>JARQZK010003667.1:0-170000 GCA_030704885.1 Cynegetis impunctata
TATATATATATATATATATATATTATATATTATATATATATATATATATATATTTATTGTAACGTGTAAATTCTCCGCTCAACTGCCGCTACTGAATTCTAAATTGAAATACCGTAATTCACGCTATCAAATACTACCTTACTTTTGTTTCACCTATGAATAATAGACTCGCCCAGTTGGGAATGACTTGCGTACGACGAGAATATCGAGATAGCGTCGATTTTGCACGTGAAACATATTCCTCTTTTGTCAAATAGCGGTTGAGGAAGCAACATCGTTAAGTGTAAAATTATATTCAATATCTATTGAACGAATATTCAGTATACTAAAATTATTAAGTATCTGTGGCGTCTGATAGACGTCACCTTGGCTGGAGCTAATGAAACCTTGGCTGGAGCTAAAAACCACGTTGGCTAGAACCACAAAGAAAAGTTAACTGAAGCTACAATATAACCTCGGCTAGAACCACAAAACAACCAGGGACGAAAACTTCCAAGCTTGGGGACTAGGCAATCAACAGAGTGCAATCCACCTAGATTATAACTGATGAAACGTCGATAGAAGATTAAATAAATGAATAGATAAGTCTCTCGTAAATGATAAGAAAGTAGTAAATTCCTTGGTTTTATATCTTGTTGTTATTTCTGAAAACTGACTAGAACATATATATATATATATATATATATATATATATATATATATATATATATATATATATATATATATATATATATATATTAATATATATAATATAACTATCTCTCAGCTAGCTCGGGGCATATAAATAAGGGAGAGTGGTTAGCAATATATATACATATATTATATATATATATATATATATATATATATATATATAGATATATATATATATATATATATATATATATATATATATTCATTGGATTTTTTTTTAAATTCAAAACAAATCAAAATTTATTCAAAACAAATATTCAAATTACATGAGTAAACCCAAAATACCCTTGTCACAAAAAAAAGGTACTAGTATTTGAAACAAAATCTATTTCTTAATCTATCTTAAATCTAGGAAAATGATCTTCTGAACAATTTTGCAATCATATATCAATATACAGTTTGTCACCTAAACTAGAAGTTTGTGTGTGAACAAACTTCCCAGATTAAAATAACTCATGTAATATGGCGTTAGCACTAGCTGATACCTGAATATATAATGCTCAACAAAACTAAATAATTTAAAACTATACAATAATTATTATCACCATTGAACTGAAACATAATCCCAATGCAGAAAGGAATCGAGACCAATGGACCACACAGATACACACAAACATTCACTACTACACATTCAAAAAAATTTCAAAAAATCATCATCCTTTGTATTGATATATTTTTTGACGTTAATTTTAAATAGTTTCTGAGAAGTCAACTGAATCGTCACCCTGGGCAATGCGTTATAAAACTTCGGAGCATAATACAATATAGTTTTTTGAGTAAAATTCTTCGTAAATGGAGGGATTTCGAAGTAATCAGCTTGCCTAGTTTCATAGCAACACCTTTTGTTAACGTTTCGTTTCCTAATCCATAATATTGACTGATACATGTACATTTTCCTAACAGTTAGGACATTTGCCTCATCATACAACGCAGAGGTAGAGTGTAAACGGTTTTTTTTCAGAACCACCCTGAGGATATTATTCTGTGCTTTTACTACAGGATCTAAAGCATTTTTATAGCATCCACCCCAAATAACAATACAATATCTCAAAATTGACTCGACAAGAGCAATATAAACCCCGAGTAAATACTTTTTTGTCAAGATGTCCCTCAATCTATAAAATTTGTAAACTAGTACTCTGAGCCTCTTTGCCAAGCCATTTACATGTTTATCCCATATATATATATATATATATATATATATATATATATATATATATATATATATATATATATATATATATATATATATATATATATATATATATATATATATATATATATATATATATATATATATATATATATATATATATATATATTTATATATATATATATATATATATATATAAAAACGGTGAAAAGAGCACCTAATAACATATGAGAATAGCTAATATTTCACAAAGTGAGGATAGAGAAAAGAAGTAAACAAAAATATTTTTAATAAAAAAAATATTTTTCTTTGTCAACTAAGAAATTATTATAGAAAAAGGCTTAGTGGGCCATCTCATCTCCCACCAAGGGATTCATGCGTGTGACATGGCGCATAAACAACTATTCAACTAAACACTGGAAATGATTCATAGGAAAATAAATTTATATCAAAAATATTATAAACATAAAATACATGTCATAAATGAAAATGGGTGAGTAATGCCCGATTTCACCAACGAGATGTTAAGAAGTTCCTAACTAAGTAATTCCTACGATACGAAATACCTAAATCAGATACTTACCTTAATCGAATTCCACTAACCTACGGAATTCTTAGTTAAGAAATACCCTGTTAAAAACTTGATTTGGAAAGTTATGTACATATAATTGGTACCACTGTTTAATACTAAACTGTAAATTTGACAAAGGATAGTAAGAAGAGAAAAAATGATTGAAATATAATAATTTCATTATATCAATTTGAGGTTAAGCATTTCCTAAATACTCTAGGCAAACCTAACGTTAGGTATTTCCTATCGTCTTTAGATATTACGCGTGGTGAAACGCAAATTGCACTTAGGAATTCTTAAATCTGATTTAAGTATTGCCTAACTTTAGGACTTCGTTGGTAAAATCAGGCATTAGTCTCACCCACCAGGGAAAATAACACTTTGCTACTAACTTATTATTTGAGTTCGCATTTAAGGCGTTAGTTCAAGGTTAGATGCAAACAGGAATGATGTACTAAGTTACTAGTTCAAATTAATGTAAGTCTACGATCAAGCAGAAAAAATGTACAACGTCTCCAACTAAAGGATGAAAGGTATTAAGCATTTATCAAACATAGTATCAATTTTTTTTCACTTTTACGGCAGTGACTGGCCACGATATTTCACTCATAGACGAAATAAATTAAATGAGCCATCTCACCCGACTTTACCATATATATATATATATATATATATATATATATATATATATATATATATATATATATATATATATATATATATATATATATATATATATATATATATATATAATCTCTTGAAAATTATTAGCAATAACAGGCTTGTTGAATCTTAAAAAACTCGATTTTATTAAAAAGTTGACGTTTCGCCACGACATTCGTGACTTTATCAAAACTTTTGAAAAAATTGAAATTTCTCTGACATTTATTGATTTGAAAAAATTTGAATAGAAACAGACTACTGTTTCACTAAAAATTTTTCGGCTGTGGCCGTTCTTTGTTATTTATTACGTGCTATTCAGTCCAATATTAACATTCAAATCTGTTATTATTAGATGGTAAGGGAAACCACAGAAACCTTTACCCACGTAATGTTCGAAATAGGTTCAAATTATTTTGATTTTGAAGAGTCAAAGAATTGGGTACTATTTATCTTTTTTTCAAAAATTTCTTATTGCGGCTGTGGCCGTCTTCAGTTATTAATTACGTGCTATTTAGTCCAATATCAACAGACAGGTCTGGTGATATTAGATCGGAAGGGAACCACAGAAACCTTCACCCACGTAATGTACAATATAGGTTTAAAATATTTGATTGTTGTCTTTAAAAAGACATTACTTGTAATTTTGGAGATCACATGTTCTAAACTATACTTTCTTTTTAGAAAACTTGAAAATTCTAGATGTTTAGATATTGTCTAAGAAGATGAGTTGTTATGATTAGAGTTTGTTGTTTGTTGAATTATTTTGTTTTGATTTACGTTGTTTCTTAGAAAAATTAAAGAATTGAAACTGCGTATATTGAACTCAAATGTTTGATATCTGTTCTATCATTAACGACTTTATTTAAATTTTTTTGAATATGTAACATTTCTAAAATTTCTCTGCGTTTTTGATGTTTTTCTATTTCTTCTTAGACAATATCTAAACATCTAGAATTTTCAATTTTTCTAAAAAGAAAGTATAGTTTAGAACATGTGATCTCCAAAATTACAAGTAATGTCTTTTTAAAGACAACAATCAAATATTTTAAACCTATTTTGTACATTACTTGGGTGAAGGTTTCTGTGGTTCCCTTCCCATCTAATATCAACAGACCTGTCTGTTGATATTGGACTAAATAGCACGTAATTAATAACTGAAGACGGCCACAGCCGCAATAAGAAATTTTAGAAAAAAAGATAAATAGTACCCTATTCTTTGACTCTTCAAAATCAAAATAATTTGAACCTATTTCGAACATTACGTGGGTGAAGGTTTCTGTGTTTTCCCTTACCATCTAATAATAACAAATTTGAATGTTAATATTGGACTGAATAGCACGTAATAAATAACAAAGAACGGCCACAGCCGAAAAATTTTTAGTGAAACAGTAGTCTGTTTCTATTCAAATTTTTTCAAATCAATAAATGTCAGATAAATTTCAATTTTTTCAAAAGTTTTGATAAAGCCACGAATGTCGTGGCGAAACGTTAATTTTTTAATAAAATCGAGTTTTTTAAGATTCAACAAGCCTGTTATTGCTAATAATTTTCAAGAGATTAGAAATAGTTCACAGGCAACAACAATTCGAATAAATATATATATATATATATATATATATATATATATAATTATATATATATATATATATATATATATATCTATATATATATATATATATATATTAATATATATAATTATATATAAATATATAAATATATATATATATTTATATAATTATATATAAATATAAATATATATATATATATATATATATATATATATATATATATATATATATATATATATATATATATATATATATATATATATATGAGAGAAATTGTTTGATCGGGATGTAAGTCACAAAACTTGAACAGCGGTAAAACTCTTTATTGAAGGAATTACCTAGCTTTCGGTCATTTGCATTTCCATCTTCAGGGTACTACAAAAACAATATAAAACCAATATATGGCAAGACCAAATGTCTCCTTAATACTTACTCTCAATGTGAGTTAACCAAAAACAAAATACATATTGAGTAATTTTAAAAATTATAAAATGAAATGAACAAAAAACACTTCGATGAAATCGTACAATATTTAAAATTGACAATTGTTAAAAGCAAAACAAGATGTCTACGAAGAATACGGAAGAAAAATCAGGTACGAGAAAAAATGATAATTGTCAAAACCGGCGAAAAACACAACATAACCTAAGCAGAGAAACAATTGAAAAATTACGAAGTTGGAATGGAACTTGACGTGGTGTCTGTGACTAAAAACTTCTTCTTTTTGTTAACATGGTCTTCAATGAGTTTGATAACGTTGCAATACATTGTGTTAATGTTCTGTGCGTCTGTGGCAAGATTTAAATTATTTGAGTGGCATTTGATTTCCAACGATTCGATGAAACTTCTTTTTGTATGATTCTTCTGAGCCCCAATGATGGTTGAGTCCCCAAAATTCATACGATGAATTTTTACAATGACTCAATATGTATTTTGTTTTTGGTTAACTCACATTGAGAGTGAGTATTAAGGAGACATTTGGTCTTGCAATATATTGGTTTTATATTGTTTTTGTAGTACCCTGAAGATGGACATGCAAATGATCGAAAGCTAGGTAATTTCTTCAATAAAGAGTTTTACCGCAGTTCAAGTTTTGTGACTTACATCCCGATCAAACAATTTCTTTCAAGTCTAATCAAGTCGATATTTCCAATGTAACATATATATATATATATATATATATATATATAATATATATATATATTTATATATATATATATATATATATATATATATATATATATAGATAGGGTAATTCTGGGAGAGATGGCGCGACGGGTGAGATGGCGCAGTTCAATATCTCCCCTCCTATTGCCAAGCCGACTTCTCAGTCACGTTTAGAAGTTCCTTGCGTATGGTTGCTGTGTTTATTGTGCCGCGCTGTTGTAAAATTCCATCCACGAAGGTAAATAAAACAATTTTGTATTTATATATGCTCCATATTTTTTCAACATTTTTACAAATTATTTATTTTTACACCTTGATACATTGTATTATTTTCGGTTTAGTATTTCCAAGGGGTAGCAAAATATCTGTAGCATCATTCTAACCTTAAAAATCATTAGTATACGCAATCAGTAGGGAGCACGAGACTGCGCCATCTCACCCACTGATGTTGGGTTAGTTGGCGCGAGCCATCTCTCCCGAGATCAAAATTTTCGGTTTTTAATTTTATTTATTTTTTATTACTTTTGTAGATGCCGACCACCTATAAACGTAAGGGAAGCTGCGCCAGAGCTACGTGGAGTGAAGAAGACTTAAAAATAGCTATTCAAGCTGTAAGCAGTGGAAATTTGGGAGTTAATGAAGCAGCCAGACAATTTAAGGTGCCTTGTACTACACTGCGGAGAAAAATAAGAACAGGAGTTACAAAAAATAAGCGCTTGGGGCCAAAAGCAGTCCTTGGGGAAGAAAATGAAAGAAAAATCGTTGCGCATATTAAAAAGATGCAAAAAAGCGGTTTTGCCCCAACAAGAACTATGGTGCGTATTATGGCTTATCAACTAGCTGAACAATTAGGCATTAAGCACACTTTCAACAGGAGAAACTAAAAAGCTGGCCTTGACTGGGTTATATCATTCTTGCGACGCAATCCTGATTTGACTGTTCGGAAATCAGAGGGTGTTTCACTTGCTCGAGCACGCGGTATGAATAAAGAAGATGTTGCTAACTATTTTAAGTTACTGGGCAATATTTTAGAAGAACATGATCTGTTCAACAAGCCTGGACATCTGTATAACATGGACGAAACCGGCTTACAGTTAAACAACAGACCAGAGCATGTTATAGCGGAAAAAGGCTCCAAAAATGTAGCTGCAGTGACTTCAGGCGAAAAAGGGGAAACTGTTACGGTAATATCCTGCTGTAATGCGGAGGGTGCATTCATACCCCCTACGTGCATTTTAAAGGGTAAAAATATGAAAAAAGAATATGAAGATGGTATGCCTCCTGGGGCCAAAATTTATATGTCAGAAAAATCGGCGTACATAAATACAACACTTTTTCTTAAGTGGTTGCAGTCGGAATTTGTTCCTCGCAAGCCTCAAGGTCCAGTGGTTCTTATTTTGGATGGCCATGCCTCCCACTGTTCTTCCGTAGAAGTCTTAGAATATGCAGAAGTGAACGAAGTCATACTTCTCTGTCTTCCCAGCCATACCACCCAATTTTTGCAGCCCCTCGATCGTGCATTTTTCAAGGCTTTAAAAAGTTATTATTATGCTGCCTGCAATTTATTCTTGAGAACTAATCCAACAAGGGCAATCAACAGACTTCAGTTTGGAAAATTGTTAGCTGAAGCGTGGGAAAAAGCTGCCACAGTGAAAAATGCAGTTTCAGCTTTTAGATCTACAGGCATCGCTCCATTTAACCCGAACGCAATTCCAGAATATGCCTTTCTCAACAATGAACAAGCTCAGGATGACATTAATCTTGAAATTGTTCACACCGAGAATGATACTGATTCCAACGTAACGAAACGTAATGCTGAAACGCAATCTGCAGATATGGCAAACCTTGGCACAAATGAAAAAGAAACTCCTGGTAAAATGTTAGACGTAATTTCTCCTATTCCTAGCACGTCTAAAGTACATGAAGTTCGAAAACGTAGTCGACAGCTTGCAGAGGTCCTAACATCTCCTGAAAATATTTGTAAACGAAAAGAATTGGCTGCGAAGAAAGCTAAGAGTTTAATCGACAAAGAAAAAAAGAAGCAACATGTAGAATCTAAAGTGAAAATAAAGAAAGGGCACAAAATAGATAGCGATATTTCCTCCAATAGCGACGAAAGCATTATTTTAGAAAACGATTCAGACAGCGGTACTGACGGTGAAAATGATTGCATTGGCTGCGGAGAAAATTACGAAAAAACTACAAGCAAAGAAGACTGGTTGCAGTGTCTTGGTTGCCACAGATGGCTGCATGAAGGTTGCACCACGCTTGCAAACCATTGTCTGCGGTGTGGAAGAAAAGAAAATATTGTCATGTAATATTCGGCTTGCTTCTTGTTCTTATTTGTTACGTTTTAAGTATATAATAATTTTTTAGTTACCTTTATATCATTTTATACTTTATGTAACATTAATAACCATTAAAGGTCTTCGTTACTGTTTATTTTTCAGTTTGTCAACGTTTTTCATTCTATTTTTTGTGTGCGCCATCTCACCCATGACCATAGGGTGAGTTGGTTTTTTCCTGGAATATTTAGAATTTTTATTATTTGGCAAAAAAACTTAAAAATAGAAAAGTTTCCCATCTTACTTTGTGCATTTAGTCATGGATAACATTCATTACTATAAGAGACTTTATATTTTGGAATATATTTTAATGTATCAAAAAAATTAAAAAGGTGTGCCATCTCTCCCGGAATTACCCTATATATATATATATATATATATATATATATATATATATATATATATATATATATATATATATATATATACCCTTTTATTCGGCATGTAATAATTCAAAGTATGAATTGAATAAGTAACTTTTATGGATTGAACGGTTTGCATAATACAAATCCGATTTCTTATTATCAAATCTCCGTTTATGTTCCAGACCAGAATTTCACAACTACGTGACTAGCAGCTCAGTATGGAAATCCATTCCTAACTAACTATGTTTGTCCATATGTATTTACATTTACTACCTAATTTGTTATATACATCTTTGTTGTTATTGAATGTATTCGAGAAACGTAATGAGTTTGCACTTAGCAAACGAAGAATTGAAGCCTCACCCAAACGTACGTCATGTATTATTGTCTATATACTTGTAATATTTTATTTAAGCATTGCTTTCGTATATTGATCGATTTACATCAATTTTTGGTCAATGAAGACTTTGATATACTACATAAAACGAACAAGAAAAAACATCAATAATTAAAAAATATATAACAAAACTTGCCAAGGGAGATGGTTATATGTATTCTGCGACGAGAATTCTACATTCTCAATTCAACAGTGAATTATAAAAATCGTCAAGTCACACGCACTCAGAATCTGCATAGAGCTGTTTCGATCTTATTAGATCTCATCAGTGCAGCTTATTTGATTCGGAGTGAATTAACAAATTTCTAATTGCTCCCCAATACAAATCGTGACCGAGCTACAATCTGGATAACAACTCAGAGCGCCCTCCACCAAGGATAATGGAAACCAACAACTCACAGCTCAGATCGAAAATGCAGAATTTTGTTGAGAGAATACATAACTACCTGACATGAAAGGTCTACTCTGCAACTGTGGCGTATTTGGTTTTAAAGTATGCTAACTTACTCACGAGAGTGCGCTCCTGAAATACTTACTTGTTACGATTTGAACAGATTTTGAGTCGGGGTGACGATTTTTATAATTCGCTGTTGGATTTTGAATGTAGAATTCACGTGACGAAATACACATAAACAGCTCCTTTGATAAGATGTTTGATAATTTTTTTAAATTATTGAAGAATTTTACTTGTTGACTTTATGTAGTAATTAAATTGACCATGGTCAACTTAATGTTTGAAGATTGTCCATATTTGAGTAGTAAGATGAATTTAATAAATGAAACTGTTTGTTTTCAAATTTCAAAAATTATATTAAGAAATGTAAAACCGGTTTCGTTGTTTCAGAACAACATCTTCCGGTACAATATACTGAAAAACAAAGCGTAGCTTATAACTACAAGAAAAACATACAACTTCAATTTCAGTACTTACATTTCTAAACTAATGAGAGATAGTCTAAAATACAAAGAATTTAAATTAAAACTGTAATTCAGTCAACATTGGTAAGGACGAAAGACGAAACAAATTAAAAATTTTTAGACATACGAGAAACAAATTACATATTTCACTACACGTGTTCACGGTAGATGGTACCACATTACAGAATATGAAATGTCAATCTTGCTTGCTCCGCTAGCCTTGAAATGTGTAATTTGTTTCTCGTATATCAAAAAAATGTTTATGTTTCTTCTTTCGTCCTAACCAATGTTGAATGAATTACAATTTTTAATTGAAATTCTTTTTATTTTACATTATCTCTCATTATTTTATAAATGTAAGTGTTGAAATTTAAGTTGTATGTTTTTCTTGTAGTTATAAGCTACTTTATTTTTTAGTATATTGTACCTGAAGATGTTGTTCTGAAACAACGAAACCGGTTGTACATTTCTTGATATAATTTTGAGAATTTGAAGACAAAAAGTTTCATTTATTAAATTCATGGTCAAGTTGTATATTTTTCATGATTTGATTTTGAAGAATTTGATTGTTAATATTCAGAAACTCATTGATTTTCCGGAGGATATTCAAATTCGAATATGTCTGTTGTTATGCAGCCATACTATGAACACAAGCTATCAATCGAACGTTTGTTTCTACCGCCGTCCAACAGGAATTTTTCGTGTGGTTTTAATTAAAACTTCAAAGTAATGGAAGTCAGTGATTGAATTCATCGCGTTTATTCAATCGTTACGTGGTCCCAACGACTGGGGTAGGTTTGGTAGTATGCTTCCCTCAAAATTGTTAACAGGATAATTCGTTTGATTTTTTTTTCTGTAGAATTCTCGTGAATAGAATATTTGTTTGATACAACACAGGTTAATGCAGACAGCATTCCCCCGCGATTTGTTTTTGATAAACCCTACTCAATACACACAAACAGTGGAAATGAGACCTCCGATGAAGGAACGATCAATATTTTCACGAACGGATCAAAGCAAGAAAAAGGAGCAGGCTGTGGAATATATTCGAGACACCTGCGATTTCAACTTAAGTGGACAATGGACAAATGTGCCAACATAGTTCAGACAGAGCTAACGGGCATAACCATAGCCGCGAACGAGATTGCTCTTAGGAACATAACGAACAAAACTATTAAAATCTACACAGATAGTAGACAATCGTTACTGGCCCTGAAGAATCATAAAATAACTTCACAGTCACTATGGGAATGCCATCAAGCACTTGCGGGTGCAGCCCATACATACCAAATTATGGTGTGCTGGGTTAAAGGCCATTCGAGATGCAATGGCAAAAAAACTGACGAATTGGCTAGAAAAGCAGCCGGCCTGAACATATTCGGTCCTGGCCCTTCCAGCCTACTACCGCTGACAGCAAAGTCACAAATGATGAAAGGGAACACCCATCAAAAATTCAAAATCCTATGGGATGAAACAACCAACTGCAGACTTGCCAGGGAACTTTTAATCCCAATAAAGATGCAGCAATGACCTACCTGGCGATGCCCAGAGGAAAACTACGCAATGTCGTGGGAATTTTAACGGGACACTGCCAACTCCGAAAGCCCTTATTTAATATGGGATTAAGCGACACACCTCTCTGCAGAGGCTGTGAACAGGAAGACGAGACAGTACAACATGTTCTCTGTGAAAGCCCCGCTGTCTTGTCACTCCGAGAATCCATTCTGGGTGAAAGGTGGCCAATTTTAACCACCTTGAGGGAAATCCCCTAGGTTCAATCACCCTCTTTTTCAAACGACTGGGATGGTTGGGAGCCTAAGCTGGTGATGTTCCCTGGGAGGATGCACAAAAGGCCCAATGGGGCCTAAGTGCTGTGGTCTCGACTGCACTCCCAAAAATACAGAATACAGAATTGGTACAACACCATCTGAAAATTTTCGGTTCTTACTGTCCGATTCGATAGTGACAAGTCATGTCGTTAAAATAAAATTCACCAGAATTATATTATTCGATTTTTATATAGTTTCACAATAATTTTCAGATATAGTCCAGTCATTATAGGGGGTTCACTTCGGAAAATCGACATACCCATTATATTATCACGTAAAAACTTGTGCGTTGGCACCCTTAAACTGTTCTCAAAAGTCATATATAATTGGATGGTCGCAAGTGTTAAAGTCAGGGGTCAAGGGTCACAAAAATCGATTTTTTTATATATTCTGCAAATATCTCGTTTTTATTGGGTTTTACGCTATTTGTATTTATTTTTATCAATGTTGTAGTGAGTTAAATTCTCTACAACTTTTGTATTCAACACTTTTTCATACCTCCAACTGTTTTCGAGATAGAGGGCGCAAAGCGCGAGGTCAGAGAATCATGTGAGGTCAACTGGTAGCCCCGATCGAAAACTCGTAATATTAATGTTATAAATTAAGTATTTCTAAATATATATTCATCATTTTTTTAATAACTTTTTCATTGTTTTTGGTTATTTTTATTATCTATTTTTAATAAAATGTCAATTCATTTAATAACACTTATCTGGCCGTGTAATCAAAAAATTGTTGAGGAAAAATACTAACATTATATTTTAATTCTAGTCTAATTTATACTAATGATTTTCTATATAAATAAAGGAGAAAAAAAATTTTTAATTTTGCAGCAGCGGGACGATGACGACGATGATGGAGAAGAACCAGAAGAAGAAGAAGATGATGAAGAAGAGGAGAATTGAAATTAGAGTTTTTCCTCGAAATTTTAATTAATTTTGACTATGATAAATCTATAAAATGACAAAAAATACTTAAATTTTATTTTAATTCTAATTTGTATCTACTAATGACTTTCTATATAAATAAAGAAGAAAAGAAATAAAATTGTAATTAAAAGTGTCATTTTATAGATTTATTACACTAAAAAAGCGGGACAAAAGTAATGTTTAAAAATTATTAAAACTTAACAAATATTATTGTATTTTTTCTTCATAATACTTGAGTATCCTTATTTTAATTTGTGTTGAATATAATTTAAGTGGGCAATTACGAAAAAGAAGGTATATAATGTCTAACATGTTCTACCAAAAACGTCAAGGGGACATGCCAGGGTTGAGACTTTTTCATGCTTAAATGAGTAATTTGAGTAAAATGTGCTTTAATTGGGTACTCAATCATGATATAATCGAGAAACTACATTAAGATGCTGCGATTTATTGTATAAAATGACAAAATATAAAATATAAAAGGTATTTTATATTGATTGCCGTGCACATTACCCCTTATCGTAGAATAACCTATACATCAATAGCTCTACCATGGCCTCTGTTTAATTCAATTAGTTAATCAGATGTACGTAACATATTGATAAAAATGAAGGACACTCTACTGCGTAGCACTAGGAATGATAAAACCCCTCGGCGCATGTGCATGTCGTCAATATTTTTTGAATTGATAATATTATATAAATTAAATAACAATGAAAGTCGATTTTACGAATGAAATGAAGGAAAATTGCAATAAATGTATTAATAAGTCGATATTACGAATAAAATCCGTGAAAATTTATCAAAAAAATTCATTGTTTGACTGTCGAATTTGAATATCCTATCCCGGCTCATTTTGCTGCGAATTATGAATCAAATTGATAAGATATCTCTATGGATGGGAAGCAGACACAGACGCAGAATCAAGCTTAAGCTATCAACGTCGCTTGGTTACCGTGGCACACAGAGCACTTCGACGCATGTTTTGTAGGACTTCGTACCTTGGCGCATGCACATGTCGTAATGCCTATCTAAAAAACGCTATAATTTTTTATTCTTCGTTGGGAAAAAATTGGGAGCAAAACTTCTCTGATGAAATCATATGTATTTTATCGATATCCGTTGGAATTTTTAAAATCGGACTAGATCCCAACTTTTTGTAGTGAGAATTTAGCTTCACCTCGGGGTAAAAACGCTATAATTTTTTATTCTTCGTTGGGAAAAAGTGGTAATTCAAATTCCCTAATAAAATCATATGTGTTTTATCGATATCCGTTGGAATTTTTAAAATCGGGCCAGTTACCAACTTTTTGTCGTGATACTATAACCCCTTTAGCTTCGCCTCGGGGTAATAATATGACTTGACTACGAGAACAAAGCGCAGAATCGGGCATTGGCAAGTATGTACTTACTTCAAATTTATTATTCAAATAGAGAAGTGAATTAGTTGTCTTAAAGCTTGGAAAGCTTTCAATAACGAAATCAGATACTTTGAGTTACTCACCAAACTATGAAGTAGATTACGTCGGATTTATTATGTTTCTAAAATCTCTGATCATAATACGACTTCATAGAACTCATTTCCAAAATCCATCCCGTTACCAAACTTCGATATTGAATTACCTGGCTTTCAGTATCTCTGAACATGAAATTAATATTCAGAAACCGTTCACTGATGATGTTCGAATAGCTTAACAAGTGACACTGACTTTTCGTACTGATTAGTTCAGAAAGTAATAGGCCTTTTCCGAAGTCTTGAATTAAACTTTTCAGGCTATATCCGTCCTGACGAATATGAGAAAATAAGCTATTCGACGTTCTAACGAGAACGCATTGATAGGTAGTGGAGTAAATCGAGAGTACTCCAAGTTTAAAAACCTTAATTGATGTCACACGTTCATGTGAACTCGACTTCAAATTAATGATTCTATTTGTATCTCTCAAGTTTGAATATTTTTACGTATACTTTTTCACATATTAACATAAGGTTTACTATAATATTAAACTTAGAGCAAGATGAACTGCCAATAGTTAATGAAATTTTATAATCCCTTCTTGTAAGCACAAAAAAATGAAAGGCATTACAGACTTTTCCAGGTGAACAAATGCTTCGGTTTCCTTATATATATATATATATATATATATATATATATATATATATATATATATATATATATATATATATATATATATATATATATACATAGATATATATATATATATATATATATATATATATATATATATATATATACATATATATATACATATATATACATATATATATATATATATATATATATATATAAATATATATATATATATATATATATATATATATATATATATATATATATATATATATATATATATATATATATATATATATATATATATATATATATATATATATATATATATATATATATATATATAGATAGATAGATAGATAGATAGATATAAAACTAGGAGAAAACTCGTTGGGTACGCAGCATGCAGGAAGTATACTCTCATAACACTTTTTCCAATATTTCGACAATGTTTATTGTCATCATCAGGGAATGCTACAATATTTTTACAAAGTGAACTAGGACAGATAGTGGAAAAAACAACAATTAACTTACAGTGTCCATGAGATTGTATGCAAAGATCTTAAAACAAATTTAATCTTGACGTTAACAACAAAAGTGTACATGTTCAGGACAAATTCAGTGAGAGTAACTTATAAATGCCATCATTACCAAGTTTGAACAATTAAAGGCAGAAAAAAAACAGTCACATTAAAATTCAAATTATTGTAAAATTATTTTTATACCCATCATACTGGTATTCACATCGTCGGCATGGAAAGTGAAATGAAATTTTAAAAAATAACTAAAAAGTGAGGCTAAAGTGAGAACATAGAAAAGGTGAAACACGCTAAGGACCGAATTGTCATTACTCTTAGAGCATCGAGAGCACAGAAAAGATATCATATCGCTAGTATGTCATCTCCTACCAAAAAGGGAAAAACAGCGAAAGTTGAAATTATTAAATTAAACAAAACGAAAGATATAAATGAAAATTACTACGATGAAAAACGTTATTTAAAATTTAGGAAAACATAAACAGTAATTATAAAAAGGATTAAAACTCTCTATAAGCTTTATCCGAACTGGTCAGCAAAGACTTCCTCTGTCTTAAATATATATAATATATATTATGATGATGGAATAGTCGCTTTTACGTATATATAAATATATATATATATATATATATATATAGATATTCATATATATATATATATATATATATATATATATATATATATATATATATATATATATATATATAGATATTCATATATATATATATATATATATATATATATATATATATATATATATATATTATATATGAATATATATAATATATATATATATATATATATATATATATATATATATATATATATATATATATACGGAAAACAGAATTCTTCGTATTAACGATACACGTTCGTGGCAATAAAATGAAGTGAACTAGGACATTTATTTGAAACTAATCAAACAAACCTCCTAGCGGAGCTGGTTATACGAGTTCACGAAACATCGAAATGCCTCCATATACCTTAGGATGGTGTATGTTAGAAACATTAAGTTGTTTATCACAATCAATGGAAATGATAGACAGTCTGTTTCGCCCTATTTGGTTGGTTATCACTTTCGATGGATAGATGATACTGAGGAGCCCCAAATAAGGGCGAAACAGACTGTCTATCATTTCCATTGATTGTGATAAACAACTTAATGTTTCTAACATACACCATCCTAAGGTATATGGAGGCATTTCGATGTTTCGTGAACTCGTATAACCAGCTCCGCAAGGAGGTTTGTTTGATTAGTTTCAAATAAATGTCCTAGTTCACTTCATTTTATTGCCACGAACGTGTATCGTTAACACGAAGAATTCTGTTTTCTATTCAATTGCTACCTGTAAAAGGGATAAAATTTGGAGCGCTTGTTACTTGCGGCGTGTAATTGTTGAATTACATCGAATGGATATATCAACTTTACTCTTGCTTAGCGATTATAGTAACCACCTTCGGGTGTCAGGACGTACGAGTTCTCGTTGCCGAAATGTTTTCTTCTATCTGTGGGATGTGGTTCATTTGTTTCCGACTGCTGGCGCTGTGTCATATTTATATGCCATATAGTCACTGGAAGGAAAATATAACGCCGTTAGAAATATTTGGTTGGTTATCACTTTCGATGGATAGATGATACTGATGAGCCCCAAATAAGGGCGAAACAGACTGTCTATCATTTCCATTGATTGTGATAAACAACTTAATGTTTCTAACATACACCATCCTAAGGTATATGGAGGCATTTCGATGTTTCGTGAACTCGTATAACCAGCTCCGCTAGGAGGTTTGTTTGATTAGTTTCAAATAAATGTCCTAGTTCACTTCATTATATATATATATATATATATATATATATATATAAACATTTTGATAATTATTAGCAATAACAGGCTTGGTGAATCTCAGAAAAACTCGATATTATTAAGAAGTTTACGTTACGCCACGACATTCATGGCTTTTTCAAAACTTTTGAAATTTCTTTGACATTTATTGATTTGAAAAAATTTGAATAGTTAAAAAAGACTACCATGTTTCATGAAAATATTTTCGGCTGTGGGCGTTCTCTGTTATTTATTACGTGCTATTCAGTCCAATATTAACATTCAAATCTGTTATTATTAGATGGTAACGGAAACCACAGAAACCTTTACCCACGTAATGTTCGAAATAGGTTCAAATTAATTTGATTTTGAAAAGTCAAAGATCTATTTATCAAAAATATACAAAAAAATTTTTACGGCCGTTTTCAGTTACTAATTACCTGCTATTTAGTCCAATATCAACAGTCAGGTCTGTTTATATTAGACATTATTGATTATTCAAATTTTTTCAAATCAATAAATGTCAAAGAAATTTCAATATTTCAAAAGTTTTGAAAAAGCCACGAATGTCGTGGCGAAACATAAACTTTTTAATAAAATCGAGTTTTTTTGAGATTCACCAAGCCTGTTATTGCTAATAATTATCAAAAAGTTTAAAAATAGTTCACAGGCAACAACAATTCAAATAAATAAATAAATTCGAAAGATTTATTGAAAGTTAGAATTGGTAATGTTATTTTTTTCTTATCTCGATGATTAAGCCCGATAAAACACATGCAGTATCATCAGGTTCGGCTAAATTAAAATAAACGAAAATCTTCACAACATAAATCGAAACGTCAAGCTGTGCAAACTGAAAAAGTATTATATTATACAAGTTCTAAAGCATCTTGAACGTCTGTAGATAATTGCCGATCGCTTAATTAAGGTTCATTTTAATAACAATGGTTAAAAGCTGTGAGCAAAGTTTCCCCTCACAATCGCGCCCATTGAAACCCAATTAGTTTGTATAATGGATGAAAAGCTATTCCCATTATAGCAGTAGAATTGCATTCGCGTTCACAATTTTCTTAGTTATTTCAAGCAAAAAGATGAAATTTATATTCTTTAGAGCGGTGTTTGGTAGTGAAAACTTAATACCGCCTTATTAATTTCTTGAATGATTTGCCATTCGTACATTGAAATAATTTTCTACTTTTGCATCAATGGAACTGTAATCACATTATTATTTATTATCACACAGATGAAGAATAATTGAAGCAATGAGCTGCATATAAATTTCAATCTCTATTGTTTTAATCTTTCTTCTGTTTTAATTATTAAAATTGATACTTTTGAAATATTGAATACATACTGATTATATAAAAATAATTAGAGACTGTATTTAGCAGTAAAGAATAGTCGACATGTTTCTAATTATGAACTCATTATCAAGAATGACTACACGAGAGTACAAGGGGTAATTGACTATTATGGGCGGAACTTATTTCGAGAATTTCAAGAAGGTCAAGGCGCTTTCCTTTATTATCCGAATGTAACAATAGGGTTTTGTTGAACTGATTAAATTTTATACAATGTTCGGAGAAGCCAGTGGTATTTTTATTTTGTAAAATTGACTTTTTATTTTCAACACGAATGTTTATATTCCTTTCTGTTTGTCCAATATAGAAAGCAGGACATTCGTCGCAAAATATTTTGTAAACACCACTGTTTTCTCCGATGTCAGATTTTTCTTTATTATTTACCAAGAATGACTTCAAGTTTCTTTTATTTGTACAAATCGTTTTAACGTTATTTTTCGATAGTCTGTTGCAAATTTTGCTACTCAAATTCGGCACATAATTTATTGAGAAGTATTTTTGTTCTTCATTCATAGTTTGCGTGGGGTATATTGAATGCAACAGATT
Source organism: Cynegetis impunctata (assembly GCA_030704885.1). Taxonomy (NCBI): domain Eukaryota; kingdom Metazoa; phylum Arthropoda; class Insecta; order Coleoptera; family Coccinellidae; genus Cynegetis; species Cynegetis impunctata. The sequence goes on from JARQZK010003667.1 coordinate 18,955, forward strand.
CGGTTTTTTCCCAATGAGCTTATCAATAAGACTTTCATCGTAACCGTTATTGGTGGCTAATAATTTAATTGTATTGACTTCGCTTTGAAAATTTGTTTCCGATAATGATTTATATCATACAATATTCAGAATATAGAGTCGGGCATGTATAAGTACATCTCTTGAATCAATACTTCTTCTGTTCGTGTATATGTGACTGAACTTTTGATGAAATCTTTGGTGTGTTCCAATGGATTCGATAATGGTTTAGATTTACAATTCCGTCCAGTGGAAAATGTTCATTTAATTACTTTTTCATTTGTAAATTGTTGTTTATCTTGGAATGTTTTACATTGAATCCGGTAGACAGCGCTGCGATGGCAGTGTCGACTATTCAGTTGGATGGCGTTACTGCCGATCGAGATCTGTCGGCCCGCCAAGGTCCATTCGCGTCTATGTAACGAGCCAATACCGCACGATCGCGAGGTTCTAGACGGCGGCAAGGTTCGATGACAGGGCGCGCCATAGGCGTACAGTTCGACAGGGGTAGGAATGAGCGTAGAACGCATCGGGGTTTGGGAATCTATATTTTCGCGAATCTATTGAAAAGACGATAAAGCCGCATTCACATAGAGAGATAGTAATAATTTATATGGCACAACAACGCTTGCCGGGTCCACTAGTATATATATATATATATATATATATATATATATATATAAATATATATATATATATATATATATATATATATATATATATATATATATATATATATATATATATATATATATATAATCTTTTGATAATTATTAGCAATAACAGGCTGGTTGAATCTTAAAAAACTCGATTTTATCAAAAAGTTGACGCCTCACCATGACATTCGCAATTGAAATTTCTTTGACATTTATTGATTTGAAAAAATTGAATAAAACAGGGCTGCTTTGTATATGCTATTCAGTCTAATATTAATATTCAAAATTCTTATCATTAGATCGCAAGGGAAACCAAAGAAACCTTTACCTACGTAATGTTTGAAAATAATAATAATAGGGTAATATTTATCTAACAACAAAGAAATTAGTTATGGGAAAACATCAAAGAAGTGGAGTAGAATTATCGGAATAGTACGCTTATATGGAAGCAGCCGTTGACACGTGTTTCGGACTCTTTGGTATTCATCAGAACGGCGTAGCTAAGTATTGGATTGAAAATTTGGAGATGAAAATAGTTTAATAAATAAAATACTCTGTTATGGAAGAAAATCACTAATTTGTGGTTTATTGTTTGAACTCTCCGGTATGGGAGATTTGGTCAAACTTTGCCACGGAGACTATTAATTCCATCCGTAAAATATAAGAAAGAGTAAATTAATATAAAAAAGAAAATTAGTTCTGGGAAAATATTAAACAAGTAAAGCAAGAAATTTATCGGTATAGTTCGTTTATATGGAAGTAGCCGTTTTTAATGAAATTTTTAATAATAAAATCCTCTGTTATGGAAGAAAATCACTTATTTGTGGTTTATTGTTTGAACTCTCCGGTATGGGAGATTTGGTCAAACTTTGCCACGGAGGCGATTAATTCCATCCGAGAGATCTCAGAAAGAGTAAATTAACATTAAAAAAGAAAATTAGTTTTGGGAAATATTAAACAAGTAAAGCAAAAATTATCGGTATAGTTCGTTTATATGGAAGTAGCCGTTTTTAATGAAATTTTTTATTTATTTAGAATTTCAAATCTTTTAAAAAAAGGGTACTTACAGTTTAAAACTCTCAGCTTAAGTTTAGGATCATTGCCATATTTTCAGCTTGCAATATTTAATTATTTATTCGAATTGTTGTTGCCTGTGATCTATTTTTAATCTTTTGATAATTATTAGCAATAACAGGCTGGTTGAATCTTAAAAAACTCGATTTTATCAAAAAGTTGACGCCTCACCATGACATTCGCAATTGAAATTTCTTTGACATTTATTGATTTGAAAAAATTGAATAAAACAGGGCTGCTTTGTATATGCTATTCAGTCTAATATTAATATTCAAAATTCTTATCATTAAAAACAATTGGCAAAGTTTGACCAAATCTCCCATACCGGAGAGTTCAAACAATAAACCACAAATAAGTGATTTTCTTCCATAACAGAGGATTTTATTTATTAAACTATTTTCATCTCCAAATTTTCAATCCAATACTTAGCTACGCCGTTCTGATGAGGACCAAAGAGTCCGAAACACGTGTCAACGGCTGCTTCCATATAAGCGTACTATTCCGATAATTCTACTCCACTTCTTTGATGTTTTCCCATAACTAATTTATTTGTTGTTAGATAAATATTACCCTATTATTATTATTTTCAAACATTACGTAGGTAAAGGTTTCTTTGGTTTCCCTTGCGATCTAATGATAAGAATTTTGAATATTAATATTAGACTGAATAGCATATACAAAGCAGCCCTGTTTTATTCAATTTTTTCAAATCAATAAATGTCAAAGAAATTTCAATTGCGAATGTCATGGTGAGGCGTCAACTTTTTGATAAAATCGAGTTTTTTAAGATTCAACCAGCCTGTTATTGCTAATAATTATCAAAAGATTAAAAATAGATCACAGGCAACAACAATTCGAATAAATAATTATATATATATATATATATATATATATATATATATATATATATATATATATATATATATATATACAGGGTCACTCACGGTGGATGGAACGTTAGACGTTTACGGAGAACGGGACATGGGATTATTCTGAAAATTTGGCTTTATGGGTAATTGGATTTGCTCTATCGATCTAAAATAATAGTGGCGCTGCGGCGTTGCCGCTTATACTAAAAATTAGCAGCAACTGTGAAATTTCAAATGGGACACCCTATATATTATTCCATTTTTTGCTTCTCTACCATTTTCCAATTGTTTTTATATGATACTTCCCTATACCTATCTCCAGAGGTTTCCGAGAAATTAAATGGTTACCTTATTTTTTTGTGCAAAACATAGCTTCAACTAAATGTTCATTACTAAGGTATTTATATTCCTAGGACGCTGAAATTTTTGGAGTGGTTTACCAAGTTCCGAAGTAGTAGTAATATTCAAGGGAATTTGTGCTCCATTATACAGGGTCCTTCAAAATTTGCGATATTAACGATAAATACAAATATGGTGAAAAGTGCATTTTTTCAAATGTAATACCCTGTATATTATTGAATATCTCGAAAGAAAATTGAAATTTCTTTCAAATGATGTATCATGTTCTTATACCTAAAAAGTCAGGTTTCCGAAATAAAAGCAAGTTTCTATAAAAATCGGATTATTTTGCCATATTTTGTATAAGGTAGCTATGAAATGTCAAGAAATATGTCATTATGAAAATTTGACAATTAGTGCATCAACAATAATACGTTCGCGCGTTGATTAACGAAAATTTGATTTGAAAACAATCAAAATGGTAGGCAATAACTATTCTCATGAAGTTTTGATGAAGTTATTTATTGTACATGGTCAATGTGACCAAGTAATAGCAAGAACATGCAGAAGATTCAATGAAATGTACACCTATTGATAACCAATAAACGAGAGAAAATTTGTACGTTTACAAATTAATTTTATCACTTATGGGTCAATACTGAAAGCGAAACGAAAGTAACAGGTTTTGGTAAATTTCGTTTAAAATCGCGAATTTTGAAGGAGCCTGTATAATGGAGAACAAATTCCCTTGAATATTACTGATACTTCGGAACTTGGTAAACCACTCCAAAAATTTCAGCGTCCTAGGAATATAAATACCTTAGTAATGAACATTTAGTTGAAGCTATGTTTTGCACAAAAAAATAAGGAAACCATTTAATTTCTCGAAAACCTCTGGAGATAGGTATAGGGAAGTATTATATAAAAACAATTGGAAAATGGTAGAGAAGCAAAAAATGGAATAATATATAGGGTATCTCATTTGAAATTTCACAGTTGCTGCTACTTTTCAGTATAAGCGGCAACGCCGCAGCGCCACTATTATTTTAGATCGATAGAGCAAATCCAATTACCCATAAAGCCAAATTTTCAGAATAATCCCATGTCCCGTTCTCCGTAAACGTCTAACCTACCCCGTGAGTGACCCTGTATATATATATATATATATATATATATATATATATATATATATATATATATATATATATATATATATATATATATATATGTATATATAGATATATATATATATATATATATATATCTATATATATATATATATATAAATATATATATATATATATATATATATATATATATATATATATATATATATATATATATATATATATATATATATATATATATATATATATATATATATATATTATATTCATAGGTATTTAAGAAAATAATTTTAGTGGGAAATATCAACTGAAAGAAACAAAGGTCTAACTGACATACACGTGTACACGTGTTTCGTACTTCTTGATGGAAGTTTGATCATCGCCAGAACCTGAGAGTTCAAATGAAAGCTGCTAATTGTGCGATAGTCTTCTACATCAAGGGATTTCGTTTTTGTTTGCTTTCACTTCAAAGTTTTCCATCTTATGCTTGGCTACGCCGTTCTTACGAGGACCAAGTAAGTTCGCAACACGTGTCAACCCGCTTTCGTATGCGGGTTAGACTAATAGTTTGTTTCTTTTGTGGTAACTGTTTTGATATTTCTAACTTTCACCATTTGCTCTCGAAATGATAAATGAATATTAATATAAATAATTCTGATTTTTTTCATTTAAGTTGAGAGTATACGTTGTTTAATTAATTTATTCTGCCTGATATTCAATGAATGATATATATCGAGAGAAACTTAGTTCCAACCTGATGCCCCACGACACCTCTCGTCTATTTTACTCGTATATTCCCCGTAAATAACAGAACATTGCAGCGTATCAAGAGTCAAGATGAGTGAGTAGCTTTTTAACAATTCCAGACCCTCCATATAACAATTCTAGAATTATTTTGATGTCTGATGTAAATATATATATATATATATATATATATATATATATATATATATATATATATATATATATATATATATATATATATATATATATATATATTTATATATATATATATATATATATATATTAATATATATTTATTTTTATATATATATATATATATATATAGAATAGAGATATATAAAATATATATTATGTTATATATCTTTATTATATATATATATATATATATATATATATATATATATATTAAAACAATAGTTAGTAATAACAATTTACACATTTAGTAAAAGAAATAACGCATGACGCACGTTTCGGTGGAACTTCACCTTCTTCAGATGCTAATGGCAAACTATTTTCTTTATTATATCGAAAACAAGAAATAAAGAGATGACAAATTGTGTAGAAAGGGTAAAAAGAGAGAAGGTTAAAAATAATTATCAGAATAGGAAAAACCAATTCTGAACTGCTAGTCAGGTAGTTCGGTAATTTTGAAAAGATTAAGAAGGGGTCTTGAAGTATGATCGATTTGGCTATTCAATAGGAGACCGGAATGCTTGTATTTATTTATCTGTAATGATTCTGAAAAATTAAGTTTAATTCCCTTACTTTCGGCATTTAATATTTTAAAATCGAAATTGAATGTTGATTTTCTTGGATTAAATGGTTTGCATAATGTGAATCCGACGTTTGATTAACAAAGCTACGTTTGTGTTCTGAAATTCTAGTTTGAAAACTTCTGAAAGTTCTACCAATGAAAAACTTATCACAATCGCCACAATTAATTTTATAAACTCCTGATTTATTATCTTTATCAACTTTGGATTTATTATTTTTTATATGATTTCCTAAATTATTACCGGTACGATAAGCAATGTTAATGTTGTGCTTAGATAAGAGAGATTTAAGTTTTCTACTTGAATTTCCGTTGAAAGTGAGGCTGTTATATTTGATATTATTTTCAGTAAGGGGGTACACCTGACTAATCGCATTTTTGAACAACTTTTTATCTATCATATTGTCTATTATTATGGGATCATAATTACTATTTACGGCAATTTGTTTAATTTTATTTTTCTCGATGTTAAAATTGGCGTTTGAAAGTGGAATATTTACTAAACGATGTACCATACTATTGAAAGCTGCTATTTTGTGTTGGAATGAATGTAGGGAAGTACTATGTATGACGCTATCAGTGTGTGATGGTTTTCGAAAATTTGAAAAATTATGTTTGTTATCTACTTTTGTTACTCAATTAACTATTTGGATTTGAAAATAACAAATAGAGATAACAAACATAATTTTTCAATTTTTCGCAAACCATCACAAACTATCCCTCTATTTACCCCTTCTACACAATTTGTCATCTCTTTATTTCTTGTTTTCGATATAACAGAGAAAATAGTTAGTTTGCCATTAGTATCTGAAGAAGGTAAAGTTCCACCGAAACGTGCGTCATGCGTTATTTCTTTAAATAAATGTGTAAATTGTTATTATTAACTATTGTTTTAATATGTTTATTATTTTACACCATGTATCGGCCCAATCAATCCAATATATATATATATATATATATATATATATATATATATATATATATATATATATATATTTATTTATATATATATATATATATATATATATATATATATATATATATGATATATATATATATATATAAATATATATATATATATATATATAAATATATATATATATACCGGGTGTCCACGGAAGGTGGCTCGCCCCTATAACTTTTTTGTTTTCGGAGATAATGAAATGAAATTTACAGGATCTGTTTCATGCATAAAACTGCATTTTTTGACAAGTAATTCAACTTCATGCAACTTTCGGTTTCACCGGAAGTGACATAAACTTTCGATTTTTAAATGGGACACCTGGTATATTTTCAGTTTTTTTGTGTTCATATGACATTTAGAATACAACCATGTATCATTTGCAACCTTTTGTAACCGTTGTTCTATTTTTTTTCGAAATAAATTTTTATTCCTAAGGGCTATATATATATATATATATATATATATATATATATATATATATATATATATATCTCAATAAGATTCTTCATTTAAGGATTTCAGGACGTTCTTTCAACCTAATACCTAGAGTGCGGTATCAAATTAATCGTGATAAAATTATCTTTTTTTTTAACCTGACGAGCCACCATGTTGCCATTTGAAAAAAAATTAAACTTCACATAGCTGGAACATTTTGATCGAAAACGGTGAAGTTGTATTTTCACATACATTTAAGGACCGAAATTAGTTATTTGACCGCATTCCTAGCCCTCTAGAATAAAAATTTATTTCGAAAAATAAAAAAACGGTTACAAAAAGTAACATATGATACATGGTTGTATTCTAAATGTCATATGGAGATAAAAAAATTGAAAATATACTCAGTGTCCCATTTAAAAATCAAAAGTGTATGTCACTTCCGGTAAAACCGGAGGTTGCATGAAGTTGGGTGACTTGTCAAAAAATGCAGTTTTATGCATCAAACAGATCTTCTAAATTTAATTTCATTCTCTCCGAGAACAAAAAAGTTGTAGGGGCGAGCCACCTTCCGTGGACACCCGGTATATATAAACATAATTTATATATTTCCGGTACATATTGACAAGTCCAGTGGCTCCCATCGAATCAAATGAGCTGAAATTTGGTATTTTGGATTGTTTTCGAGAACTAAAGTATCAAAATGTGGTTGAATGTTTCAAACCACCGTCATCTGTACGCGATGCACTTCGAGAATTCTTAAATTTTTAAGTGAACCTTTTTTTCGCGCATGAGGTTTAAATTCTTACGGATGAAACGCAATAAAGTGAAACCGAGAGTGAAACGCGAAAATGTGGAACGTTTTTCGCCAAGAAGAGGAAGAGAGAGATTGAGAAAGAGTGAGAAAGGGCGAACGTAGCATGAAGCACATAGCCATGGAGCGAGAACAGGGAGAGAGCGAGTGAGAGAGAGAGCGAGAGAGAAAGGGAGATCGAGAAAAAATAAACGCTATTTGTTGACGTTTGAAGGTTAGGAAATTTTAATATTTGCAAATAACATGTGGCATTTTGATTTACCACGCGTCATTTGAGAATTCAATATACTGTTTTTTATAAAATATAAAATAAAAATATTTCATAAATTCTCTTTTCTAAATTCTTCCTTTTCCTCCCTCTAATGCCTGATTTCACCAACTAATTCCTAAAGTTAGGCAACACTTAAATCGGATTTAGGAATTCCTAAGTGCAAATATTTAGTGGCTCCGTAGCTCTGTGGTCAGTGCGTTGGGCTACTGAACAGAAGGTCGCTGGATCGAATAACGGCCGGAACAACGAATTCATGCGGAGCCACCTCTCGGAAGGCAATGGCAAACCACCGAGCAGTATTCTGCCTAGTAAAGCCTCTCTGTAAAGACGTTCGGAACCGTCGTAAAACTGTAGGTCCCTTCTATTCGTGTATCGCTGTATCACGCACAACACGAGTAGTTGTAGAGAGGTCGCCACACCCTAAACCGGGTACGGCACCACAAGAAGAAGAAGTGCAATTTGTGTTTCACCACGCGTTAAGTAATGCCTATGACGATAGGAAAAACCTAACGTTAGGATAGCTTTTTAAGAAATGCTTAACCTCAAATTGTTTAGTTGTCAAATATGGAGTTATTTCCTATAAAATTATTATATTTCTATCATTTTTTCCCTTTCTCTTACTATTCTTTGTCAAATTTACAGTCTATTAAACAGTGGTGCCAATTATATGTACAAAACTTTCCAAATCAACTTTTTAACACGGTATTTGTTACCTAAGTATTTCTTAGTTGGTTAAATCCGATTTAGGTAAGTATCGGATTTAGGTACTTCCTATCTTAGGAAATACTCAGTTAGGAACTTCCCAACAGTCTCGGATAACTGAAGATTTGTATTAGTATAAATATAAACGAGATTCAAAAATTAGTTTACCAAAGAAGTTCCACTTCTGACATATGTACCTACTTTGTACGTACGCACTTTTTTTTTTGAAGAATATAAATTATATTTTGATTTCATTATAGTTTGCTATTATGGTTTTTTCAGCCATAATTTATTTCGTTCTAAAAAGCATCTCGACGCGATGCACTTCGATCGAAAAATAGGGGAGACCGGGTACAAAAGTAACGGCGGGTCGAAAGTAACAAATGCTCTGTAGGTTTAAAGAATTGTGAAAACACCGCTTAGCTGCTGTCAGGAGATAGCCAGTGGCGCCACCTTCAGTTGCATTCAATCGCCGCTCGCGCCACGCACTGTTATATCGTGTGAGAGGACACTACGTGATTTCACAAATCAAAAATAAATTTTTTGACGTTTACTTATTCAATGTTTATGTAGTATTGAAGGGATGATATTAATCTGAATATTTGCATATTGATACTCGATTCGATTGATTTTACAGTGCTTAAATTCGTTTTTGTCTAGCATGTTCCGTTTCTAGGTTATCTTTCATGTTCTAACAAAAATGCTGTAGGGTACAAAAGTAACGCAGCCCTATGGGTACATAAGTAACATGTTACTTTTGTCCCCATATTGATTTGCTCTAAGTAAACTTTTTATGTGTGTGTTTATTTCAACGATAACGCATAATAACCACCGCACGAATAACAACTAACATGTCTATCGAAAAGCGGCTGAAGAGCATTTTAATGATGGTGAAAAAATTAGAGCCATGGCAAAAAAAATTGAATGTCTGCCAAATTACATTGCATAGGTATATGAAAAAAATTAAAGCTAGAAATACTAGCGCAGTTGTAGACAAGGAAAATAAATTTGACGACGAAGATTGCTTCTACCTCGTTTGTTTAGAAAATTTTAGCAATAGTCGACTGAATGAGCAAAGTTTACATTGTTTCGAATGCAAAATGTGGTCTCATTATAGGTACTGAATGCGTCAATAAATTAGGTGTGCCATAATTGCGAGTCTGAATAGAGAACACTGACACTGAATTTTCCAATAAATTATTGTTTGATTAAATATGTCATATCATATTCATTACAAACCCCTTTGCCCTGTTACTTTCGACCCACAACGTGTTACTTTCGGCCCGCCAACGTGGTCGAAAGTAACAAATGACAATTTTTTTTAAAGTTTCTGTGATCCATGCAAAATACGGAATAATGAGGTAATTTAAGTTGCTAATGTATAGAACATAAACGGAATTTATGCATGGCTATATCAATTTCACCGAAATAATAACACATAACGAGAAACCAAGGCCAAAGTACAAAATGTTACTTTTGTACCCGGTCTCCCCTACGACTTAGTGACGGAGCTCTGCTCATTTCTGTTTTTTTATATCTCCACCGCCGTGAAGTTACATTGTTGATGATAGAACTACATGATATATCAAACCAAAAATTGAGAAATGAAATGAAAATGATGAAACTGAATAGGATCAGCCGCAAAAAGCAATTCCAAAATATTCGTTGTCAGTGAGTAAATACCACAACAATATTTCAAACTGATAAATATCTGTATCGTATCATAACAATGAAATTCTTTTGATACTCAACAAGAGCGTTTTGTCAGTCCAATTGACATCGTCAGGAATTGACGTAGATGAAAGGTTGTCATAAATTCCAACATGTGAAAATTAGGATTGATATTCCTGTCTACCGATCCTGTGCAATTTAATCGACGTTGATTGCATGAATACATGAAGTGCAATAAATTGAGGACAATACGTGCGTCTCGTACAATTCGTAGCGACTCCAGGTAGACATATTATATTAAGGTTTGGATGGTTAATCCAAACTAGAGCGAATATCTAATTTAACATTTCCGGGTGTTTTCTCGCTGTTTTGATGCAAAAGCAATTAACCATTCGACTGAAACTACCATTTCTCCAGTTGCAGGTTTACTTGGTGAAAGATCATATTCATAACTTTATAAAGAAATCAAAACTAACTTTTCACAGCTTTAAATAAAAATCTATTGAGTAAACGCGTTTCGTCATAATATTGACTTCCATCTCGTACTAAATAATAGAATTACAAAACAATCTATTTATACGAAAAATTTAAAATAACAGAGGAGTTCCTAGAGAAACTAAATAACAATAAGCAATTCATTCTGAGTTATTGGTAGGTACATTGAAGAGATTAAGGAGAGGAGAAGGGTTTACTTCAATCTGGTCGTAAACTAGGTTTCCGGAATTTTTATATTTATTGATGTATAGGGATTCCCAACAGTAAGACTTGTGGAGACTATTTTTTAACTGTAGTATCTTATAATTGTGATTGAAGGTATGGTTTTCTCGAATAAGATGGCACGCATAATTAGGGTCAGTTTTCTGCTTAATATAGCTACGTTGATGTTCGTGTACTCGAGTTCTGACATTTCTAATTGTACGTCTTATACAGAATATCATTATAGTCGAGTCTATAAACACCCGTACGTTCATCTCTATGAATTTCTTTGATTTGTTGACAATTTTCCAATGCTATTGTTGATTTTATATGAAACTTTGAAGTTTTGTTTATGAAGAAACAATTTCAGGTTTTCGGAAGGTTTGCCCAAGTATGTTAAACTGTTAAATACTGTACTTTTCTCGGATATAAGTGGGTCAACTTCTGAAATTCCATTTTGTATTTTTTCTTCTAAATGAGGCTGTCAATCATATTGGGCAAATAACCATTATTTACTGCCATTTGTTTAATTATATGCAATTCCTTTCGAAAATTAGCTTCGGACAACGGAAATTTGAAAAGCCTATGAATCATACTATGATAAGCGGCTAATTTATGTGAAATTGGGTGTAGTAATGTGTTATGAATTGTAATATCTGTATGATTTATGAAAAATTGAAAATTAGTGTTTGTTGCTTTTTCTGGTAATAGTTAAATTTAATTAATCAATAGAATTGTTCATTTAGGTTTCTAGAGAAAATTTAATACGGGGGTGTATGGATTTATATAAGTAATGAAATTATCCAATCGTCTATCTGTACCTGTATAGCAAACAATGACGTCATCAACGTATCTATACCAATAATGAAAGTACCTACTGAAGTAGTTCATAATAGTTTTCTCTGAATTATCCATGAAGATTTCTGATAACAAAGGACTTAAGGGATTTCCCATGATCAAACCTTCCTTATTACTATAACACACGTTGTTGAAACTGAAATAATTTTGTTCTAAAAAAATTTCCAGTAAATGAGTAATTTTTTTTTTTTTTTTTAAAGAGGTGGGACGTGTGCCCTCTCACACCGCCCGACCCCCGTACAATTTGGCTTCGTCATTAGCCATCAAATTACTAAATGAGGGGAACCACTGAAAACTCAGAACGCACACAAACACCCAAGAATACGGTGGGAATCGAACCCACCAACTCCGTCAACGAAGACGGCATAGCGCTACCTATAACCTCTCAGCCACGGAGTCTCCAAAATGAGTAATATGTGACTGTATTAGTAGATGAACATTATTATTTTAAATATATGAGTTCTCGGCAAATTAAAAGGGCCAACTAGTGTAGATACAAAAGTAATTTGTAAATCATGTCTTTATTTCGGATAATGATTTATATCCTTCCTCAGGACTCTACAAAATGAATATAAAATGTTAAAAACATAAATATTGATTAACAAATAAATTATAACATCCATTTTATAAAAGCATAGTGAATCCGATTTCAAAATGGCATGTTTTAAGATAATTTTCAAAAGAATAGATCTACATACTTTACGTAACTAATACATATCAAGGTTTTCCTAACTGCTTCCAACATTTCATTCAGGTGAATACCTAAGAAAATCGAGAAAAACAGGTTCGTTAAATTATAAGAGATGGGGATGTACAGTACTCAATGATGCGGATCCCCATTATCGAACACACGCAACCGTATGCGATGGGCTTTTTCTGAATGGGAAGTTTTCCGAGCATCTACTCAATCTCGAATGAGCAAAAATAAATGGAATTGCCTTCAAATAACACATCCTTTTTAGGTAAGCTCCATACTTTGTTATGAAGCGAGACTTTTTCGAATCCTATAACGCATTTTCGATAAGAAAATTTTTACGCGAATATTCTTCATGAATAAAATGATAAAATAAAATCTCATATGTTAAAAATATATGCTTATTTAATTTCAGAATTGTATTAATGTTTTCTCGCATATATTTTTTCAAACTTGTGCTTCTACGAGATATGTTTATTATCCATATAGAAAGTTTATACTAGTAATAACCAATAGATCTTTAACAAAACTTATTCTACCTCCGGGATTTGACGCCTACATATATATATATATATATATATATATATATATATATATATATATATATTTATATATATATATATATATATATATATTTATTCGAATTGTTGTTGCCTGTGATTTATTTTTAATCTCTTGATAATTATTAGCAATAACAGGCTGGTTGAATCTTAAAAAACTCGATTTAATTAATAAATTGACGTTTCACTATGACATTCATAGTTATTCAAAACTTTTGAACAAAATTGAAAATTCTTTGACATTTATTGACTTGATTTAAAACGGCTACTTCCATATAAACGAACTATACCGATAATTTTTGCTTTACTTGTTTAATATTTCCCAAAACTAATTTGCTTTTTTAATGTTAATTTACTCTTTCTGAGATCTCTCGGATGGAATTAATCGCCTCCGTGGCAAAGTTTGACCAAATCTCCCATACCGGAGAGTTCAAACAATAAACCACAAATAAGTGATTTTCTTCCATAACAGAGGATTTTATTATAAAAATTTCATTAAAAACGGCTACTTCCATATAAACGAACTATACCGATAATTTTTGCTTTACTTGTTTAATATTTTCCTAAAACTAATTTTCTTTTTTAATATTAATTTACTCTTTCTAAGATCTCTCGGATGGAATTAATCGCCTCCGTGGCAAAGTTTGACCAAATCTCCCATACCGGAGAGTTCAAACAATAAACCACAAATAAGTGATTCTCTTCCATAACAGAGGATTTTATTTATTAAACTATTTTCATCTCCAAATTTTCAATCCAATACTTGGCTACGCCGTTCTGATGAGGACCAAAGAGTCCGAAACACGTGTCAACGGCTGCTTCCATATAAACGTTCTATACCGATAATTCTGCTCTACTTTTTTAATATTTTCCCGTGACTAATTTCTTTCTGTTAAATAAATAGTACCCTATTATTATTATTTTCGAACATTACATAGGTAAAGGTTTCTGTAGTTTCCCTTGCCTTCTAATGAAACAATTTTGAATGTTAATATTAGACTGAAAGAATTTTTAACAAGACAGATCAATCTTATCTATTCAATTTTATCAAGTCAATAAATGTCAAAGAATTTTCAATTTTGTTCAAAAGTTTTGAATAACTATGAATGTCATAGTGAAACGTCAATTTATTAATTAAATCGAGTTTTTTAAGATTCAACCAGCCTGTTATTGCTAATAATTATCAAGAGATTATATATATATATATATATATATATATATATATATATATATATATATTTATATATATATATATATATATATATATATATAATTAAGTGAACTAGGACATTTATTTGAAACTAATCAAACAAACCTCCTAGCGGAGCTGGTTATAAGAGTTCACGAAGCATCGAAATATCAACATCTACCCCAGACGGTAATTGTTCGAAATGTTAATTTGTTTATCACAATCGATAGAAATTGATAGACAGACTGTTTCGCCCTTATCGGGGCTCATCAGTATCATCCATCCACCAAGAGTGATAACCAAACCAACATTTCAAACGGTCATACATATTTCTTCCAGCAACTCCATGACATATAAATATGACACAGCGCCACCAGTCGGAAACAATTGAACCACATCTTTCAGAACAGAAGAAAACATTTCGGCAACGAGAACTAGTACGTCCGGACACCCGAAGGTGGCTACCATATTCGCTAAGCAAGAGTAAAGCTGACACATCAATTTCGATGTGATTCAACATTACACACAGCAGGCAGCAATCGCCCCGAATTTTATCGCAATGGCAAATGAAATAATTCTTACTTATATTCATTTGCCATTGCGATAAAATTCGGGGCGATTGCTGCCTGCGGTGTGTAATGTTGAATCACATCGAAATTGATGTGTCAGCTTTACTCTTGCTTAGCGAATATGGTAGCCACCTTCGGGTGTCCGGAAGTACTAGTTCTCGTTGCCGAAATGTTTTCTTCTGTTCAGAAAGATGTGGTTCAATTGTTTCCGACTGGTGGCGCTGTGTCATATTTATATGTCATGGAGTTGCTGGAAGAAATATGTATGACCGTTTGAAATGTTGGTTTTGTTATCACTCTTGGTGCATGGATGATACTGATGAGCCCCGATAAGGGCGAAACAGTCTGTCTATCAATTTCCATCGATTGTGATAAACAAATTAACATTTCGAACAATTACCGTCTGGGGTAGATGTTGATATTTCGATGCTTCGTGAACTCTTATAACCAGCTCCGCTAAGAGGTTTGTTTGATTAGTTTCAAATAAATGTCCTAGTTCACTTAATTTTATAACCACGGGCGTGTTTTCCGTTTAACACGAATAATTCTTACTTATATATATATATATATATATATATATATATATATATATATATATATATATATATATATATATATATATATATGTATATATGTATATAATTATTCATTCGAATTGTTGTTGCCTGTGAACTATTTCTAATATTTTGATAATTATTAGCAATAACAGGCTTGTTGAATCTCAAAAAACTCGATTTTATTAAAAAGTTGACGTTTCGCCACGACATTCGTGGCTTTATCAAAACTTTTAAAAAAATTGAAATTTCTTTGATATCTTTTGATTTGAAAAAATTTGAATACAAAAAGACTACTATGTCTCACTAAAACTTTTTCGGCTGTGGCCGTTCTTTGTTATTTATTACGTGCTATTCAGTCCAATATTAACATTCAAATCTGTTATTATTAGATGGTAAGGAAAACCACAGAAACCTTTACCCACGTAATGTTCGAAATAGGTTCAAATTATTTTGATTTTGAAAAGTCAAAGAATAGGGTACTATTTATCTTGTTTTCAAAAATTTCTCATTGCGGCTGTGGCCGTCTTCAGTTATTAATTACGTGCTATTTAGTCCAATATCAACAGACAGGTCTGTTGATATTAGATGGGAAGGGAACCAGAGAAACCTTCAGCCACGTAATGTACAAAATAGGTTTAAAATATTTGATTGTTGTCTTTAAAAAGGCAATATCAACAGACCTGTCTGACCCATAGTTAGTGGAAAAATTTTCCGAAACACGTTAAATTATTTTGTTTCGGGGATATCTTCTGACGTATATTTGAGGCTTGAACGAGCAATCCCCTAGTAGGGGGCGCTTGAACCCCTCAAAATGGAATAGGGGAGAGGTGTTGAGTGATACGTCATTTGAAAGGTCTTAAAAGCCTCTTTACAACGGAGTATGAAAAACGTAAAATTTGGACGAACTACGCCAACGAATTATAAATAAGTGTTGTCAAATAACTCCAATTATGTTGAACCATGTAAGAGACGGTTTTCACTCAAGATTGTATATTATTGTATGGAAGTCAATAGAGGACTATTTGAACATTTGATTTAAACACACAGATTTGATTGTTCTTGATTGTGAGCATGATTGTGATTTTTTAAAGATTGTTTGAGTTTTTAAAAAATGCTTCATAAAAACGGTTCATCAAATTTTTACGTTTTTCATACACCGTTGTAAAGAGGCTTTCAAGACCTTTCAAATGACGTATCACTCAACACCTCTCCACTATTTCATTTCGAGGGGTTCAAGCCTTAAATAAACGTCGAAAGATGTCCCCCAAACAAAATCATTTGACGTCTTCCGGGAAATTTTTCCACTCACTATGAGATAAGAAATATACGGGGTGGCTCGTCTGAAATGGAACACCCTGTATATTTAGTTTGCATTTAGTATCTGAAGAAGGTGAAGTTTTCACCGAAACGTGCATCATGCGTATATTATTCAATAAATGTGTAAATTGTTTTTATAAACCATTGTTTTAATATAAAACATTTTATTTCGTGTCTACAAATTCATTGCGAAATAATTCCATTAATTAATTAATTATTTATCCATCCCGATTCTTTAGACCCATGTTCATTCCGAATAATCAATTGAATCTTCCCTCGGGGACTATCTTTCAATTATGCCCTTCTTCCACATTTTTATTTTACATTCAAACGACCATGCCGTTTCATGAAAATGGCGTCCCAAAAGAATACTTTATTAAATGGGAATGCTTTCAGTGAAATTTGATTTTCCGTCTGTTGAAATATGATTTAATCGATTCCGTTCAGATATTCATCACCGCCGTTTGTGGTCGAGGACAGCCTCTGGAATAGTAGATTGTATTTTATTAGGTAACGATTCTGGCACTTTGACTAATTAATGCCCGATGTATTACGACTTATTGAAAATAATTTATCATTTCAATCTCCAATTACTTTGTATATATATATATATATTTATATATATATATATATATATATATATATATATATATATATATATATATAGGTATATAAATATACATATATATATATATATATATATATATACCTATATATATATATATATATATATATATATATATATATATAATATATATATATATATATATATATATATATATATATATATATATATATATATATATATATATATATATATATATATATATATATATATATATATATATATATATATATATATATATATGGCAAACGTTGTTCTGCCATATAAATTATTTTTATCTATCTTTCTATCTATTCATCTATCTGCCGATGTATCTCTATCTATCTATCTATCTATCTAACTATCTATCATTCTATCTATCTATCTTTCTACCTATATATCTATCTATCAATCTATCAACATTTCTATCCCGGCATACGTTGTTCTATCATATAAATTATTTTTATCTATCTATCAATCTATCCAACATTTTATCTATCAATATATATCTACCTATATATCTATCTATCAATCTATCTGACCCGGCAAACGTTGTTTAAATAATGTATATGTCAACACAACGTTTGCCGGAGTATAACTATGTGATATGATGATACTCACATATATTTATTTTGATAAGAGAGTTCTGAACAATAAAGCACCAAAAATTGAAAAAAATAAGAATAATTTCATATTGCATTTACTATAATATAAATTTAACTTATACTTTGGCCTCAGCAACACTTAAAGCGTCAGTAATTTCAACATAGCGCCATCTATTGGATACTTACTCAATCCAGTCAACTAACCACCTTATACCGCCATCTGTAAGTATCTCTCAAACTAACAGAGATAATCAACAAATAATTAGCAATAAAATAATATTGCGACTATAAATTAAGATGTAAACTATCCTATCTTTCAAGTTGGATCGAACTACACACGGTGTGCAAATTTGATTAAAATCGGTTAAGTAGTTTAGGAGTGCATCGCGGACAAACAACGTGACACGTAATTTATATATATCAAGATATATTCAGATAACTTCTCATACTAGTTAGACGATAGAAAAAATTCATTGATATCATTCAAAAATCCTAATACTATAGTTTGAGTGGCATAACAAAGTAACCAATAACTCAGAACGAATAGATGACATATTGAATGCGGAAAAACCGAACGCATCTTATATAAATTATCCGCAACCTCTCACACACCTCTAACACGATTCTTACATTTACGCGTTCTCTATAATTTCCAGTCTTAATTTATTACTCACTCGGTATAAAGATGGAATATGCCATGTTTCCGCCATTTCCCGCGTTCGCATATCATGTAGTTCTCATTCATAATTTTAACATGCTTAAAACTTGCGAAGATTCACCTAACTCGGTAACGACCTTACTTGAAATTTATTGTTCGAAGTCTCGACTCAATTTACGTTTTATTACTGCGAGGTTGGCTTGGAAAAGACAATTCCGCTATACCTGTTCTTTCGCCAAATGAGATATTGTTGGCTTTAGCATTCAAACGTGATGAACAACTTTTGTGTTGCGTAGAAAAAATTAATTGCAGAGGTGGGGTCGTATTTGCCAGAACATATTGATTCATTGATTAATTATTGCTGCTCTACATGCGAAGTTGTAATTGAAAATTATATTAAGTAATGGAAAACCATTTCAGTACTAAACAAATTTGAAAATGCTAACAGGAAAGTTGTATGACTTCAGAAAAATTAAATTTAACTTAAAGCTACGGTTCCACCGGAAAAAAAAAGTGAAACATTTTGTTGCTAAATTTTCTCTTTGTTGCCATACTTAGGTAGAAACTTATGGCAACATACGTGAATTTCTTGTTTCAACTGAAGCAAATATAATTGTCAATAGTTGCATATTGTTTAGAAGAAACAATCAACATTTGTTGTCGAAACATAAAGAAATTTTAAGAAACATTTACGGAAAGCAACAGCAACAAAAATGTTCCGGAACCATAGCCATATATTTATTCGTTTTCGTAGTTCACTGCACACTGAAAATCTGCGACACGAATATTATTATTATTATTATTATTATTACATATTGATAAGGGCAGAGGGACAGGTCCCTATTAAGCCCAAAAATAGAGAAATTACAGAATAATTGACCTACTAGCATGTACATATGAAAAAGAAATGAAAATAAAATATTATAAAATGAGAAAATAACCATTATCTACCCCGATAGAAATTTGTCCAGTCCGTTTTTAAATGTGTTTGTAGATGAAGCAGATACAATGGTTGCGTTGAGATTATTCCAGCTGTCGAAAATCCTATTTGGTAGGAAGTTCTGTCTCGACCTAGCAGAAAAGTTTTCCTTCTTGAGCTTGAACTGATGACCTCTGAGACGTTCGTCGCGATTAACGGTATACATCATGTCGAGATTTCCAAAATTGAATTTTAATATTTTAAATGTGATAATCAGGTCACCGCGGTGGCGGCAAAGTTCGAAGGAGGTTAATTGAGCCATAGAAAGTCTTTCCTCGTAAGAGGGTCTTCTCAGTCCAAGGGGCATTCGAGTAGCCCTTCTCTGGACGTTTTCCAGAAGAGCCCTATCGCGGGCCAAGCCGGGATACCACGCTGGACCAGCGTACTCGAGAATTGGTCTCACATAAGTAGTGTAGAGTCTACAGAACGACCGAAAAGAGAGCTTCGCGAGAAACACTTCCGAATAAGATATAACTTCGAGTTCGCACGCTTACAGATCGAAGTAATATGATCGGACCAAGTTAAGGTGCTGTTTACGATCACTCCGAGGTCGTTGAAGGAAAACATCGAAAGTAATGGTTGACCATCAACAAGGTACGGTGCGAGTGGGTTGTTCTTTCCTATTCTGAGCACGACACACTTTTCTGAATTTAATGGAAGTAACCATTGAGAGCACCAGGCAGAAACAGAGTCCAAGTCCTCCTGAAGCGTTAACTGGTTTGTGAGAGGATTGGCGTAAATTTTCGCATCATCGGCGTACAAGGATATTTTGCTTGAAATAAAATAAGGAATATCACTGGTGTAGACCGCAAATAGTAACGGTCCCAGGACAGATCCCTGTGGTACTCCAATTTCCACTATCCTTTCCCGTGAAAAAGCGTCACCTACTCTCACTTTATATAGTCTACTTGTTAGGAAAACGTCAATCCAACGATGCAAGGAGCCACGAATGCCGAAATGGTCCAGTTTGTGCAAAAGTCTTCGCTTGGGAACTCGGTCGAAAGATTTTGAGAAGTCCAGATAAACAACGTCAATGGGCTGCAGGCTATTTAGAGATGATGTCCAATCATTAACGCAGTGTAGGAGATTGGTTAAAGTTGAGCGGCCAGAGATATTTACTAGTTGCGTTCTCAATACGTTTCCACTGCGATAGCAACTCGGATTTGTTCCTATTTTCTTTTGAAGTTTACCTATCAAAATGGAAACCAGCGACAAGTAGGAACAGTCAACATTTGTTGCCGAAAAATAAAGAAATTTTAAGGAACATTTAGAAAAATGTTGGAACTCTTACGGAAACACACAACAACAAAAATGTTCCTCGAAAGGTATTCCTCCGGTGGAATAGTAACAATTAGAAACAGTCAACATTTGTTGCCGAAATATGAAAAAATCTTAAGTAACATTTAGAAACATTTTCGGAAACACACAATTGTCATAAAAATGTTTGTCAATGTTACTCCGGTGGAACTGTAGCTTAACAGAAACGTTCTTCCCTTTAGGTGAGTTGAATATTACCATATACAATTGACGAACGATATGTTTGAGTTTGAGAAGAAAACTTCTGATAAATACATATAGTATAAATGTACAAAATTAAGCAATAAAACATCTGTACTCACATTTTAGCAGTACCAATGATCCAATTTTTAATACACCATTTTCTTGTGATATATTTACCTGAAAAACAAATGAAGAAAATATTAGAATAAAAGATTTTATAATCTCAAAATTTGTATATGTCTTTAACCCCCTCCAAACTCACCGAGGGGGTTAGGAATTTATATGCAAAAACAACAAAAACGAGGAAAAAATATGACCTTAGTGACAGCTCTGCTACTCGCTTTTTGTATTATTTGAATTAAATCCTTTCACATCTTTACATAGTATAATTATAATGAAGTCACTTGAACTCCTCAACGGATTTAAATGCAGTTTTCAGCAATAATTGATAGAGTGATTCAAGAGGAAGGTTGATATGTAGAATACTTACTTTCAAAGCCTGAAATCATTTTTGTGCGCTTAATCGCAAACGCTGGCTAAACTTTACGAGATAGATCCAATTAATATACTATGGAAATGAATATCTTAAAGAAATCGATGAAAAAGTCCAGGACGGTATATATTTATCCCCTAAAGATAAACCACAGTAACCATTTTTGTCTTTTACGTATCACAAAAGAAAATATGTGTTATTTACCAAGCTATTTTATACAATACAGTATTATTCCTCATCCAATTAAATACATTACATGTAGATCAAAACTGCCCACAAAAGTATTTCATTAAAATGGATATCTTAGAAGATATCAGAGATTTAAAAAGCAGAGGCACAGTGGCTTGCGGGCCGTACTTTTCGTCGCAGTTGGCAGCGGGCGCGGGGTGTGCCGTTGCCTAAATCGCTCGCGTGTATTGGTGTTCTCCAGCCATTATAATGAAATTATACCTGCGAAACCGGGACGGATCACTAGTGAATTGATAAAAAATAACCTTCAACTATTAAATGAATAATAAAGGTTAAACTTTAAAATAAAACATACTTTGCTTAAGTTTCACTATGTAAAAATATTTAGATACTGTATTTAGCAGTAAAGGATAGTCGACATGTTTCGAGTTATGAACTCATTATCAAGACTGACTACAGGAGAGTATTACATCTTATTTCATAAAAAAGACAAAAGCAAAGGTGAAACCTGAAAATCAATTTGTTCGTTTACAAGAGGTAATTTACTATTTCAATTCAAAATCAAGGGGTAATTTACTATTATTTCAAGAATTTCAAGAAGGTCAAGGCGCTTTTCTTTGTTGCCTGAATGCAACAATTGGGTTTTGTTGAAATCGAGGAAATTATTAAATTTTGTACAATGTTCGGAGAAGCCAGTGGTATTTTTATTTTGTAAAATTGACTTTTCATGTTCTTCAACACGAATGTTCATATTCCTTCCTGTTTGTCCAATATAGAAAGCAGGACATTCGTCGCAAAATATTTTGTAAACACCACTGTTTTCTCCGATGTCAGATTTTTCTTTATTATTGACCAAGAATGACTTCAAGTTTCTTTTATTTCTACAAATTGTTTTAAGATTATCTTTCGATAGTCTGTTACAAATTTTGCTACTCAAATTCGGCACATAATTTATTGGGCAGTATTTTTGTTCTTCATTAATAGTTTGCTTGGGGTATATTGAATGAAACAGATTCTTTATTTGTTTTTTCCCAATGTGCTTATTGATAAGACTTTCATTGTAACCGTTATTGGTGGCTAATAATTTAATTGTATTA
The DNA here is from genome assembly GCA_030704885.1 of Cynegetis impunctata. Classification (NCBI taxonomy): domain Eukaryota; kingdom Metazoa; phylum Arthropoda; class Insecta; order Coleoptera; family Coccinellidae; genus Cynegetis; species Cynegetis impunctata. The sequence continues at coordinate 41,976 of JARQZK010003667.1, forward strand.
ACTTCGGTTTAAAATTTGTTTCCGATAATGGAATAGTGAACAACCTATGTATGAACGAATGAAAAGCACCGAGTTTTATTTTAATGTGTTGGTTACTGTCGTTGTGAATTAAAGTATCTGTGAAGGTTAGTTTTCTATAAATGTTGAAAGTAAAAGAGAATTCAAATTCCTAGCAATCTGAACGTCTAAGAAATTCAAGGTAGAGTTTGCGTTTTCTACTTATTTTGTAAATTGAATCGAGTTGTAGAAAATATTTATATATTTAAGGAAATTATCTAACTATCTATATGTTCCGGTCCAAATTCAAAAAAAATATCATCTACATAACGCCTCCATAATGAAACGTTAGTAGTTAAATTATTATCAGAATTGAAATTTTTTTTTCTAAGTTATTCATGAAAATTTCACTAAACAAAGGCGATAACGGTGATCCCATGGGCAATCCGTCTTCTTGTTTGTATAATATATTATTAAATTTTAAATAACTCTGTTTCAAACATAAGTTTGAATTTTATTTTTTATGATGTTTCACCAAGTGATGTGCGAGAATTCAATCTCAGTTATATTAAATAGATTTCAAGAAAGATAGTTGATGGAATCCGTCGTTACTACGTGATAATTTAACATGATGAACAAACAAAACTTGAATTTACTACGTTTATTATCAGTTATAATATCACAAGAGCATCGAAAATAATCGATTATACTTCCGAGCCACGAGACGCATTTTGCGAAACAAAGAGAATACGTCGAGTGACGAGGTCAGTATAAGCGATTATTTTCGATTGCTCGAGTGGTATTCGTTTCGATTATATAACGAATAAAAAATATTAATTTTTTTTGAAAAAAGTCAAAACACCGTCAATATGAAAACATTCATATTTTGACACGAGGCGAAACACCAAAACGATTATATCACGTCGTCAAGGGTATATTCACTTATCAATACGCAGTAGTTATGCAAAATTCACGGATTCTATTGGCTTATTCATACATGAGTTATATAATCACAAAAATACTTATACTGCGATTGCAATTTCTATACCTATAAACTCCTGAACTTTCAAATTTTGATTCATCCTGTATGTAAAAGAGTGTATATAGGTCAGACTGGTTGATCGTTCAAGACAAGATTTATAGAACACCAACAATCTTTTTTGAAAATTAAACGGATTCAATGTTGTCAAATCATTGTCGTGAAAATCTCCACCCATTTCCATAAATAGATAACTTTCAAATTATGCACAAATTACCGAAATAAATCAAACTTACTTACTTAGAATCATTAGAAATTTTCAAACTCAATCATAATGCAAAAGATATCTTGCTGAACGATCAGATTGACTTGATACATTCTCCTATATTTAGTGTATTCAAACAATAATGATTTTTCTAAGAACATTTCATTGTACCAATTTGGAAAATCCACATGTATTAGCCCTTCTTGAAATGTGTTCCTCTTGTCTATTTAGGTACCTGCAATAATTCTTTCCCACCCTTGAGTGCAAATCTGTAATGTATTCAGTTCTTAACACAATCTGCCCGATGATGGTCTAGTGACCGAAATTGCAATCGCAGTATAATATTTTTCAAAGTATTTTTGTGATAATTAACGTAGTACATTCAGGTTTTGTTTTTGTTCATATATTTCAAGAGATCATCTGGAAGTGAAAAAAAAATTGGACTAATTTACTATGAAGATTTAGCTAGTCCCTAAGGACCAGAATATCCCATACCGATTGTTCTCTTCTATCTGAATTGTCGGAGGTGAATTCGACATATTGCAACCGTTTAGATTTATTCGCGATTCATCCACCAAATGGATTTGTTCCTTCGTCTTTCTCGCCCCGCAGTGAGAAAAATAAAAGTGGGGAATTGCCGTCGCTGTTTCGGTGATTTATTGATGAGAATGAAAAAAAATTATTTCCCATCGTTTATTTATAAGGAAACGACGAAATGATAAAACATTCTATTTTTCACGGACGAGAACTTCCATTCGTTGGATTCCCGCCGGAATTAAATTTCGTATGATGGTGAGAATTAAATAACCCGATGTATTCACACATCTATAATTCCGTTTTCCATCTGTGAACGTGAATATGAGAGAAAATGCTAGTGAAAATGATTTCTTTTGCCATAAATTTTATTTTAATAAACAGAAATGAAAATAGAATTTGAACTTCAAAATAAAACACACTTGGCTTAAGTTTCACTATATAAAATAATTTAGATACTGTATTTAGCAGTAAAGGATTTACAAAAGAAGTAGAAAACGAAAACGGTACCTAGAATTTCTTAAACGTTCAGATTGCTAGGAATTTGAATTCTCCTAATTTCAACATTTATAGAAAACTAACCTTCACAGATACTTTAATTCACAGCAACAGTAACCAACACATAAAAATAAAACTCAGTGCTTTTCATTCGTTCATACATAGGTTGTTCACTATTCTATTATCGGAAACAAATTTTCAAACCGAAGTTAATACAATAAAATTATTAGCCACCAATAACGGTTACAATGAAAGTCTTATCGATAAGCTCATTGGGAAAAAAACGAATAAAGTATTTGTTGCATTCAATATACCCCACGCAAACTATTAATGAAGAACAAAAATACTTCCCAATAAATGATGTGCCGAATTTGAGTAGCAAAATTTGTAACAGACCATCGAAAAATAACGTTAAAACAATTTGTAGAAATAAAAGAAACTTGAAGTCAATAATAAAGAAAAATCTGACATAGGAGAAAACAGTGGTGTTTACAAAATTATTTGCGACGAATGTCCTGCTTTCTATATTGGACAAACGGGAAGGAATATAAACATTCGTGTTGAAGAACATAAAAAGTCAATTTTACAAAATAAAAATACCACTGGCTTCTCAGATCATTGAATGAAATTTAATAATTTCCTGGATTTCAACAAAACCCAATTGTTGCATTCAGGCAACAAAGGAAAGCGCCTTGACATTCTTGAAATTTTTAAAATAAGTTCCGCCCATAATGGTAAATTACCCCTTGTAAACGAACAAATTGATTTTCAGGTATCTCCTTTGCTTTTGTCTGTTTTATAGAATAAGATATAATACTTACCTGTAGTCAGTCTTGATAATGAGTTCATAACTCGAAACAAGTCGACTATCCTCCACTGCTAAATACAGTATCTAAATATTTTTATATAGTGAAACTTAAGCCAAGTGTGTTTTATTTTAAAGTTTGAACTTTATTCTTTATGATGTTTCACCAAGTGATGTGCGACAATTCAATCTCAGTTATTAAGAAATAAAAATACCTTTCGTTGATTTACACACAATGTATTTAAATTATAGGTAGAATAGGTTTCGACTATGACATCATTGTTAATTACTAATATTGAAGTTTCGCTTATCACTTGGTGAAACATGATTAAATACTGATATTTAAAATAAAAACACTTGGCTTTAAGTTTCACAAATATATTGAATAAAAATTAACAATTACATTAGTCAACTAGTTTCGGGTTATGGGCCCATTATCAAGACTGAACAGAAAAATACTTAACAAGCTCATTTATAATATTGATTGTAGTAGAGGGGAAATTTGGTATTCAACTTGTTCATTTACGATGGGGTAATTCCTCTTAATGGCACTACTATTTTCTAAAATTTCCAACAGGTCTTGCCCTTTTTACCTGGGTGGAGGCATATCGTTTTCTCGAAGTCGATGAAATGGTTAAATTTTATACAATGCTCTGAGAAACCAGTGGTGTTTTTGTTAAACAAAATTGACTTTTTATATTCTTCTACGCGAGTGTTGATTTTTCTGCCTGTTTGTCCGATATAAAATGATGGGCATTCATTACAAAAGATTTTGTAAACACCACTGTTTTCTCCAATATTGTTCCTATCCTTGTTATTGACTAAGAGTGACTTTAAATTACGTTTATTTGTACATATGCTTTTAATACCGTTTTGTGATAATCTGTTGATGATTTTATTACTAATTCCTGGAATATAGTTTATTAAATGATATTTTTGTTCGCTTTTTATGACTGGTGAGGGATAAATTGAATTTAGAATATTCTTATGTCGTTTTTTCTTTATCATTTGATCAATCAAGATGTCTTTATAGCCGTTATTTATTGCTAATAATTTTAAAATATTAACTTCTTTAGTAAAATTTTCTTCAGAAAGAGGAATGGCAAAAAGTCTATGTATGAATGAGTGAAATGCACTTAATTTAATTTTAATTGGTTGACTGCTATCATTGTGTATTAGCGTATCTGTAAAAGTAGGTTTTCTGTAGATATTAAATGTAAGAGCATGTTCTTTTCTAGTTATAAGAACACTACATAAGAACACTACTTCATCCCATACATATTATTTCTGAGAAAATAAGTAAAGTCTGGCGGCTCTGGGATCTTGAACTAATATTTCTATAGTAATATTTCAATGTGTAATTTAGTACAATTCATTACTCGATGGTTAAAATGGTTTTAAGTTCTTTAGTATGTCTATAATAACTATGACTTTAATTTAATGACATGAAATAATTCATGGAATTTATTAACGCTAAACAACTAAATGTTTCAAAGCTCTAACTTTACGATCAACGTAATCATAATGTTTAACGTTTTGACATACATGTCAACATCATATTACGTCGCAACTATAAATCATTATTCTATTTGCTCAAGTTGACACATGTATTTGTCAAACTAAAGTGGAGTTCCAAACAAGCATCCAAGACGCAGCCGGAAAATGCATAAATATCTTCTGCATATGCGTGATGTTTCGTGTCACCGCAGCGAAAGAAAAATGTTTTCACAAGGGCTAAACTACAAGAGCAATGTTTCTCGTCGGTAAATACCAATACAGGGGAACATTTCTCCTGTGTTTGCCCAAGACAACTCGACGATTTCGTTTATTTACGTATCATACTTGTCAGCGTAACATCCTCGCCACATTCTAGTCTGCTGGATCTTTACGTCTATTATCTCAGTTGGCTGTCACTAACAGCGGCGTAACGGAAATATCTCCCATAGAAATTGAAACAAAAGTGTTTAATAACTGACAATGAATTTACTTGGTGAAACATATTGATTAACATTTCGATTAACGTTTCACGATTTATTAAAAAATAATAATATTTTGTCAACAAATTCCGGTATGATAATGGTCAGTTGCCTGAAATCGACGGCGAAAACTGCCTGTTTCGCCATTAAATCCATCTCAAGTGAATTAGATACGGTATCTAAAAGAATTGCCTTTTTTCATTGTTCGAATCTCATTTTAGTTATGGTCTTCCCTTCTAAGATTCATGTAATTATTCACAACTTGACACCATTCTCAAATTGCAGAAGAGAGCAATTCGTTACATGTTTGTACTGCAAAATAGAGCTCATTGCAAACCTTACTTAAAGAAAATAGTATATTGTATAATTAGTAGGAAAAGCATAATATTCCCAAACGACTGTCGCTACGCTCCTCGTCTGGTAACACAGGAGTTTGGGAATATGCTTTTCCCACGAATTATACATACTATTTTTTCTCCGATCGTTGATTTACATTTAAAATATTAATTAAAAAATATTTCATCCAAGATGTAATCAAGTAAGTTTAAATAGGTTTCTCTATGTACATATTGAAATATAGAAGTGGTAACCATGGAAATTACTCAGTTATGACAAAAGTAAAATAATTTTAAAGCCGGTTTTGCTTGATTCGTTGCATTTTATAAGGAATTAAAAAAGAATTAGTAAACATGAACACTGATAGTGATTATTTGTTGTCTTGCACGGCTCCTGAACTAGTAGAGGCCGCGAACGTGGCTTCACTTAATTTACTTCCGGCGAAATCCAGAGAGAAGTATGAACTTGCGTACCAACGCTTCATGAATTTTTGTAGAAAAAACAACAGTGTATCCTTTTCTGAGAATGTACTGATGGCGTATGTTGCTGAATTGGCTAAAACAATGAAATCTTCGACTCTGTGGGCACATTATTCCATGCTTCGATCAACTCTGTCTGTTGAAAATAATATTAATATTGCCCAGTACCAAAAACTGAGAGCAGTTTTAAAACGTCAAGCTACAGGATACAAAAAATATAAATATTAACAACAATTATAAAAATTAAAACCATACTTTGTTTCATTTTAATGTAATAATCCATTTGTTACATTACCGCACGCTACAGCAGTGCGGTGAGAATATTACCGCACAGTTATTTTCTAATTGCTTAGCAACTGACCACTATTCTGGAATGTTGAGCTTTGCGCATAGAAAATAGGTCAAAATAGTGTCACTTTTCCCACGATCGGAGAAAAATGGATTTTTAACGTTTCCTTCTTCATATTTACTTGAATCTGTGTGCTTGATTCGTAAGTATTTTCATGCCGTATCCTTGGTGCCACAGCACGGGTATTCCATTAGATCTTCGGGACATCATGTTGACCTCCCTATTCCTTCCTCTGAATTAACAGAAAAGTTCATCATTTACCATGCTAAGAAAATTCACAATCACCTTCCAGAAGAATTAAAATCTATAACTTCCTTGGCCAATTTTCGCAAACGAACTAAATCTTATTTTCCTGATAGACCTTATTACTCTATAGAGGACTACTATTCTGACCACTGATTGATCGATATGACCAAATTGAATAACACAGGTATCAGCTTCGATTGAGGAGAATTCGACACTCTCGGTTCTATTGTGAAGTTTGTATATATTTTGTATGGAAATGTGGTGTGATGTGTTTTTATTTCTAGGTATTACATTGTTTAGTCTGTATATTTTCTGATTGATGTGTTGTAACCAACCTCCCTTTTGAAAGATATTTATGCCCAAGCTAGCAGGGAGATTGGTTAAACATATAAGGGTTCTGATTTGTTCACAGTAATAATAACAAAGTAAAATGAAGGTATTTACTGTTTTCTTTTACATAAGACTTATCTTTTTGTTTTTATATATAATTTTCCATCGACGTTTGAGATTCTTTAGATGGTTCAGCTGTGGTTTCCAATGTGGATATTAGCCCCAGATAAGGTGGTTCTTTAAATTCCAGATAAGGTGGTTTTCTAATCTCCAAAGGTGGCTTTTAGCTCTAGCCAAGGTGGCTAAAATAATTCGGGGCAAATCAACATACAATCTCAAACTTAATATTTTCCAAGAATATCTGTAGGGTATCGATGGCCAATTCAAAGTAACATTTAGATTTATCTCAAGCAAAGATGCTTAGAAAGACAGTATATGTTCCAACATTAAACTGAACATAAGATATGACAGCGTGAAATTTGCCATCGTTAGCCTACAAAAATCTTGTGTTAAATTGAGAGAATGAAATAAGCGAATAAATTAAAGATATTTTAAATTAAGAAATGTGAGATGATTATTTCAATATTGAAAGATAAATAATTCAATATAGATAAATAAAAAAATATGAAATGGCGGAAAAATGAAATAAGGAATCAATTCAGATTTTCAAGATAATGCATTTATACAAAATAATTATATTTCTTCTCATAACTTACCGTCTATCAGACGCCACAGATACTTAATAACTTTACTATGTTGAATAAACGTTCAATAGATATTGAATATAATTCTAATAATTAACGATGTTTCTTCTGCAATAGTTATTTGGCTAAAAGGACCGATATTACGTGTTTCACGTGGAAATCCAACGCTATCTCCATACTCTCTTGTACGCAGGTCATTCATTCAGGCGTTTTATAGCGAGGAATCGCGGTATGTTTTACATTGATAACTTCCTATATTTTTCGCTTTGTCAATAAAGTGTATAATTTTCAAAGACAATAAAGCATATTTTGATTTGATTTGAATATGTTGACAGTTTGTAATTTTTTCAAAAAATAATTTGGTCAAAATGTAGGAAATAGAACACTAAATTGACATGTTCGAGCGTTTTCCATGAATCCTGAAGGCTACACTGTATATATATATATATATATATATATATATATATATATATATATATATATATATATATATATATATATATATTAAATCTTTGAAAGAGTCAGTTACAAAAAAGGATGCAGTAATTCACATGGGCTTCTCGGAAAACTAAATTCCTTTGCATACAGTGGTGGTTTGCACAGTATAAAGTGACATCTCATTGCATTGTGTCGTTAAATTTATCTCACAACGCTGGAGCCATTTGGGCACATTTACAGCCTGTCCTCATAGGATTGCCATCCTATGTATAAAACCTGCATTATTTGAGTGACGATCCTATAACCCAATATCGAAATAAAACAATGTTTTATATTTTGGATTGCAGAATCGAGGATTTCTATCCACTGGCTATGAAATACACATGGAATTTCCTTGTGGCGGGACATGGGAAAAGGGCACGAGATGGAATCGTACTGCAGACTAACTCATAGCTCATAAAGGTGACATCACAAACTTGTACGACTTTGTAGTTGTGCTTCGAGATAGGTGTCGAAATATACAGATCTCTGTTATCGAAGATGTTGACATAGAAAAAGTTAACAAAATGATAAAGGAACATGAGAAAGAGTAGAAGCCGTTTAAAGGAACTATAAAAGAACTATAAGGTGCATCAAGTCTTGGGTCATATTTATAACCCTAATAATTTTGTCTTGAAGTCACTAAATTGCTGCAATGATAATGTTAGTTGTAATCATTATAACTTAGGGACTGTAACGTACCAAACCAATACACAGCGGCTTCAAGTTTTCGAGGGGCGTTTCAAATATTTTCACGGATTATGAAGATGATATACCGTTAGCAAGTATGAGCCACATTGCGCAAGAAAAAACTAAAATGAGCTATGGCAGGGGAGATTATGTTCTAGTTAAGTTAATAATGAGTATACGCCGCAATTTGCTCAAAATATGATGATGAAGATGGAGAGATGACAGTTACATTCCTTAAACATTGCAATGAAGATGGCACAGAATTTAAAATAAATGATAATGATATCGCCGACGTGCCTTACGAAGACGTTATAGAAAAACTGCAATTTCCTAATCTAATCGTCAAGAGAAATATAGAATTTTAGAGATTTAAAAAGCCCGTTAATGTTTACGAGAAGTGAAACAAATAGTGATAAAAATAAATACCAGGTACTAGGTAGTTTAAGTTTGAAATATTTGTGATCTTATAATAATTAATTAAAGTCTGAATATTGTGTTCTAATTATAATTTGGTTACTTAGAACTTTAGAAGGCTGACAATTTAGAATAATTGTGAATTACTTAAAGACTATTAGTTTTTAAGTATTAAACTCGAAGTACAATTTGGTTTTTAAGAAATATTGATACATTATTTTCATGTGCATAATTAATAAATGAAATCCTGTGATTAAAGTTCATAGAATTTGTGCACTTGAGAGATAATTTGTTGTTTCAGTTGATTTTGCAATAAAAATGTGATTTAACATAATAACCGTGTTTGGCGTCAGTCCATATCACATCTTGTCAGTCCCTAGAACATAAATTTCTCTAAAAATATCAAGTAAAGTGACTGGCCCTTTTAGATGCAGCAAAGTAGATGTTATGCCCACAGCATAGAATATAAACTTTTCTGATTTCTAACAAAAAAACACCACTTTCAAAATTACGTCAGAAGTTAACCAAATTTCAGATAACCACCCATATATATATATATATATATATATATATATATATATATATATATATATATATATATATATATATATTATATATATAATATATATATATATATATATATATATATATATATATATATACATATATAATATATTATATATATATATATTGTTATGAATTTTTTAATTCACTACTACTTATTTATTTTATTATGAATCCTAATTTTGTATTAACTCTATATTCTCAGGGAAGGTTCTCTTTAATTTTTAAATTGATTCTCTATATTTTAATTATTTTATATATATATATATATATAAAATAATAAAAATATATAGAATAAATAAAAAAATTAAAGAGAACTTTCCCTGAGAATATAGATATAATAAAAAAATAATATTCATAATAAAATAAATAAGTAGTAGAGAATTAAAAAAATTCATATCAATTGGCGCCTAACGTTGGGTGCCAATTGTTATGAATTTTTTAATTCACTACTACTTATTTATTTTATTATGAATCCTAATTTTGTATTAACTCTATATTCTCAGGGATGGTTCTCTTTAATTTTTAAATTGATTCTCTATATAGTTTTTTTTTTATATTTATATTTATATATAAAATAATTAAAATATTTATAATCAATTTAAAAAATTAAAGAGAAACCGTCCCTGAGAATATAGAGTTAATACAAAAATTAGGATTTCATAATAAAATAAATAAGTAGTAGTGAATTAAAAAAATTCATAACAATATATATAATATATATATATATGTATATTATATATATATATATATATATATATATATATATATATATATATATATATAGATATATATATATATATATATATATATATATATATATATATATATATAAATCAATGAATTCATAAACTATAGAACACATTCGAGAACACATAAAAAAATTCAAACAAACAAAATGATAATAAAAAATATATTCCATTGTCTTATATTCTACAATTAACTGAATATATATCATATATTTTAAACCCACATAATATCAAACTAGCTCAGACAACACGCATTAAAAATCAGATCAAACAACTCTATTCTGAATTAAAAAGTGACATACCCCATTTGAGAAAATCTCATGTTGTTTATATCGAGTTTATAGTATACCTCGCAAATATGGGGAAATATTAAGAGCAAGGAATCCAAAATTGTGCTATGTTTGTATCCTCTTGGCAATATTCATTAATGAAATATGTAACTACCGCGCTAATGGGCATATATAATCTACCGTGTAACGCATATTAGAAACAGATGTCGCCACCGGGCAATTTAAGGTGTTTAATTCTGTTTTCCTAATGGAGTCCTCGCCACGCGATGATGAGGGAGTTTTGTCACTTCCCTTTAAGTTGCCACCTTGTTGTCATCTAACATGGGATGTTCCGAGGCGAACCGAAAATTGGCAAACACCTGACCTAAATTCTTAATGAAATAATTACTCGCTTTCTAATGAGTCCAGTCAGTCAATTAAGCATGCTTCAATCTAGAGGCATATTTTTTCGGTAATTAAAAACGTAACTTAAAATGCTGGCACGGCAGGATCCCAGTTTATGAGTCATGCTTTCTAAATTAAAACCTGTGAAAAATTTATTAGGCCACTAAGGGTTCAGTAAAGCTGCTTTCACATTTGTTGGGATTGTTTTTCAACATGGAGAAGATTCAGTGATGTGGAAAATATTCAACCACGCTTGTACATTTTTGTCCATTATTGGATATTCTCTATATTCATGGATATAAACTTATCCAGAGAGAAATTATATAACTGACAAAGTGCGTTGAAACTCATTACGATTTCGTTAATGCTGTCAAAGTAAATATCCTCCAGAACTTCCATTTATGAATGCTCGTGGACATATATAACATAATCGAAAAAAAAAGCAAAAAGTGCTAAATAATTACTCTACATTGCAACCCAAAATATTCTCTAACGTACATACTCTTCATATATTTCTACAATGTTTAGGTAGCAATGATTTTCAATGTAATTTTCAATCTCAAAAACAAGGAGATACAAAACATATAACTTCCACAATAAGTTAGAAAATAATTTAGTTCTATATTCATAGGTTCCTTGATGTACCACAATAATTTTCTTCTGAAGAAATTGAAGATTGAATAAGCTAATGCAGATCATGTTTCGTAAGTTAATATTTAATCCAAACAAGGTATTCTTCAAGTTTTTATATATGTTGCATAATTTCCTTGATACACGCCTAATCTTGGATTTAATTTCTGAAAACTCTTCTCTGTGAAAACTGGAAAATCTGATGAAGCAAAGTGAAGCACGTTATGGATGCTAATAATAAGAATTCAAACATTTGTTTTTCTAACCGACCTACATTGACAAATATTAAGTTATTTTCAGAGGCACGTTTCACTGTAATCAATACCCTGAGGATTCATTATAGACCGGGAGATGGTGACACAAAATATTATCATTTTTACCAGTATGGCGGTTCTTCAGGGGTCTAATTACGTAAAGGCAAAAAGGAAAATGATGGTCATAGCGCTGGCACCGGCGGCCAAATCGCGTGGGCGTTAGTCGAACGTGTCGGACAAATAACGAGTGTCGACAAAAATGCTTGTATTTTCAGATAGTCGAAACAAAAAGAAGTAGTCGGTAGCGTAATGCCATACTTCTCGGGTGTGGCTTACAGCCCGCCATACCGACGCGAATACATTAATTTAAATAAAACAATTCAACCATTTGTACCAAGCCAATTTTTGCATAGCTAATCATCGTCGAGTAGCCATTCACGAAAATCACCTTGCCATACTTTTATGACAGTTCCCAATGGCCGCCATACCACTGCAAAGGAGTATTTCTTTTCTCGCCAAACGATTTGTACCAGTATTGCATTTGAATTTTTGGAAAGTATTTGACAAAATGTGACCGTTATTATTTTTCCCATACTTCTAGTAGGGGGAAAAGTGCTGTCATACTTGAAATACTTATTTATTTGACACGTTATAAAATACGACTGTAAAATCATTTTTTACATCATGGCATCATTGTATTCTCTTCGTTTAGATGCAATTGTACCTAAAAAAATTTATTAAAGATTGTAACTATGGGGCGGACGACTGTCGGACTTGAGCTAAAAGGTGAAAAAAAAAAATTTGTACCAGTATGGAATTTGGATTTTTGGAAATTATACGATACAATGTGACCATTATCATATTTGCCATACTTCTAGTAGTAATCTTAGGATTTTGAAATAATATTGTTCACATTCGCCACCTCCCACAGGTATGACATTATCAGACTTCTATTTATCGTCATACAGAGTACTGTTAAAAAAAGTTTCAGGGTGGTACAAATCGTTTGGCGAAAAAAAATAAAATTACTCCTTTGCAGTGGTATGGCGGCCATTGGGAACTGTCGGAAAAGTATGGCAAGGTGATTTTCGTAAATGGCTACTCGACGATGATTAGCTATGCAAAAATTAGCTTGGTACAAATGGTTGAATTGTTTTATTTAAATTAATGTATTCGCGTCGGTATGGCGGGCTGTAGTCCACACCCGAGAAGTATGGCGTTACGCTACCGCCTACTTCTTTTTTTTTCGACTATCTGAAAATACAAGCATTTTTGTGGAACGAATCGTTCGACAATCGTTACTTATCCGACGCGTTCGATTAACGCCCACGCGATTGGGCCGCCGGTGCCAGCGCTATGACCATCATTTTCCTTTTTGCCTTTACGTAATTAGACCCCTGCAGAACCGCCATACTGGTACAAATGATCTAATATTTTCTGTCACCATCTCCCGGTCTATTACTTGTTTATAGCAATATTATAAGATGATATATGCAATGACCATACAGACTTCATGGAGAATAAAAACTAATTCATTGTTAGAGACAAAATGAACCAGTTATTTTATTTAAAAGTATACAGAGCCCATCTAGTAGCTCAGATGAAAACAAGAAAGAGTGGACCACTGTCAAATGAAGATATTCATTATAAATGAAGATCCTCTCCCTAGGCAATGGAGGTGTGCAAACTCCTTAGAAACCAAGAAAAAACAACAGATCACTACATAAAACTGGCGGCGGCGAGAAAAAATGTTAATAACCCCATAAAACGCTTTCCTGGCATTAACTCAGTCCACGTACACATATTCATCCCTCTAACTTATTTCAAAGGGGATTTGGGGTGGTCTTTACACCCTTCAAATAGTTCGAGAAGGCTGCATATCGGATATGTTGTTTATAATTAATTTCTACATCTGTTCATGCACCTACCTGCCATTTCAATGTTAACTTTCGATACACTGCAGTAGTTTACTATTTGCGGGGATAATACAACTAAAACTTCTCTTATTACGTGATTTGTTGATCCAAAATTTGCCCGAATGATGGAAATATGTTCCTCGTATGCGACAGCATCTTATTAGAGGAACAATCTACTGCCAAAATGAAACAGAAGAGAATTTTAAATACGACTCGAATGCAAATGCGCATTCAGTATTTTGCATTCATATGCGATAGAACGCGACACTTGGGAGTGCATTATTAAAAGTTGGAAAAGGAAGGATGAATAAATTTGGATCATAAACGAGTTTCTAGAGCTCCTAGTTTTCTTCGCCCTTTCCGGCACTTTAGGTTTGGAAGATAAAGCAATTTGCATTTATTTGCAACCAACAAATTTCCTAGCATCCATTCAGCTTACGGTAATATTTGTCGCGTGGAAAATTGCAGAAGGATTTTCTGAGAATTGAAAAAAATAAATCGTATGGAATATATCTAATCCTGGATTGTGATGAACGATATCAGTAGAAATAACAGAAGTAAAATGATAAATATTATAATGTGATGGGGATCTTGTAAAATGTTTCGATGCGTTACCGGGACGAAAGGGGGTTTGGACAACGCGTTACGTAACATTGTTTTTAGTTGGATTTTATACCATAATACCGTAATACATACTATTGCAGTGTATCGAAGGAAGGCAGTCAGGTGCTGGAGTATTTTCCCAACCGTTTCATATCTCCTAGACCACGATTTTCGAAAAATTTTTCATGTCTATTTTTTAAAATTTTGTTGACTTAAAATTCTTTTTTGAATTCAACTTTTTATCTCTACTAACTATTCCATTCAAATTACATCTCGATCTGTTTCGCTATCAGTAGGCGATGAGGTACAGAGGTTAAAATTAATACGTTATTTTAATATTAGCTAAAATAGGATAATGCATGAGAAAAATAATGGTGGATGTTTGTAAAGATAGAACGAAGTCAGGAAAACGGCATAATTGATTATGAGGTTAGCAGAGAAGGTTCATTAGGAACCCATTTCATCATATTACATTATGTAATATAATGTTTATCAAATTAGAATAAAATATATTAACTAAACAATATACGCATGTATTGAGAATTAGAGGGAGGGAGGGTCAAAAATCTTCAAAAATTGCGTTACGTAATACTTGAACGCCTCCATATACGCACAAATACTAGAACAATGAACGAATGAAATGGAAAACAGTGGTGTACAATTTTCATCGAAATGTTGTTACCTATTTCCTCTTGTTCGCAAAAATAAACCCTATATGTACACATTAAATTGTATGCAGTAATCACGAAGATTGCTTGTAATAACGTATTCAACACATAATTGTTATATCCTTTGTGGAAAATGGATTACATTAATAGTCCTTCCACTTCATGAACATTTCTGATAAATTCATGTATATGACGTTGAGGTATTAATAAGGAAATGACCGAGGAAATTTGTAAAGTAAATTGCTACTTCATTCGTTCCTAAGAAATATTCATATTCATTACCTTTCAAACGTTTTCGTCTCAACTTATAATACCAATTATAGTTTTTTTTTTGGATCCATATTGATACCATATATATATATATATATATATATATATATATATATATATATATATATATATATATATATATATATATATATATATATATATATATATATATATATATATATATATATATATATATATATATATATATATATATATATATATATATATATATATATATATATATCAATATATACATAAGTGATAAACAAATCTCCAAAAATTTACCTAAAATTCAATGTAAATCGTAAAATGATCGCCTTTATTGAAATTAGATTTTAATAAAGTTTCATTATAAGAGAAAATTACCTCTACTTCCAGTTAAACCTTTTGCCGCATTCACAAAATTAGTCCAATCTAAATCACACCTACCATGTTTAATTTCCATTTAATCATGTTGGTAATTTAGCGTATCCTTTCATGTTGGTAGCTGTTGAAGTGAATTGTCATTTGTCACATAAACATATGATCTATGTTTATCAGGCGTTCTACTAGCTGAATATATAGTTTGAAGGATATTGATATATTTCTGCTGTTTTAATGTTATACAAACTTCTGTTGTTTCGAAATCCATGAAAGCTTACTAGTAATCCCACAATTCGTAGTTCGAATAGAAAAATGAGTTGGCTAGCACCTTCATTTTCTTGCCTGTAATACGAATAATTGAATAAATAATTATTTAGTCTTTCTCAAAGACATTTGAAGTTTCGAAAGGCCTTAAACAAGGATGCTGCCTATCGCCCACTTCATTTAAAATCTACATTCAGGAGGCATTGCATAGATGAAGACAAAAGTGCTCAGGAATGGGAATAATGGTTGGAGACAGTTGCCTATCAACATTACTATTTACAGACGACCAAGTGATTGTTGTAAACTGTGAAGAGAATGTAGATTACATGTTAAGAAAGCTCAAATAAGAATACGAACAATGGGGAATGAACATGAATAAGACAGAATACTTACGTATAGGAAACGAAGACGAAGACCCAGATCTACAGTTAAGGAAAATAACACAGTGCCAGGAATACAAATATTTTGGCAGCATCATCTTAAGCAAAGGACCATCTGAACGAGATCTAATTCACAGGGTGTAACATATATAAAATTCTCGTGTCACAATGTTAGTTACCATACTCCTCCGAAACTGCTTGACCGATTCTCATGAAATTTTGTGTGCATATCGGGTAGGTCTGAGAATCGGCCAAATATTAAGGGTGGTCCACCCCTTAAATTTGTTTTCTTATTTAACCGACAAAATTTTTTGTTCTATATTTTTTACGATACAACATTAAAAAATACATACAACCCTAAATTTTCACCCCTCTACGATCAACCCCTATTTTTATTTGTTAAACTCCTTCGAAATGACTCGACCGATTCTCAGGAAATTTTGTGTGCATATGGGTTAGGTCTGAGAATCCGACAAAATCTATTTTTCATCCCCCTAAATGTTCAGGGAGGTCCAACCCTTGATTTTTTTTTTTTTTTTCAGACAAAATTTTTTGTTCTATTTTTTTATGATACAACATTCAAAAATACATACAACCCTAAATTTTCACCCCTTTACGACCAACCCTTATTTTTTATTTGTTCATTTTAAACTTCAATTTTTTTGGCAAGATTGTCATTTTTATTTTGTCATGACTTAGAATAGAAAAATTCATATTACTCTCAATTGTTTACACTTCTACGATCAACCCCAATTTTAGCACCGCGATTGTCATTTTTTTATTTTATCCACAGATACGCAATAGGCCTGCAAGATGGCAATCGAAAATAACAATAGTCGGTTTGAGAATAGGTCGTAATGTATTTTTCATACTCCTAATGATTAACATTTTTATGAATTTTTTGAACAAAATTTTTTATTTTAATTTTCTAACTCTAAATTTTCACCCTTCTATCAACAACCCATATTTTTCAATAGCCATTTTAATAATTTAAACAACGTTTGCCGGGTCAGATATAGAATGATAGATATATAGTTAGATATATAGATAGATAGATAGATAGATAGGTTCAGTTATGGGCCCCGATCTTTGAAACGTAAATTACGACGAGCTACTAAAGATTTCGTTACCGAATCAAGTCCAGCTAACAGGTTTTGCCGACGACATCGCAGCCACAGTAGTGGCGGATAGCGTAGATGAGGCTAAACTCCTGGTTCGGGCGACTATCGATGCCGTGGAAAACTGGCTTGAAAAGTACCAGCTAAAACTTGCTAAACAGAAAACGGAATTGGTTGTGCTGACGCGCCAGAGATGGTTTCCAAAACCCTTCGAGGTCGATGTCGGCGAGACTACATTGACGTCAACAAGGGCACTGCGCTACCTGGGTGTGGTAATAGACGAAAAGCTGTCCTTTCGCGAACATCTTGAAAGTGCATGCGTAAAAGCTGGCAAGACGGTATACAGCCTGTCGAGAATCCTAACCAACAAAATGGGCCCACGAACCAAGAAGAGAAGAGTTCTTCTAGAAGTAGTTCACTCAATTCTACTCTATGGAGCGGGAGTATGGGCAGATATTTTGAATCAGAAGACCTACCGGCGGAAAATAGCAGCAGAACAACGGCGAGGAGCTCTCAGAGTGACCTGCGCCTATCGTACCGTCTCCGAAGCTGCTGTACTTGTTATAGCAGGGGCAGTGCCTATCGACCTACTGGCGTTCGAGAGGGTTAAACTCTATGGACTCGAAACTAGTGGCGAGAACACTGAGATAGCCAGAGCGAAAGTGAAGGCGGAAACTCTGGAAGAATGGAAAAACAGATGGAAGACGTGCGATACGGGTAGATGGACAGCTCGCCTGATCCCGAACATCAGAACCTGGCTCACTAGAAATCACGGTGAGACGAACTACTTTCTGACCCAGCTGCTGAGAGGACATGGATTATTCAACAAATACCTGCACAAATTGGGCCTGCACGAAACTCCGATGTGTAGATACTGCCCGGACAGAGTCGATGACGCCGAGCACACTTTTTTTTGAGTGTGAACGCTGGAGAAACAACAGAACTTACATCGAAGCAATCATAGGCGATACGCTCAAACCCGAGAGTCTAGTGAACCATATGATACAAAGAGAATAATACTGGTGTGAAGTCGCAACCTACGCACGACGCCTCCTGATGGAAAAAATTGCAGAGAGAGACCAGTAAAATAGAAGTAGACGTCATAACACACAGCACGGACTGGATTGAAGTAATGCTAACGCGGTTCCGATCCAGTTTTCCTCGCACATCTTTTCAGGAAAAAGGAGAGGAGGTTTTTTAGTCGGTGGAAATCCCACACTACCGACCATCATCCTTCATAGGCGGTGTCTTTCAAAGATTTTTTACTCCTCACAAAAAAAAAGATAGATAGATAGATAGATAACTAGATAGATAGATAGATAGGTAGATATACATCTGCAGATAGATGAATAGATAGAAAGATGGTTAGATAAAAATAATTTATATGGCAGAACGTTTGCCCGTTCAGAGAAATTGATAGATAGATATGCAGATAGATAGACAGATAGGTAGATAGATAGAATGATAGATAACTCTCTAGATATATATATATATATATATATATATATATATATATATATATATATATATATATATATATATATATATATATATATATATATATATATATATATATATATATATATATATATATATATTTAGATAGGTAGATATATGAATAGATAAAAATAATTTATATGGCAGAACAACGTTTGCCGGGTCAGCTAGTATATATATATATATACATATATATATATATATATATATATATATATATATATATATATATATATATATATATATATATATTTCTATTAGAAAATATATATAAATAATAATAGATAAAAAATCACTCTGGTCCCTCACTCTTGATTTTCATTACAGTACATTCTATTATTTTCGGGGAAAATACGACTATGAATGACATTTACAGAGTTACAGAGTTTGATCCGCTTTAGCTCTTTTCATTTAAATAATAGTTAATCGCAATGTAATCTTCGTTCAGCTCAACGTTTGCTGAAACTGAGCTGGACAATCGAAACATTCAGTTGGTTAACGGTAGGTAATCATAATCATTTACCAGTTACAACAGGGCTAAAATAGACGATAATAAAATGGAAAATACGTGAATCCGCTCAGACAACCAACAGAGATGCACTGATATAACAAATGAAATCGGCTTAGTTCAAGTTGAACTGAAAGCGATTGATCGATTTCTAGAATCCCGCCACACCGTTCCGTCTAGTAATACGATATCAATAGATATGTCATCCGATGACAATGAAGGCTTCTAAATGACATCTGAAACCGCCATTGTGTGTCTTCGAACAATCCTTGATATCCGAAACGTGCTCGGTAACAATAGAGCGCAATATACGATCAGTTTTGTCCATTCTGCATTACAGGCATGGGATAAAATATGTCGGATAATGTTGCAATTCCGTCTGTTCGCAGGATTATACCGGAAGAAATATCATCCCTTGAAGCTTTAATGTCGAAATGAATTCTCTTAGATACCTATTCTGAAAAAGAAATTCAACAATCACAAAAATTATTCAAATGAGCCAAACTCGACTTGTAAAGCAGAGGAAAGTGGCCATATGTGGAGCAGGCGTACTGGGTTCGAATCCTGGGTTAAGTATGGATGTTTGTGTATGGCTATGAATTTCAGTCGTTCAAATACTTATCTCGTTGGTACAGTACATTATTTTCAAGTCCATCAGCCGTTCCGAAACGGCCTTAAGAAAAAACAGAAGTCGTAGAAGGTAAAAAAATGTACAGTAATGTATGTATGTTTATATATATATATATATATATATATATATATATATATATATATATATATATATAAATATTTATATATCTATATATATATATATATATATATATATATATATATATATATTATATATATATATATATATATATATATATATATATATATATATATATATATATATATATATATATATATATATATATAAATATTTATATATATATATATATATATATTTATATATATATATGTATATATATATATATATATATATATATATATATATATATATATATATATATATATATATATATATATTCAAATCTTTATTTTTAAGCCAGAAATATATATGTGAAAATTTTTAAATTTTTATTGGGAATGTGGCTTAGCTAAAATGGAGATTCATTTGTCTTTGCTATTCAAAGACAAAGAATAAAGAAGAGGAATAAATGATTGAATAGCAAAGACAAATGAATCTCCATTTTAGCTAAGCCACATTCCCAAGAAAAATTCAAAAATGTTCATATATATATATATATATATATATATATATATATATATATATATATATATATATATATATATATATATATATAATAATATATATATATATATATATATATATATATATATATATATATATATATATATATATGAATATATTTTATAGATTTGTGTTTAGATGTCAATGGTTTTTGATATACTGAAGAAGGCAAATACGCCGAAACGTTTATTCATATAGTTTAAATTAATTTACTACTTAACCTGGAAACCCAAACGTTTCAAAGATAAACATATAGAAGCCTAGGTAATAATAATTCAAATTATAGATATATATATATATATATATATATATATATATATATATATATATATATATATATATATATATATATATATAATGGAATCGATTCGAAAATTTCATTGGTTACATAATCAACTAGTCTCTATCTATCTAAAATATTTCGAAAAGCGCAGTGTTGCCGCTTCTATTGGAAACTCGTAGCACCTTTGTTATATTAAATTAATCACTCTGTATATTATATTTTTCCGAACTCTTTGCTCAATTTGAATCACTTTTCTTGATGTATTCCTACACATATCACAAACGGTTCTCGAATTATTAATTAATTGTCATATTTTTGAGGCAAACACAACCACCATTTTATCTCAATAATCCTGTGTCTCTACAATATGAAGAGCTAAAATTCTGGCTATAGTTTTGGGGAAGTACATTTGTTCAGTTCATCTGAATCCTACTTTCGTTCAATTTGATTTCATCATTGTTTAAAACAGGAAAACTTTCTAGCTTCTTAAGTGGGTAGAAGATTTTCCATATACCAGTGAAGTAGTAGAGGAAAGTATTTGGAATAAGTATTCAAAAGAGTTGAAGTGAATTCACAAATAATGGTGTATTTATTGTCTAACTGAAAGCAATGACTATCAATAATGAATCCTAACATTTACTATCAATAAAATGAGTAATGATGAGCACTGAATTTATACGATATAACTAATAAACAACATAAGTTGAGGTTTTATAGATTTCATGAAAGTCATAATAACACTAGTAGAAATGAATTAATTTTATTATGACTATGAGAACCACATGAATTGATATTAATAACAACCAACTACATTTAGGCAATTATACTGGTTTATAATGACAATAACTCAAGTCAATAGTTTAATATGAGATACATTAACAAATCCTTTACTAAATGATATATCAATAAACTTTTATGTGGTACAATTCAAATCTGAACTAAAAATGTTGAAGTTTAACACTTCTTTCTATCTCATTATTTCTTTAGTATATGCGATGGACTTTTTCCTTATTGGACAATATATCCACATAATGAAAGAGTGGAAAGCAATATTACATACATGTTATTTTATATCTAATATGCCAGCGTTATTATATTCAATTAGTTTAATAAGAAACTTTCGGAAAAAGCAGAAGCTAATAAAACCTGTCGGGCGAACTGAGAAGATCTCAAAAAAATGGAGGTTTATGTGAATTCGACATTTCGCCAGTTCTAATTGATCTTAAGGTCCGTATTTATAAACTAAGCTTGCGCAACAGGTTGATGGCTAAATGTAGATGCATTGAGAGGCATAATTATAATTTCGTTTCTAGTTGAACTTAGAAGATCATCAATATGTATGAGAAAAAACGTCGTTCACAAGATAGACCCATGGGGAACACCTACGTTCGCATTTGGTCCCTTCTTTTTTCTATTATTCGAGCTTTAGAATTTCGTGGCTCTCCATCAAGAACGCTCTGAGGTTATAATCATTAAAATAAAGAAACAACTTATACCAAAATAAATACGAAATGTGAGATCTTTAGCAATATACAGGTCCAAACTCGTACTAACAAAAGAAACTCGTATTTGCCTTTAATTGAGAAAGATTTCGATCAAATTCAAGCTTCAATAGCTGAAAATTGTGTCAAACTCATAGATATAACTAAGGAAACAACTAATGATTCTCCATGAATGATTTTCGATAACGTTTGTCCTAAGATGTATGACATAGGTGAACAAGTCAGGCGTTGAACGGCGACGGCGAAAGACGTATTGATTGTTGCAGAACTCTATATTTAGATATTGCTATTTTCCTGATTGGTTTTGTCGTAATTTTATTACAGAAGTCGAATACCGTGGGGGTATTGTTCGCTCACTCTTTTCAAGAGGTCGTCATTTTCTACTGAGCTTAGGACTATATATATATATATAGTGAGCTTCAAAAAGTTTGCACCATATGGGAAACTCTTTTATTATCCATTTGTCAGAAAATTTTATTCTTGATGATGATTAGTGCATTGCGGGGAGCTTGGATATGAGATTTAAAAATTCTGAACGGTGTACAGAGGAGAGCAAGAAATAGAAATTTTGATCAAAAGTAAACTACTCTTATTTTCGACATTATTAGAAAAGTTTTTATGGTTTCAGCTTCATAAAGAGCGCTAGTATCCCTAATACACCTCTCTCATATTTCTATAGTAATATTTCAATGTGCTATTTAGTCCACATTACTCGATGGTTAAAATGGTTTTAAAATTTTAGTTTTTTGATGCAAATTTGATATTTCACTCCGTATGTATGTCTAATAATAACTGTGAGTATAATTTAATGACAAGAAATAATTCATGGAATCAATTAATGCTAAACAACTAAATGTTTCAAAGCTGTAAGTTTACGATCAACGTAATCATAATGTTACCTCGAAGTGTAGTCTTAATTTACATTTGCATTGAAGATACATGAAAAACAAATTACAAAAACGTTGAGAAACTTGAATTATCGAACACTAAATCCTTAAATTTTGACATTGTTAGTGCAATTATTGATTTTTCTTTTGTTGCGTAGGTGGCTGTGATTTCAAATCTGAATATTGTTTTTAAATTCAAACAACTTTTCTGAATAAACTTTAATAATGTCGAAAATAATAGTAGTTTAGTCTTGATCAAAATTTCTATTTTCAGTACTCCCCTATACACCGTTCAGAAATTTGAAAAAGTTTTTCATATGGTGCAAGCTTTTTGAAACTCACTGTATATGTGTGTGAGTGTATATGTATGTCTATATGTGTGTCTATGTGTGTGTGGGTCAGCGCGTGACTCTTTATGTGTAGGTTTGTTTTGTAACCATTCAATATAAAATAAATTAAATTTTTCTAATTTTGACATATAAAGTGACACTTTTTAAAACTGATTGACATTATGAAACGTCTTACTTTTTGTAACTAGTTGCATAAAGTAAAATTTTATGCAATTGGTGACAAAAAATGTATTTCAAAATTAGTGACAAAAAGAATTATTCTATTTATTAAACTGTTATAATACAAGTTAAAAACATAAATTATAAATTAATTAATTATTATAAATATTGATAACACAATTATTGCAATTATTCAAATTAATTCCCGACGACATATTTTTTTCATTGCTCGAACTTGCTGTTATTTGGGAAGCGGCGCACATTGCATTAGATGTTTCACCAAATATTTCTTGCGCTATAAGTTTTTTATTATTCATGGTATTTTCAACATATCCCTTCGCAACAGAGGTAGATTTCCAACCTCCATGCCTCTTTAATTTTAAAATATCAGCGCCACTGTCTGCTATGAAAGTGGCAGAGCTTCTTCTGAAGCAGTGGCCAGTATGTAGAACAGGATTTGAAAGACCAAGAAATTGTGCAATAACTTTTGGCAGACTGCTAAATGTGTTAATTCCCACAGGATTTCTGGTACATTTTCCATTCGCATATTTTACAAAAAATCTGTTGTGTTTAAGAACCTGGGAACGCAACTTAATATATTTTCTTAATATTTCAACAAGATTCGTATTTTCAATGTCTCCGGTGGTCAACACGAAAATGGCTTCCTTCGTCTATAACATTTTCAACTGGAAGAAATGTTAATTCTGCTTTTCTGCATGCTCCTGCCATTCCAATTATCATTGCAACCTTAGCCATTAAGTATTCTTTGTCATCAGCTTCCACTAAAAATTTGGCAAAATCTTCTTTATTAAAAACTTTTGACTTTTTAGCACTGTACCCGTCCGCTTGCCTTTTAATATATGCTACCAAATTTGTATATTTTTTAATATCAATATTCCTTTTCAGATTTAGTTCAGACCTTAACATTGAGTAAAGTGTCCATAATGTGGAAACTTTTGGATCTTTCTTACCCTCAAAATATGCAAGTAAAATTTTCTCATTAACATGTTTAATTTTCTTCTCATCACACCAAGTAACAAATTTTTCGTATGCCAAATCATAAACTTCCTTTGACTTTTTGGGAATTACTGATAATAGAGCATTACCTGCTGCCTCTTCAATATCGCTTGGTAGCTCTTCAGAACTCGAATCACTCATTTTTTTAAAATAAAACTAAAAATATATCAATCTCGCTAAAAACCTTCCGTCTAGACTTTTTTACAAAATGTCAAACTGACAACTAACATGAAGTAACAGCAACAAACTAAATTTATGTTTTCCAAATTTTTATCAATTATATTAAATTTTATTTTTTTATTACTTTTTTTCAAAATTAGAAAAAATCTTGTATGCAATACGTTACGGAATGAAATTTTGTGTAACTTGTGAGTTTTTGCGAAACTCACTTCGTTCGTTCCACAAAAATCTCACGCGTTACACAAAATTAGGCATTTCGTAACTGATGGCATAAATAGCTATTGTGAATGTAAACTAATTGCCCAAGGTTCGAAATAAAAATTGTAATTATGCCCTTATTGAAAAACAAAGCCTGTGAAGAAGAAATACTAATAATTGTTGGAATCAAGTTCATTAAATCTTCTCCTCACTGATTGGCATTTCGTTTATTCTTCTGGTTTTATTTGATTCTACAGTACTTCTATGTTGAGTTATATGTTCATAATTCATGAAAATCTCATCCATTTGAATAACATCAGAGAAATGACTCGTGACTTTATTCCGATTCACAAAGTCCTTTACTTTGAAGGAACATTTACAAATTGCCAGCCTCAGAGAAAGTCTGATCTTTGAATCTGCTTTATACCTGTCTTTCAACGGAGTAAAAAATGGACGGAAGCAAACCGGCTCATGAAAAAATCTCGACGTAAAGGAAACGTTTTGTTGTTTAAAAAAAGCGTTTCTGAAAAGTATTTCATTCATTCAAACGAGAACATTTAGGATTCGACATTTTCAAAAGGGTTTCATTTTCATCATCTAAGATTGTGGGATGGAAGTATTCTGATAAGTTTTCTGTAAGAAGAATAGAAGAGGTAAGTCTTTTGGAAAAACTGTATATCTGTAGATCAATTCAAATTTTTGAGATGAAGAAAACCAAATAAATCTATTTATAATACAAACTTTAGTGATTCCATGAATGTATCATTTTCATGTGAAAACGAAGAGACCCTATATATATATATATATATATATATATATATATATATATATATATATATATATATATATATATATATATATATATATATATATATATATATATATATATATATATGTCACCGGAAGATAATAAGATCCGCAAGTTTATAAATTTCCTAGGAAATTTATAAACATTCGTAGGATTCTAAACGAGAGATAAATTGTATTGTTTTACGTCCACATTTTCGCAAATTTATCAATTTACGACGTCTCGTGGTAAATTTATAAACTAACGGATATCCATTCGTAAGATTCTGAACGGTTCGACCAATCACAGAAGAACTTTTAATTTCACGCTTCTTTAAAATACAGCAAATAACACACTGCTCTCTGATTGGTCGATGTTGGCAATCTATGATTTTAATGACATTTTCAATTTTATCCTCAGTCCATTCCGACTTCTTACTATTTTGGTCATGGCCACTATAAAACATTAGTAGCTCTGTGGTAAATTTCACCTCGTCAACAAATTTTCTGGCATTTACCGCACTATCTTCACCATTTTGACTGTCCACAGTTTCTAGGTCGCTCATTATGGGTCTAGTTTAGTAACCTTAGCAAAATAAAACTATTTACACAGTTCCAACATTAAAAACTTTACAAAAACACAGGAGCAAACGGTTTGTTCATGTTTCGTGGCGAACAATTGCCGTGGAGAAGAAGGAAATGGAACACGTGACTTATTCAACCAATCAGAGCGCACATGGCCTTTGGTTATTGTTTACTTATTATTTTACGCGTGAGTTCGGTAAGTTTATCAATTTGCGAAAATGTGAGCGTAAAATAATACAATTTATCTCCCGTTTAGAATCCTACGAAGGTTTATAAATTTCCTAGGAAATTTATAAACTTTCGGTTCTTGTTATTTTCCGGTGACATATATATATATATATATATATATATATATATATATATATATATATATATATATATATATATATATATATATATATAAATATATATTGTTATATACGGAGTCCAAATTTAAAATGATTAAGATTCAAAAAATGCCACAAGCAAACTAGACAAGAAATTAGTGGATGAGTTCTTCGATGAACGATGAAATCTGTATAAGAAATGATGAGATAGAAAATCTGGTAATCTGAAAAATAAATTCATAAGGGGAAAAAAATTTCTTGGAATACTAATCGAGATTTCTAAAATAACAATTCTTTTTTTGGATGAAGTTACGGTCTAAGATGCCTAATACAATCAACAATTCAACAGTTTTCAATATTTGATAGAAAATTGGCACTCATATAAATTTTTTTAAAATATACTCTAGAAAAAAGTTTTTAATATTTCTAATAAAATCGATATTTGGATAGGTAAACAATGAAGAATAGTAAATAAATTCATAAGGAGATAACAATACCTCATTTTATAACAAAATCTGATTAGTATTACACTATTAAAAGTTCTTTATCAACTCAAAACTGGAATTGTTTGTTTACAAAATAAATTACAAATATCTATATTCAAATGATATAAAATTTTTAATTTTATCCAGGTATTACTGTAGCAGTTTTTTCGTGTTTATAGCTTTTAATCAACATACACTCCGACAAATTTGAATACTTTAAGAAAGGAATTACGTACTATGGAAAATATAATATCTTAATTATTTCTGACCCATTCATTATTGACATAATGATGACCATTAAAAGGCTCAACTGCAATGACATGCTAGCTATAATTAAACGTATGAATTATTTGGTAATAAACAGTTATATAGTCAGTCGTATACGTTCGGAAAATAATAGTGCTCGGTGCTATTATTTGCTACTTCCTTACAATAAAAATGATAATTTAATAGACCTTTATTTCAAAATTTTATTTAAGGCATCTTGAGCTATTCAGACTTAGCTGTTGATTTCTCTATTGTCGACATTGAAATTCTAAACGATTCTCTCTATTCTACAACTTCCATTTTATTATACCATTTATACGCCTATGTTGATAATATTAAGCACATATCTTGTGAATCATATCATAGTTTTGTCAAAGTTGGAAAATCTCAAATATAAACGCGATAAGTACTTTTAATCTGTGGTAAAATACCTTCCAGCATTCAGAACTGAAATACCTAAATCAAATAAATCTCTCGTTGGAGTTAGCTGAATTACTGAATATTGTAGTAACATTAAATATTACCGTAAGAAACTAATAAATAGGCAGTTTTGCATAATTGGGAGTCTGGATATATCATATATATACATATGCATATATATATATATATATATATATATATATATATATATATATATATATATATATATATATATATATATATATTATATATATTATATATATATATATATAATATATATATATATATATATATATATATATTATATATATATATATATATATATATATATATATATATATATATATATATATATATATATATATATATATATATATATATATATATATCTATATATATATATATATATATATATATATATATATATATATGAATATATATATATATATATATATATATATATATATATATATATATATATATATATATATATATATATATATGTATGTCACGTTGTTTGTCCGCGATGGACTCCTAAACTACTTTGCCGACTTTAATCAAATTTGCACACCGTGTGCATTTTGATCCAGCTTGAAAGATAGGATAGCTTACATCTGAATTTATAGTCGCAATATTATTTTATTGATAAGATACTTACAGATGGCGATATAAGGTAGTAAGTTGACTGGATTGAGTAAGTATCCAATAGATGGCGCTATGTTGAAATTACTAACGCTTTACGTGTTGCAGAGGCCAAAGTATAAGTTAAATTTATATTATAGTAAATGCAATGTAAAATTATTCTTATGTTTTTCAATTTTTGGTGCTTTATTGCTCTTATCAAAATAAATATATGTAAGTATTATCATATCACATAGTTATATTCCGGCAAATGTTGGGCTGACATATACATTATTTAAACAACGTTTGCCGGGTCAGATAGATTGATAGATACAATATATAGGTAGATATATATTGATGGATAAAAAGTTTGGTAGATAGATAGATAGATAAATATATAGATAGATAGAGATACATCGGCAGAGAGATGAATAGATATTTAGATAGAAAGATAAAAAGATAGATAGATAGATGAAAATAATTTATATGACAGAACAACGTATGCCGGGACAGAAAGATAGATAGATTGATAGATATATAGGTAGAAAGATAGATAGAATGATAGATAGTTAGATAGATGAATATATAGACAGATAGATAGAGATACATCGGTAGATAGATGAATAAATATAGATAGTAACTGAGATAGATGAAAATAATTTATATGACAGAGCAACGTATTCCGGGACAGAAAGATAGATAGATTGATAGATAGATATATAGGTAGAAGGATAGATAGATAGAAAGATAGATACATAAATATATAGATAGATAGATAGAGATACATCGGCAGATAGATGAATGAATATAGATAGTAACTGAGATTGAATTCTCGCACATCACTTGATGAGACATCATAAAAAATAAAGTATAAACTTTAAAATAAAACACTTGGCTTATGTTTCACTATATATAGTGAAACACAAGCCAAGTGTGTTTTATTTTGAAGTTTATACTTTATTCAAATATAGATAGGTAGATAAAAAGATAGATAGGTGAATAGATAGAAAGATAGATAAAAATAATTAATATGGCAATATATATATATATATATATATATATATATATATATATATATATATATATTTATATATATATTTATATAATACATATTATATTATTTTTCAAAAATCGATGTCAATTAGATAACTTCAGTTGAAAAGTAGAACAAATATTATATGCTGGTTATATCTCTGTTATAAATTTCATGCCTGTTAGAACCGTTTCAGTTTGTATAATTGCATTGACAAATATCTCGTTCCGGTTTCAGTGTGGAAATATGGACCGTTTCTGGAAAATAACTGCATAACTATTCGAAATGAAGAGCAAGGAAATGGTTAATTAACTCTAACTGAAACTTGTTCACCCTCTGCGACAGCGAGGATCTAGATGTAAAGGATGTAGCCTGGGAAACGACATAACAAGCGACATGTCGTACCATAGCTTCTACTTAAGGTTTACTGCAAGCCGTATCAATGAAATATTCATTAATGAGCTAGACATATAGCAATTTCATATCAAGTTACAAGACTGAAATAGTTATTTATGTACCAAGCGCGTTATATAGATCCTGCGTTAGGATCTAGTACCGCACGTGGCGCATACAAGATTTTATTTTTCACGAAAAAATTATTTTATTATAATGAAAAATCGATTTTAAAATCGGTTCATTGCTCCTATACTTTCCATTTTCCTTCTCATAGTAGGCATGTCATTTGTTGATATTTTGACGTTTGACAATATTTTTGTCATTATATTTAGCGAATGTCATTGCTGCTTTCTTTGTTTAGTCTTATAGAAATAATGGAAATGAAAATGAATTTACCCAAGAATATCATAGAACATGCAGCCAAAGCTGCGAATAATTCATTGCCGGAAAAATCCAGAGGCGTATACGACAAGGATTGTGAAGTATTTAATCAATGGAAGTTGCTTCATTTCTCATCGTTCAATGAGCGGGCGTTATGATCCATAATGCCCGTTCATAACTCCCTAGGGGATAATGAGTGTATTTATAGCAACTCTATCTAAGGTACAATCATCAAATAATATACAAGTGAAAAATAAATGTATGTAGCTATCTTAATTGTTAATATTTGCGCAACAATACCAGAACTTAATCAACTATTTTTACTGTACCTACATTGAATAAAATGATATCACGATATTTAAATTTATTAACTGAAAATACTATTTTCCGTAGACCTCTAAATAAAAGCTTACTCTAACGTACACGAAATTGATCATTAATGACCCATTTTAATGTTCAATTTCTCCTATTTTAATGTATGATTGTCATGGGCAACCAAACACAGAAGTATTCAGCACGGAATAGTTGAATTATTCTGCGTCTGTACTGTTATTCCACAGAGAAAAGGAATTCATAATTCAAATCGAAAAATTTTACTCTATACAAAATAAACTAGAAACTGCGGAAAAATTTGTATGCAATAATCGTTCGAAAGTAAATAACACTTCAGCTTCCACCATAGACCGGGAGCCGAGAGGGTTTTTGCATGTATCATAGGCCCCACGACGAGGCTTTGGGGGCTGATAGACAATGTTATTCCCAACTTTGAATTCTCGGTATGGTACCTCTAAAGTGTAGCTTTTAGGAGGGGTGAATTTTCAAACGTGTTGTCTATATCCGTGCCGCTGGATCATAGGCCCCACTTTGATTCTTGTGTTATGTGGTTAAGCAAGTCGCCAAAGTCCGCAAACTCAATATGCCATACCAATATGGCGTCACTTAAGGTCCGCCATACTTACCGAAACGTGTAATTTTTTCAGTGTGAAAATGGATCATAGGCCCCACGCTGTTGTTTCGTGATCTTTGTTAACAATGAACTGTAGAACGAAGATCTCAAAACGTCATACCTCTGGGGCGTCGTCAAGTGGCCGCCATACTGGTGTAAACATGTCATTTTCGGCAATCAACATGTATAATAGGCCCCACTATGAAAATGTGTCTCATTTGTTCATTTTGATGTCCTGAACAATGTTCTGAAAGCGCCATACCCATGCGATGTCACCAACGTCAGATATTGGCTTAAAAATATGTCACATTTTTATAGGTTAAGTGTATCAAAGGCCCCACTGCCATACCAGCGTTTTTACGTGCATTTTGAAGTATAAAACATGAATATATCATTGCCATACCTATGGCATGTCGCTAACGTCAGATATTGGCAAAATTGTCACATTTTTATAGTTTAAGTGTATTAAAGACTCCACTGCAATACCGGCAATTTTAGGTGTATTTTGAATTATAAAGCAGGAATATATCACAGTCATACCCATAGTATGTCGCTAACGTGCACAATTAATCGTATATATATATATATATATATATATATATATATATAAATATATATATATATATATATATATATATATATATATATATATATAAGTATATATAATTATATATATATATATATATATATACATATATATATATATATATATATATATATATATATATTTATATACTTATATATATATAAATATATATATATATATATATATATATATATATATATATATATATATATATATATATATATATATATATATAATTTTTTTCAAATTTGTATGCACCTATATGATGTATAGACATATTAAAAAGATACAACAGTGGTTTTTCTCAAGTAAAATTGTTGTCGAAATGAATACTAATAATATAATGTATATAATACAGCTCTGCGCTGTAAAAACAGGTGTTTTATGTTAAAAATGTTTTTCGTTAAAAACACAAACAAGAAATAAAATAATGTATGCCAAGTAAATGCTTAGCATTTCCAGGATTACATTAGGAAAGAAACTTATTTAATTCAAAACACTTCGCTCGAAATAATTAAATTTGAACTGATAGCTGACATAGAAAGAATGCAAAATATACTACAGGTGTCAATAAAAGTCCAAATTATGAATATTTTTGCTAATCATAAAATAATAAAAATTCTTTCTTGACCGGACGCTGCCAGTTCACCGGGTTTCGAATCCAACCATTTTTCTGCCGGCAGTTTGTGTGAGAAGTATACGTGAAATTCTTGCCGCTATGGATAAAGACATTTTTAATGAGAAACGAGAATGTTTTATTTGTGAATTAAGTGATGAAAGCGTTATTTCATTCATATATATATATATATATATATATATATATATATATATATATATATATATATATATATATATATATATATATATATATATATATATATATATATATATATATATATATATATATATATATATATATATATATATATATATATATATATATATATATATATATATATATATATATATATATATATATATATATAGCCCTGTAGACGCGTTTCAATTTTATAATTATTTCATTTTCTGTAATTTTTTTGTATATAATGTACACATAATATTAATAATTCTCGTTGATCTGTAGTTTAACGATAAAATTCAATCATCAGTGATCTCGATAACCTATAAGTACGCATTTTCAGAAAAAAAGGAGCATTTTGAATATTTTTTCCGCCATATTGGATCCGCCATTTTGATTTTTACAATTTTGACATCAAATTCGTAATCAGCGACCTCGAAAACCTATAAATACAAGTTTTGAGGCAATTCTGCCTAGCCATTTCAGAGCGTGGCTAAAAATTTTAAAAAAATGGTTTTTTCGGTATGGCACCACTTTAACGACACTCTATAGGTATGGCAGTGTGATACCAGCTAAAGTGATGTAAAAGAGCATCTTACAACCAAAACGCCATACCGCTACCTATTATACATGTTCATGGCAAAAAAATGACATGTTTGCCCCAGTATGGCGGCCACTTGGCGACGCCTCAGAGGTATGGCGTTTTGAGATCTTCGTTCTACAGTTCATTGTTAACAAAGATCACGAAACAACAGCGTGGGGCCTATGATCCATTTTCACACTGAAAAAATTACACGTTTCGGTAAGTATGGCGGACCTTAAGTGACGCCATATTGGTATGGCATATTGAGTTTGCGGACTTTGGCGACTTGCTTAACCACATAACACAAGAATCAAAGTGGGGCCTATGATCCAGCGGCACGGATATAGACAACACGTTTGAAAATTCAGCCCTCCTAGAAGCTACACTTTAGGGGTGCCATACCGAGAATTCAAAGTTGGGAATAACACTGTCTATCAGCCCCCAAAGCCTCGTCGTGGGGCCTATGATACATGCAAAAACCCTCTCGGCTCCCGGTCTACCAGTTCCACATATTCCTTATCGGATATTCTTCTTGAGCGCGCACGCCGTGTGCGTGTGTCTCTATCTGCCTCTCTCTCTCTCATAGAAAGCAAGCCAGTTATTTTCGTTTCGTCTCTCTATTTCGCATTGAACAGTGTGGTGTCGCGACAATCATTTTCGTTGAGTGTATACAGGTTTTTTGTACATAATAAATAATAAAAAATAATAACAATAATGAATCCTGACAGTGTTTCTGCACAAGTTCCGAATATTGCTGATGGAGTTAGGTAAGTAGAGATTTTATACAATAATAATACAGACATTTGAATAAAATAGAATCCCAAACATATGTTTTCTACTTCAGTTACCACAAGCCAATTATTACTAAGATTGAGCCTACTGATTAAGTTTGTATTACATTATATTTCTTAATAATAAAAAAAATATTATTATAACTTGAAAAAAAATGAAATTTTATAAAAATTCCTTCACTAATTAATCGAGAGGAACTTCGTTCCATCCGGGTGTCCCTTCACACCTCTCCAAGTTTTTTTAGTATTTTTTTGCATTTATAACCCCCAAGAAAGAAATGACAGGAGCAAAATATCTATAATTATATAAATGGACATAATCGCATAACCATGAACTAATCCGTTGTAATAAAACCATCATTATTATTCTTCGAAATTATTTTATATTTTGTATAAGAACTACAATACTAATCATAATTCTTTCAACCCTCGATTCCATCCAACCAAACAATGGCATATGTTGCATATTCGCAGTTCTTGTGAACACATGTATAAGGGATAGTGTGTTTCCGGATGTGTTCAAGATATCTAGGGTGTCACCAGTTCATAAAAAAGGTGATTTGAATATACCAGCTAATTATAGACCCATCTCTATTATACCCCTGTTGGGCAAGATTTTTGAAGTTATCTTGAAGACACGTCTTTTAAATTTCTTTGAAAAAAATAACCTATTTAGCGCTAGTCAATTTGGCTACAGAACTGGGAAGTCTACTATTGGGGCGGTCTGTGAGCTCTGTAATACTATATGGGATGGTTTCGATGATCAATCGATCAGCTCTGCTAGATTTTATGACCTGACACGAGCGTTTGACACAGTGCGCCAAGATTATCTACTGATAAAACTTGAGAGATATGGCATTCGGGGTACTACTTTAGACCTCATCTCTTCATATCTAAAAAACAGGACTTACTATGTTAAATATGGTGGGCAGAGCTCTGATGCTCACACTAGTCCTGTGTAACACAGTGTTGTATAACACTTTTGTGTTGACGTTTTCAAATGTGCCAGATGTGTTGAAACAGTAGAATGATATGCAATGACACCTTGACACTTCATGAAACCGAGGTGCGGGAAACGTAGGGTCTGTTTCAGAAATTTCGCGACTGCTTATTTAGTACTAGAGATGTGTTGTATCATGGACTATAGGCAACCCACATTACATAAAACTATTATTTTTTATAGTAAACATGTGCGTAATATAAGCCGCGCTAGTCGAGCCTCAGGATTGTTGGCGGTACGAATTATTTCATTTCATATTACGAATAATTTATGCATCTCTATCTTAAAAATTTACACATTCTACAATTCTACATCAATTGACTAGCGGGACCCGTCGCGGCTTCGCCCGCGTATCCATATATGTATACGTATGAATTTATCAAGATATAGTTCATATTCGTAATTGGGAAAATTCATATTTTAATAATTTGTTTTTTAAACACGTACTCGTGGCGCTTTATGGTTTTCGAGCATGGTGAAGACAATTAAAAAAAGGATAAAATTTATCAAATCATTTGTTTATTTGTATAAAAATCCAATTTGTTAACATGTATTGAATAAAAATTTTCAATATAAATAATAGCCAATAAAAAAAAACAGACTCACTCCTTTTGCACCCCTAAATGATGGGATTTCAAAAAACTGAGAAACTACTTTCTAAAGTTAATTTTACTTAATATTTTTGTGAAAGAGCGGTATCACTAAGTCCATTATTTTGCGAGATTCAGCCAAAAATAGCCAATATACGAAAAACACATTTCACCCTCTTTCAACCCCTAAATGATACAACATCAAAAAATGCAGAAAATGGTTTTTTAATAAAATTATAAGGAACATTGTAGTGGAAGAACGGAATCGCTAAGTCGATTATTTTGCCGGAAATAGCCAATATAAAAAAAACAGACTTACCCCTTTTGCAACCCTAAATGATGGAATTTCAAAAAACTGAGAAACTACTTTCTAGAGTTAATTTTACTTAACATTTTCGTGAAAGAGCGGGATCGCTAAGTCCATTATTTTGCGAGAATCAGCCAAAAATAGCCAATATACGAAAAACACATTTCACCCTCTTTCAACCCCTAAATGATACAACGTCAAAAAATGCAGAAAATGGTTTTTTAATAAAATTATGAGGAACATTGTAGTGGAAGAACGGAATCGCTAAGTCGATTATTTTGCCGGAAATAGCCAATATAAAAAAAACAGACTTACCCCTTTTGCACCCCTAAATGATGGAATTTCAAAAAACTGAGAAACTACTTTCTAGAGTTCATTTTACTTAACATTTTAGTGGAAGAACGGGATCGCTAAGTCCATTATTTTGCGAGAAACATCAAAAAACACGTTTTACCCTTTTTCAACCCCTTAACGGCGGAATTTTAGAAAACCCCGTCTTAGTGGGAATCTACATGATCAGACTTAACTTTCCACCAAATTTCAGAAATTTAAAAAATATGGTTTTTGCTGTAGACTGGATTCAATTTTTCGGCTTGTATTATATATATATATAGATTTATGATAAGCTTCGCTTTGTGTGTCATAGTTATGCCGACTCTGATACCCAACACTGACCTGAGTCAACAGAATTTTGATGCTGAAGCATTGAATTTCAGTTTTAAGAGTGCCAGATTTGTTTTTAATACTTTAGGCAACCCATGACTCACTACTGTGCCGTGACACAATTGTGCTGGCACAAAGTGTTGAAAAACTAGGTTGTGTTAGTGTCATTGTTTCAACACCCAATATTTCACTGTGTTACCCAGGCCTAGCTCACACAGTGCGATATGGAGTTCCACAGGGATCTGTACTTGGACCTTTGTTCTTTATAATTTATTTCAACGATCTACCCATCAATCTTGGCCAGACTGTAAAAGCCGTCTTCTACGCTGACGATGCAACCTACCTAGCCACTGGCAAAACGAGGCAAGAAACACTTGCTACCCTGGAACAGTCAGAGGTCATATCCAAAGACTGGTTTTGCATCAATTGTCTGACTCTCAATGAAACAAAAACCCAAAACATAAGCTTCTCTACAGCAAGAATCAATTACAGTGAGCCAGTTAAACTCTTGGGCGTTTACTTGGACTCAAAGTTGGATTTCGTTTTCCACACTGAGGATCTGTGCAAACATCTAGCAAAGGCGACGTTCGGAATAAGACAATTAAGGTTCCAGTTGGACAGCCAACATTTAAGAATGGCGTATTTCTCTTTGTTTCATAGTATACTGACTTATGGATTAATAGTTTGGGATAACTGTAGTAACAAGGAAAAAGTATTTGTAACACAAAAAAGGGTGATACGTATTATGAATTTTAATAGCTCCAGATCTCATTGTAAGCCTCTATTCAAAAAATTATCGATTTTGCCACTGCGCTGTTGCTATATTATGTAGTGCCTTTTGTTTATTCATAAAAGATGTTTAACTCATGGTGTTATGCTGCACAATAATATACACACATATTCAACTAGGAATAGTGATAAAATTTGCATACCTTTGTGCAGAATTAAGAAAACACAAAATATATACAGATATATCAGCATTATGCTATACAAAGCCTTGCCAAACTGCTATAAAGATTTAACATAGAATATATTTAAGAAAAAAATTCGCAACATATTGATGATGCATTGTTTCTATACAGTTGAAGAGTTCCTCCTGCACATGCCCTCCTGTACATGCGAGTAGAAAATTTAAGTTTTAAATTTATTTATTTTTTTGTGCTCCTGTTTTCGTAATTGTTATGTTGTCTGTAGTTCTAATTCTAATTTTTGTAATGTATTTTAGGACAAGTGTAAAATTCTTGAAATTTTATATGAATAAATATCTATCTATCTATCTATTCTACGAATTTTGTAACCAGTTTATGTTCTACAATACCTATCAGCCATTGTCTTTCCATAGTATCTAGCATCCATGAAATTTTTCCCGAAACTAAGAAAATCATACTTTTCTAGGATCTGCACCTGAGCTTCGCTAAATGTACATATTTTTAAATGAAGTGAAGTGAAAAATAGTTTGATGTTATGGAACATAGATACAGAACATGGTAGATATAAATCGAGTTTCGCTGCCAAAAGTTTAGCTCTCGTAACTTTTGATGAAAAAGAAAGTTGAAGCAATCACATTACCAACAGCTTTGGCTAACAATATGCTCTATTTGTTACTTTCCACTTGAAAATTGACATTTTTAACACAACCTTTTTAAGTAAGTATATGGTAAATCGACGATCTCAAATAATGGAGACTTTCGAAGTGAGTATCTGCACCTTTTCGTTTAGTAATTCAATATTCGTAAGTAGATGAAAAAAATCATATACCTATTGCTGGTTTATTGAATCAGATAATATGAGTACCTAACTTTAGTTATATGGGAGCAACTGCTAATAATACAGATGAAAGATTTCTGGAATTAAAAATATGTAACAAAATGTAACAAAATGAGAATTTCTATGAAAAATAAATTAATTTTAATGAAAGTTGGTTCGAAAAATTTTTTTAGTAACCCTGATGAAGAAGTAAATGCCTTCAAAAGCTTGGTATTGAATAAAACACTAAAACACAGTTAGCCCTCTTATAATTGTTGCTGCATACCTAAGATAAAAATTTCGAATCATAATCTTCATCACAGACTCCTCACACACACACACACACACACACACACACACACACATATATATATATATATATATATATATATATATATATATATATATATATATATATATATATATATATATATATATATATATAAGTATTCTACGATAAAAGGTCTCAAGTACATAGAGGATGCGGCCAAGGTAAAATGTTTTTTGATTTAACACGTATATTACGACTTTAGTTTCTTCTAAGTGCACATTTACGTAAGGATAAGTAAATTTATATTTTTTCAGTTATTTTTTATGTAGCTAGGGAAAATACATAAAGTAGGGTAAAGACATCAAGATTTTTTTGGTCAAAGGAAAGATTTGATGTGATAAAACTATTTTTAAAATTAACTTTTATGAAACATTGTAAACAACTTTATCTGAATTAGAACATTAACTATCTTTAAATTAGTTCACAGAAAATAATAATAAGCCTGACATCAATCACTGCCAATGATTGACCGCATATTCATTATCATAACGTATTTTTCATTAGGACAATGTCCAAAATTTATTAATAATAATGAATTTCTGTGATTGATCAATCAACGATTTTGTTGTTATAATGAAATCTATGTCATTATGATAATGTAATTGAATCATGAATCTAATGAAAAAAATCATCTTTATAATGTTATTTACATCAGAGCAATGCGAAAAATACATCAAGATAATGTCATAATCCCTCTTTTAATAAAGCTATGTTCAATAGGCATAACATTAATGATTGAAAACATTAACCCATGTATAGTTCATCATAGCAATGCACTGCGTTTATCACCTAATGTATTTCGGTCATTCGGTCAATGTCCGAGAGCATTGGGACAATGCTTAAAGAATCATGGATTGATGAATTTCTGGCTGCACCCCCACCGTCTCAACGTAAATATGCCAAATTTTCGCCTAATTCGCTATACGAGTATCTAACGCTAACAGCCAAACGGTGAAGTGTTATTTGTGTATAAGTAAATTTTTGTGGAAGCAGTTTCTTTAGAAGGTGGTAAGTACAGTAACTGTATTTTTTGAATCTTGTTAGTTTTTTATAACATTTGAATAAAAGTTACGAAAATATTTTTTGCCAGAATAAAATCTCAAAAAAATAAGTAGTTACACTGAACAGTGTTGAAAGAGACGAAAGAATGAAAACATGGCGTGTTTCGAGCACTTATAGTGAAAATATATAAATATATTGCATTTTGAACAATTTTTATATTATTTCGCGAACTACTATGAATTTTGCTATAACAAATAGATATGCTCAATACATTGTTTTGCTAAATACACTTGTAAATTCAATAAATTACTGAAAAGAAAATTGTATTTACAAAAAATCTACTATTTACTAAAATTTGACGGTCTACACTATTTCAACATCATCTTGAAAAATAATCATTTATTGCAGGTTGTGACCATACTTGTAAGTGTGATCTGGATCTGAAGTAGAAATCGAAATATGCCAAGCGCCTTCATATATATTCAGTATTTACTTTTTCCCAATATAAATCATGGTTGGACAACTATCTGTATAACAACCCAGAGCGCCCTCCACCAAAGATATTGGAAACCAACAATTCACCGCAGAGATCGAAAATGCAGAAACCCGTCGCTAGAATACAAACTTTCTGACATAAGATGTCTACTTTGCAACTGTGGCGTAGGTATGTTTTTTTAAAAATTATTGAAAAATTTTCCTTGTTCTCTTTATGTAATATATTAGATAATCCATGGTCAACTAGTATATTTTTCATGATTACCTATAACATTCAATATAATATAGATATAGTTGCAACTAACTATTATAACTTTACTTCTAGATTGATATGGACTCAACTATGAAGAACGAAAATGATAATTTTTTTTCTCAAAAACTGTGAAAAAGAAGTTTCAAAATCATTGCATTTCTGTTCAATGGCAATGTCAAAGACAAGGCGATTGAGTTTTTACTAGGCCCATTGGAAATCGAAAAGATCGAGGAAAGTAAGTATCTGCTTGTGTAGATTGTATATTTCAGTGAATGGTGTTCACCCCGTGATGCTAATGTTAGTAGTTCAAAAAGAGCTTGATATTATTGATATTATTCTATGTCAGATGGTTGTTTTACTCACAGGGTTGAAAGAGAACACTTTTTTCATTTGTTATGAAATCAAATGACAGCTTCAGAATAATTTGATACATATTTCGTGAACATCATATTTAAAGTTCATAACATACTTATTTCATTAAAAAGAAGAGTCCCAATGAAAAAGAAAATCAGTTTTCTAAAATCTGGAATTCACCTTTTTCATTTTCGACCATAATTTATTTTTATTTCCAGATGGGCGAGATGAGGCAGCCACTAACAAAGTTGTAAAGAAAGATATTACTGGAAAAATGCATAAAAAAAATTTTCACCTACAGCACTCATTTTTATATCTTGCAAAAACACCACAACAAATTGAAGAATGGATATACTTTTTGAATTCGAAGAAAACTTCAATTCAATAATATAACAAAAATTCAAATAGAGTATACATACTTCGATGGAATTAGATATAAGTTTTTCAAAGTTATAAGAGCTGTTAATAGTTGTTCAAATATTATTTATGTTTCCAATTTGAGTTTTTCTCCAGAAAGTATGATGTTTTGGTCGTTTATTGAATACTTTTTTTTAAACCTCAATCCAGGAATTGTATACAGTAAAACACATATCTTATGTCAATATTTGAAGAATAAATTGTATTATTCCAATTCTATGAATCTTTTGTGTCTGTTTGTAGTAATCTTTGGAACGAACTCGTTCGACAGTGCCATCATAATTGCTTGGAGCATCATTAGCAATAATATATAGACATTTTTGCCCTATTTGCAATTATATACCTGTCACTATATATATATATATATATTATATATATATATATATATATATATATATATATATATATATATATATAGATATATATATATATATATATATATATATATATATATATATATATATATATATATATATATATATATATATATATATATATATATAGATATATATATATATATATATATATATATATATATATATAAGTCTAGTCTATTTTATTTAGGAAAACAAAAGGTGCAACCTGTAGGCTCAGATCGATGTGTTTTTACATTATATTAACGTCTTCGAACATTGAACGATGTTCGAAAGTCATTGTGCGCATGGCTTAGAATTAATGTATCGGTGATTGAGTCAATGTCCTGAGTTCTTTAATTCAATGACTGCAGATGATCGGTTGATGTACAGAAAACATTAATATCATGCTGGATGTTGATTGACTGATACACAGTGGTCATTAGTAGAATGTACTTTGTTCTGAAATCCAGGTGATGAAATTAATGCCTCTCGGGGATTGATATAATCACTTGAACATCAAGCAATCAATAATAATACATTGATTCAATGAACTCGAGCATCGGTTGAAAATTGATGTCCGAATACATTATCACAATGGTTTTATTCGTTATATTTACGTACGTTTTTCGTTCTGTGTTTATATAAACATATAATTATCCTCCCCTGGTCATTCAGTACTTCCCCTGGTAATAATCTCGACAGGGGAAATACAACATGGGAGAGACGTTTTCTTCATAAACTGAATTTTAGAACGACCTACCAGTGGAGAGACACGTTCGCCCTGCTAAAACAATTGCACCCCAGTGTTGCGTCGCACCAATTAACATATAACTACCATTGAACCGCTTCTTTATTTGGCATTACTAAATTGTCGTCAATGAGTGCCATTGAGTGCCATTTGCAAAATGGCCGTTTGATATTTGTTTTGTTTTAGCGGATCGGAATTTGCCAGGGTAGATACACACAAAAAAGCGTGACAAAAGTAATGTTTGAAAATTATTAAAATTTAACAGATATTATTGTAGTTTTTCTTCATAATACTTGAGTATACTTTTTTGAATTTGTGTTAAATATAATTTAACTGGGCAACTACGAAAAAGAAGGTAAATAATGATTTTTTCATGCTTAAATGAGTAATTTGAGAAAAATGTGCTTCAATTGGGCATTCAATCATGATATAATCGATAAACTACATTAAGATGCTGCGATTTATTGTATAAAATTACAAGATATAAAATATAAAAGGTATTTTATATTGATTGCCGTGCACATTACCTCTTATCGTAGAATGACCCATATATATATATATATATATATATATATATATATATATATATATATATATATATATATATATATATATATATATATATATATATATATATATATATATATATATATATATATATATATATATATATATATATATATATATATATATAAATATATATATATATATATATATATATATATATATATATATATATATATATATATATATATATATATATATATATATATATATATATATATATATATATATATATATATATATCTAATATATATACATCCACTTTTATGTGACAAATGGTTGATAAAATTAATGGTGCGAGGCATAAAACCTTTTAGGCCCAGGTCATCGAACGCCAAAACCCTAATTGATTGATTACGCATAATTTCCACTTTATACTGCATTTCAAATTTCCTGAGTTTACTCCACATTTTCAGAGTGGTTTGCCCGAGGGTTTGCCTCCCATTGAAAAAATATTCGCCGATTCAACACTTTCTGACTTCCGAAAATTTTAATCAAATAAAATATGATGTCGAAAAGAAAAATTTTGTCGGATGAAGTTTGTTTTAATTACTCTCTGTGTGAATATTGTCGACGAGGTCTTGAAAACATACACGAAAATATGAAATGAAAGGCATACAATAATAATAACAAAAGTTTGAAGCTCTCAGTTTTAGTAGGGTGTTTCCATGGCAATAAAATATCAAATCGAACCATGGCTAATTGATACCATCCATCAGTGTTCAGTTTGTTATATGTTTACGTAGAAATTTTAGAGTAAAAGTTCCAGTATTATTATTATTAATGCCGTAACATCAACATCTGCTAACCATGTGTGAGCTTCAATATTACGCTGCACTAATAATTAAGTCATATTATAACATTTTCGAAAACTGGTATTTCTACTGTTTCTTGAAAGACAAGGAAATAATTAGATGAGAAAAGACATCTTAGAGCCGTTCAGGGTATTTCTATTCAAAATAAAATCATGAAAAATATACAAGTTGATCATGTCATTTTTATATACTATATACTAGTATTATATTAAATTGACCATGGTCAACATGTATATCTTTTATGATTCGATTTTGAATATTGCGTGAATCGCAACAAGTACTTAAGGAGCGCACTCTCGTGAGTATATCCAGAGTTTTTGAAACGCTATGCTGGCGTGCTTTGGAATCACATACGCCACAGTTGCTGAGTAGTCATTTTACATAAGTAGTTATGCATTATCGCAACAGGTTTCTGCAATTTCGGTCTAATAGGCCTACCACACGCTCAAGCTTCACGACAGTTTTGCTTGCGCAAGCCGGCTTGAACACTGAACACTGAGAGTGCGGTTGGGAAAACTGTATACCGCGCAAACGCCACGGCTTGGCTTGCGTAATTTTCGACTTGTTTGAAAACTTGCTTGTGCAAGCCCGGCTTGCGCAAGCCTGGCTTGTACGTGCGGTTGATGTACAGTTAAACCTCATTCGAGAATAGTCTTTATTCAGTGAAGCACCCGTTTTTCCTGCGAAAATGGCCGTTTTAAGGATGTACAATCGTGAGTTCATCACTGAATTGATAAGTCTATATAAATCTCTACCAGCACTACGGAAGATCAAATCGAGGGATTATTCGGATAGGAATAAAAATAAAGAAGCCTACGAAAAAATGATTTTTCAATTTTCATTTGCTGTTTTTTCATCAGCAAACACTGAAAAAATTGCAGCTGAAGAAATAGTTCTTCGTTCGGACGCATTGTTATCGTGTCG
This sequence comes from Cynegetis impunctata, assembly GCA_030704885.1. NCBI lineage: Eukaryota > Metazoa > Arthropoda > Insecta > Coleoptera > Coccinellidae > Cynegetis > Cynegetis impunctata. Next base: position 86,914 of record JARQZK010003667.1, read on the forward strand.
ACGACTTCGTCAAGAATGAGGGTTGCACGTACTTAACTGTGCCGTGTGGTAGCAACTGTTGTGTTCAATCTTAATGTATGAGATGCTTGCGCAAGCCAAACTGTCGTGAAGCTTGAGCGTGTGGTAGGCCCATAAGCGGTGAATTGTTGGTTTCCAATATCCTTGTTGGAGGGCGCTTTGGGTTGTCTGCCTAAACAAAAAACTCCTTCACCTACAATGCCGGAAAGTTATACAATCACCTACCATTGGAAGTAAAATCAATAAGAACATACAAAAAGTTTCGAAATTCGACTAAGGCTTTTTTTTTGGAGAGGCCATTTTACTCAGAAGTAGAATTTTATTCTGTAACTGAATTTCACAATGTATCATAGACCCTTGAGTTCCACATTTGGTAGCAACATATATTAATGGTTTTTCGTGATATACAAAATTTTGTATCTGTTTAATTTAATTTAATAGACAAATTTGTTGATTCTTAACATATGTTTATACATAATTGACACATGAATATTTTTCTGTTTTGATCTTTTATTCTAATAGATTCTTGTTTTGTTCAAAAATTGAAAGTGTGTTTTGCTTGGTTAGTTTTTATTGTTGAATTTTATTTTTAATTCTTTAAAAGTGCTTTGTCCACAAAATTTGTTAATTAATATGACAATAAAGCTCTCTCTCTATCTCTCTCTCTCAAATAGTAGTCCCGACCGCGATTTGTATTGGGGAACAATTAGAAGTTTATTAATTCACTCCGAGTCAAATAAGCTGCACTGATGAGATCTAATAAGATCGAAACAGCTGTAAGCAGATTTTGAGTCGGGGTGACTTGACGTTTCCTTTAATTCGCCGTTGAATTGTGACACACATTCGAGACCAGACTACCGAGGAAGCAGCATCGCCCTGGGAAAGCGGTGAATTCGACGGCAAGCGACTGAAACCGAAGACGACGAGGAGTGAAGAAGGACCTAGATGGGCTGAGAGATTTTCCATCAGACACGTTCTTCATCGGTTCGCTAGTAAGGAGCTGCGCCCAACAGAGGACGGCACGGTGGGATGGAAGCGGATCGTCAGGTTCGAAGACGAATGATGCTCGTTGCAGACGACGAGAGTGAAGATGGATATTGGATCTCGATGTCGGAGTAATGGCAGTTACAGACGACGAGTGTGAAAATGGATGTTGGATCTCGAGGTCGGAGTGATGAGCATTGTTCAAGATCGAACCAACCTGGGATGAAGCGAACATACTTCCAGTCGACAGAGAATGCCACGGGCAGTCGTCAGGTATGTTTACTTGATTTCAAAATTAATGCGACGCGACGCAGAGAGATATACACTTGGGTCTTGAAATATAGACACAAGGAAGGGAACAGGTTCTAGTGCTGACCGCAGCACGAGAGTCCCAATCTAAGTGTGAGACTGGAGATTTAGTAGGCTTATGCCCGGAAACCGAAAGAACAGAGGTGTTTTTAGTGGGTAGGCAATGTTGATAAATATTTATATATATCAAATATTGAATCCCACACAGGCCGGGTTCGCAACCGGTATCGCTTTTGAAGTTTTCACCTCGATTAAAAAAAAAAAAAAAAAAAAAAAACGTTGAATTGTGAATGTAGAATTCGCGTCGGGAATAGGTACACATAACCATCTTCCTTGGAAAGTTGTTTGATAATTTTTTGAATGATTGAAGTATTTTCCTTGTACACTTTATGTAGTATATATGTCATCACATGATGTCATCTATTTATTCATTAGTTTTGAGTTTATCTCAGAGAAATCAGCGAAATTGTATGAAGCAAAAGTTGATCAATTTGGCGAAAGAATTTATTTGGTGTAAAAAAACTCAGTTTCTAGCTAAGAGACTCAAATAAACTGAACTATTAAGAGGATTAACTTCAAATGAAAATTCTCATATGAATTTTGGAGAAAAAAAAAGAGATATGGACCTAATTCATGCGGCCTCAAAGAGAATTATTAGAATACTATAATTTTGTATAATAGGTGAATTACGAGGCATCTTGGGAAGTGGTAAAACTCTTACAAATAAGTGAAATTTTTAAAAATATTTACAAGCTTGTATTCGATTAAATTTCATGATGAAGATCATTGTCAAATGACTATCACATTATTAACAAGCCCATGTTTTATGGGTTACTTGATCAAAAATCATTTTCATTTAAAATGGTGTTTAACCCTCTCGGTCACGAATTAAAACTATTGGAGCGAAAAATCTGAAATTTACTGTGATGCAACTTATGATTTTTTGAAAATTTTTGATGTTTAAATTCAGATTTTCAAAATGCTCCGTTTGGGCACTATGACATGTCCCCAATTGAGGACATCATGAGCTGATGGGCACTATGACATGTCCCCAATTGAGGACATCATGAGCTGATGGAAGACAAAAAATTTTCAGAAATATGTTCAGAGGGTAAAATATTAATTTGTTTTATTAAAATAACATTACAGGGTATGGTATTTCATGAATGGTCCATTTTCGAAGTACCAAAATGTATAAAATTTAACTTTTGCAGAAATAAAATAAAAGTGCTGTTATATTTACCTAGATGTTGCGTTTACCGCTAGCTCACAATGTCCTCAAATTAGGACACCACACTTTCAAAAATCGCTGATTACAATATGCACAAAAATCACCAAACACAATTACTTTGGAACAAGTCTACACTTATTGTGAACGTAAACAAACAGTTTTCAAACACGTGGTCTAACGAATATAACCAAAAAAAAAATAAACAGTAGAGCGCTACAATGCTGTCACAGCTACCCTACGGAAACCTATATTTCAAATGAATGAATTTTTTTTCCATCAGCTTGTAGATGGCAGCACATATATTCATTTGGAAGTATATGATGTCCACAACTGAGAACAATGTGACAGAGAAGTAAGAGCAAGCGGCTTTTCATAGGAAAAAATCCAAAGTAGGATGTCCTCAATTGAGGACAAGGTGAGCGAGAGGGTTAAATCGCAGACTATGATTCCAATCGTTGACAAAGGCAATTCAGTTTGTCGAAACGCTCATCTCTAAAATGGGAATACGTATCATGTCTGACCAACAACGTAACAGTAAAAGTAGGTATCTTCAATAAAATAAACCCATCTTGTGCCCTAGTATCATCACTATGAATGAACAAATAAAAAATCTGTATTTATTACCTTACTAATTCACCGCAGGGTAAAATTAATAGAAAGACAAATTACAAATTTCCCTCTCATGAAACATTTCACTTAAATCCTTCTCAAACTAGAACGAAAGAATGAAATCACCATTAATATGTCTATCCAACGCAGCATCCCTTTGATTGAGGCATTACACAACGTAATGCTCATTTTACTCTGAAAATGGGTTTGACGCATGCCCTTGTATATGTCCGACCTCTATCAAAATTAGCTCTTGTGATCACAGCGCTGATGATCAATAAAGTGGTAAAGAGTAACCTCACTTAAATCGTAAACTGAATTGTAAACAGGAACATATCCTTTTCGAGAGACTGCCTCAGAGATTGCTGTGCCGCCCTCGGTGCCGCCTAGTGCCATATTTGCGAAAATTTCATTTGAAAACTGATAGTTCTATTACCTAAGGGTAGCTATTATTATAGCTTCTTATTTTGGTTATGTACATTGTTTGAGTAATTGAGACATTGAGAAAATGCTTATTGTGGTAAACATTTATGATATTTTATTTTTCACTTGTATATTATATGTTTATTTCACCTTGGATACGGTTGCTATAAAACACTCATTATACCCTAGGCCATAACGCCCGCTAATTATACGAGGAGAAATGAAGAAAATTTCATTGATTAAATACTTCATAATCCTTGTCGTATACGACTCTGGATTTCTCCGGCAATGAATTATTCGCAGCTTTGGCTGCATTTTATATGATATTCTTAGGTAAATTCACTTTTATTTTCATTATTTCTACAAGACTACACAAAAAAAGCAGCAATGACATTCACTAAATATGATGACAAAAATATTCACAAACGTCAAAATATCAACAAATGACATGCCTACTATGCGAAGGAAAATGGATAGGAGCAATGAACCGATTTTAAAATCGGTTTTTCATTATTATAAAATAATTTTTTCGTGAAAAATAAAATCTTGTATGCACCACGTGCGTTACTAGATCCTTACCAATCTGGCAACGCAACATTCATCCCTCGGGCCAAAGGCCCTCGGGCCGAATGTTTCTCTCCGGGCGTAAGGATCTATATAACGCACTTGGTACATAAATAACTATTTTATTTCAGTTTTCTGATATAAAGATATATATATATATATATATATATATATATATATATATATATATATATATATATATATATATATATATATACTAGCTGACCCGGCAAACGTTGTTCTGCCATATAAATTATTTTTATCTATCTATCTTTCTATCTATTCATCTATCTGCCGATGTATATCTACCTATCTAACTATCTATCTAGATAGTTATCTGTCTTTCTATCTACATATCTATCTAACCCGGCAAACGTTGTTCTGCCATAAAAATTATTTTTATCTATCTGTCTTTCTATATATTCATCTATCTGCTAATGTATCTCTATCTATCTATCTAGATAGTTATCTATCTTTCTATCTATCTATCTACATATCTATCTATCTATCTATCTGACCCGGCAAACGTTGTTCTGCCATATAAATTATTTTTATCTATCTAAATAGGGGTTGATCGTAGAGGGGTGAAAATTTAGGGTTGTATATATTTTTGAATGCTGTATCATAAGAAAATAGAACAGAAAATGTCAGAAAAATAAAGAAAAAAATTAAGGGGTGGACTACCCTTAACATTTAGGGGGATGAAAAATAGATTTTGTCGGATTCGCAGACCTAAACGATATGCACACAAAATTTCATGAGAATCGGTCGAGTCATTTCGAAGGAGTTTAACAAATAAAAAATAAGGGTTGATCGTAGAAGGTTAAAAATTTAGGATTGTATGTATTTTAGTATGCTGTATCATAAAAAAATAAAAACAAAAAATTTTGTCTAAAAAATAAAAAAAAAATTTAGGGGTGGACTACCCCTAACATTTAGGGGAATGAAAAATAGATGTTGGCCGATTCGCAGACCTACTCAATATGCTCACAAAATTTCATGAGAATCGGTCAAGCCATTTCGGAGGAGTATGGGAACGAACATTGTGACACGAGAATTTTATATATAAGATATATATATATATATATATATATATATATATATATATATATATATATATATATATATATATATATATATATATATATATATATATATATATATATATATATATATAATACATATATATATCCTAAATATTTATTACAAATTCTATTTTCTCCCGAATTTTTTTCAAGTATCTTCAAAGCATCTCTTCGCATAATCGCAAGAGTTTTATCAAAAATTCGAATAAGGATCCTAGTAGTCTAATCAGAGAAAACTGAGACCTAATTTTTTCAATTGTCGTTATTTTTCTTCTATTAATTTTTTTCTAAATTGGTGTAAAGAATCATCAACTTTACTTCCGAAGTAACTGTCGATGTAAATAAAATCAGGCGCCGTTTCCTATACATGAATAAATCTAGGATGAAACTCAACGAACAAGTTATAACCCCCAATCAAATAGCAACTTTTTACGCAAGGCATGAAAAAAACAAAAGCATAATGCATAGTAACAAAGCCAACTATAAGCTACGATGGTAGCGGATGTGCTCTGACATCCACGTATCGTTTAATCTTTTCTGATCCTGCATTCGATATTTACGAGAGCATCTGGAAATGAATAATCATTTTTCAGAGAGAAAAAATGAAAACGAACGCCTGAATTTCGGGAAAACGTATTCTAGAATAATTTAGAGATCCCGATTTGCCGAACGTATATTTCTAAATAAAAATACAAATCAGGCGTTATGTCGATGAAACTGTAACAGCAGTATTTGTCTCCGTATCTATAGGAAACGTGCTATATGCGTATTTGCTGTGCCTTGCCGCTGAAATTGAAGCAAACATTCGTTGTGGAATATCGTTATCGTCAAGAACCCTGAGAAATATCCAATTTGTATTTTCGATTTCGAATACATAATTATGTATTTTGTGCAGGATGTTTTGTTTTATTTTCAATATGCATATCCTTTTTTGAGCGCGAATATGACCTTGTTGCATATCGGCTATATAAGGGAACATACCCAAACTACGTGACCCGTTCAGGGGGGGGGGTTCTTCAAAATACTACGATTGGTCACAGGGGCGAGGGTAGGGGTTAGGTTTTTGTCACGTAGTCAATGTCCTCTGGAAACGCGTTCGGTGAACATGATTGAGATAAAAGATAAATGTGAATAAAAGAAAAAAATACTTTTGTTTTAGTTAATTAAGTTCCTAGTACATATGTTTTTTCTTCTTGATAATATTTTTTCAGCTGTAAATTATAGGTATGTACAGGGTAGCCAATATTCGATGTTTGTATGGAGTATCTCAGTAACTATAGAAGGTAAAAAAAATGGGGGGCGCATACTCAATCTCTTTTGTCGAGACAAATTCACTGGCGAACCCAAAATTCGCTGTCTTCTTTAGTTTTCGAGTTATAAACAAAAATTTCATTTTCTCACTTTAAGACAAGTGTGCATATCATGGTTGTTTGTGAAGTTACGAGATAATAACTTTTACATAATTTACGCACTTTTTCTGTATAAAACAGAGGTAGAAATATATTTTTTCAAATGGGAATAATGGTTGGCTGTGGTTTGGTTGGATCGGATTGTTTAATAATAATTTTGGTAATAACTGGATGATGAATAATCTTTCAGTGAGATTGAGGATATATAAAAGACAAATGTGCATAATGCAGTTTAGAATATTATAAAGATAGGTATGTAATTTATGTATGAACCATAAAGAACATCAGTTCTTCACAACATTTATTGTAATTTGTATTATTTTCTCATGGTTGTAATGTCTTATAAAATTAGATGTAAATCTCTAGATTATACAGAAAAAAAGTGCCTTAAAAATGTCTCGTAATTTCACAAACAACCATGATATGCTCACTTGTCTGAAAGTCAAACTTTTGTCTATAACTCCAAAATAAAAGACGATTTCATATTTTGGTTTTCGCCATTAAATTTGACTCGAAAAAAGAGATCAAAAATGCACTCTCCATTTTTTTGTATCTCCTATAGTTACCGAGATACCCCATACAAACATCGAAATTTGCCCACTCTGTAAGCACTCTTATCGTCACACCGCAAGCTTTGTATTAATAAAGACAAATATGAGCCAAATTTTTTTTTTTTAACTTTCTGTCTACAAGAAAATGATTAAAAAAATATTTATGAATTACTACGTGAAAACTAGAGGGGGAGGGCGGGGGTCTTGGAATATACTACGTATGGTCACCGAGGGGGGGGGAGGGGTTAAAAACTTCTAAAAAATAGGTCACGTAGTTTGGGTACGTTCCCTAAGATAGCAGAATAAAATAAATAAGGAGTCTACAAACTTGGAATCCTTAGGGCTAGAATGATTTTTTCAGTATGTTCCAAGGGCCAAAACAGTTAAAATTTTTTTGTCCTGTGATATTCAATTTGATTCACTTGTAGCTATTGTTAGGAGTTATGTACTTAAGTTGAATTTGAATCGAATTGAATTGGATTGAATTAAGTTAAGCTAAGTAGTGGTTAATCTTTAACTATTATGTTTTTTTTCTGTTATGTAATTTCCTTTTCACTTGTTTGCTTTCTTTTCTATTTAGCTTTACTTTGATTATTTTCTGTAATTGAGTTTTATACCTGTTGTAAATAAAGAACTTATTATTATTATTATTATTATTAATAGTATTTAAGTTTGTCATTGATTTTCAATGTCGAAATATTGACACATTAAAACCACGGGATCTTATTTAGTCTACTGACCGCTAACCCGATAATTTTGATCTTTCTAATATACACATATATATATATATATATATATATATATATATAAATATATATATATATATATATATATATATATATATATATATATATATATATATATATATATATGTCAGTTCTTTTCATCTACATTCAAGAAACTTTTGGAACCGTTTATCATTCATAAAGTATAAGGTTTCGTATTATATGATGAAAGTATGAATAGCCAGTTCCGTCAGAAATGAAATTCTTCATATCTGGTGAAAACCTTTGAAATTTAATTACCCGTAGGATTCAGAAATTAATGAAGCGTATTCCAACAATCGATCAAACGACCTTTCGAATTGGTAACCGGATAAGACCGGCTATTTATCATCAGAGATGGAAATATTTGGAGAACCCCATCAATCGATATCTAAAAAGGTCAATAATTCTGTTTTACGAATCTTCACTGTTTTTTCAATAAAAATTGGAGGACTAAAAGGTCTTCTAGATATTAGTTTTAAAAAAATTTCATAATATAGGTATCTATTTCATAACTTATACAGTCAAGTCGATCATCTATCAAATAATACCATTTGAACAAATTAAAAGTTTATTAGACAAAATACGGATGACGCACGTTTCGGTGAAACTTCACCGTCTTCAGAAGTTGAGTGCAAAATTATTAATTTCTTAGATATATACAATACAAGAAATAAATAAATAAGAAAGTGAGTAGAAAGGTTAAAAACAAAGATAGTTACCAATAATCAGTAAGAGAGGAAATTCTATTTTGAACTTCTAGTCAGGTAGTTTAATTCTAAGAAAATCAGTTTAGTTCCCTTACATTCTTTTTTATTTTGAAGTCAAAATTGAATGTGTTACTTTCTTGGATTAAATAGTTTACATAATATGAATCCGGAATTTGATTATCATATTACGCAAACAAGTCAATCCAAGAAAATCATACAAACAATTATGACTTTAAATTGTTAAATGCTGAAAGTTAGGAAATTAAACTAAATTTTCTAGAATATTTACAGAGTAATAAACATTCAGGCCTACTATTGAATATTCAGAATGATAATAATACAAGACCCTTTCTTAATCTTTTTTCCAAATCAAGAAACTACCTGACTTGCAGTTTAGAATGGAATTCCCTCTCTTACTTATTATTTGTACCTAACCATGTCTGTTTTCACCCTTTTTACCGAATTTGTTATCAATTTATTTTTTGTATTATATACTACTATATCCAAGAAATATAATGATTTTACACTCTGAAACACTACAGAATCTGAAGAAAGTGAAGTCATGCGTATTTCGTCTAATAAACGCGTAAATTATTACCCCGAGGCGAAGCTAAAGGGGTTATAGTCTCACGACAAAAAGTTGGTAACTGGCCCGATTTTAAAAATTCCAACGGATATCGATAAAACACATATGATTTTATTAGGGAATTTGAATTACCACTTTTTCCCAACGAAGAATGAAAAAATATAGCGTTTTTACCCCGAGGTGAAGCTAAATTCTAACTACAAAAAGTTGGGATCTGGTCCGATTTTAAAAATTCCAACGGATATCGATAAAATACATATGATTTCATCAGAGAAGTTTTGTTCCCAATTTTTTCTTAACGAAGAATAAAAAATTATAGCGTTTTTTAGATAGGCATTACGACATGCGCATGCGCCAAGGTCGATATGTACGAAGTCCTACAAAACATGCGTCGAAGTGCTCTGTGTGCCACGGTAACCAAGCGACGTTGATAGCTTAAGCTTGATTCTGCGTCTGTGTCTGCTTCCCATCCATAGAGATATCTTATCAATTTGATTCATAATTTGCAGCAAAATGAGCCTGGATAGGATATTCAAATTCGACAGTCAAACAATGAATTTTTTTGCTAAATTTTCACGGATTTTATTCGTAATATCGACTTATTAATACATTTATTGCAATTTTCCTTCATTTCATTCGTAAAATCGATTTTCATTTTTATTGTTATTAACCATTGTTTCAAAGGGTTCATTAATTTACATCAAGTATCGTCCTTATAAATCCAAAAACTCAATTTGAGTAGGTATAATTAATCACAGAAGAAAATATCTCGGAAAATATATCAGAGTACTTACGTCCAATAAATAAAAACAATTGTATTCAAAAATACGATTAAAAATTCGTCTATAAAAACTTAATATGTATAAAACCTTTCCTTGATAGCAAGGAATGAACGTGGAAAATAAATCTGAAAAATTCAATACAAGTTGCAAACGTATAAATTGATTCATTGAATACACAATCAGACAAATTACTTTAAAAGGAAATTTTCTTCTTTTTCAACATCAACATGTTTCTGCCATTACCATAACTACATTTCATATTCCGTTTAACAGCTATTATATTTTCGCACTTAATTCAATGCGGAGCTGGGTATCCAAAATTCAATTATATAAAACGACGGGACACGGTTTTCCGGAATGAGATAGGTTTGGTGAAGATTGTCATAAAATACATATTTCATAATGAAGTATTACACCGCTAAGCTATATGAAACCCGATACATTTTACCAGCTAGAAGGTACGAGTAAAGTTAGTCATACCTTATTTTAAGTTCTCAACAATGAAGAAACTGATTAAAGTGTCGCTAGGAATCCACAACGGATTTCCCGGATTTACTCAGAGTTGAAAATTACCCGGAGATGTTGATGAATAAAGAGTTTCAAAACAATAATCAAGGCAGTTTACTATGACTGCACTTTTGAACTTATCAATTATTGTTTTATACTCGACTTATATGAACAAATTGAATTAATAGAATGAAAATGAAAATTTTTTTGAGGTGGTATTGAATTTTGAACATGCATAAGGCAGACGCTGCTGAGGGATCCTTTAGCTATGCATTTAGACCAGTGATGGGGAAACTACGGCCCGCGGGCCAAGTCCGGCCCGCGAAAAGGTGTAATCCGGCCCGTTTAAGAGTGCCGTCGTGAGAATGTTGGAACGCGTTCTTACTTCGTAATGTGACGCCGCATAAAAACTACCTGCGGCGATTTTATCACGAAAAATATAAAAGTTGACCATGGTCAATTTAATATATTACATAAGGTAAACAAGAAAATTTCCTCAATAATTTAAAAAAATATCAAACAACTTCCCAAGGGAGCTGGTTATATGTATTCCGAGCTGCGAATTCTACATCCACAATCCAACGGTGCATTATAGAAAACATCATAATTCCCGTTGGATTGTGAATGTAGAATTCGCAGCTCGGAATACATATAACCAGCTCCCTTGGGAAGTTGTTTGATATTTTTTTAAATTATTGAGGAAATTTCCTTGTTCTCCTTATGTAATATATTAAATTGACCATGGGCAACTTTTATATTTTTCCTGATAAGATAGCCGATTGTTGATAGTTTGAAAATTATTGCCGTTTTCATGAAATTTCTAAAAATCTTAGTAGATAATTAACAGCTAGGATATCATTATTTAATTGCTCGCTATTTGTGGCGAGTGTGGCTCTGAGCATATTTTTTATATTAGTAAAGAGAAACCCTACTAAGTACTTTTTGTGATCATTTTTGTGGTTTTTTTTTAATCTTATTTTATTCGATAAAATACATACTATTGCAGTGTATCGAAGGAAAGCAGTCAGGTGCGGGAGAGTTTTTTTTATCCGGTTTAGATCTCCTAGACCAGAATTCTTGAAAAGTTTTTCATGTCTTACATATATGTTGGCATCTTTAGCGGCTCACATCGACTCAGATGAGCTGAAATTAGGTACCTGATATTGTTTTTAAATCAATAGGCAGATTGCCTAAATGGCCTTGACCTGTGTCATCAGCCAACAATTTTTTTCATTTTTTTAATTTTTTTCGTTGCAGAGCAAAAGTATCAACATTTAGGTAAATTTCTGCAACCGCATACTGGCATCTCCAGCGGATCGTATCACACCTAATGAGCCGAAATTTTGTATTTGAAATGTTTTCCGAGGCAGAACTAAACTATTTGGTTAAAATAAAACGGCCGCTATTTTGCGTAATTTAAGTCCAGATAAATTCCCAAATCTAATTACTCATGCAATGAAGATAATGACAATGTTCGGCTCATCTTATATATGCGAACAAATCTTTTCAACAATGAAGCTTAGGAAAACTTCTTTAAGAAACAGAATTACAGATGAGCACCTTTCATCAGTTTTAAGAATTTCTGCTTCGCAAATGGAACCGGACTATGATGAAATTTTGATGAAACAGTCTATATTTCATTTTTCTCATGCACCATCAACCAGTAACGACACCAGAAAATGAAGTGATAATACTTCACATCAAGAACTACACTAAATTCATTTTATATTTTGTGCTTATAATTTTCTTACCTTTTGCTTTTTTACTATTAAAATAATAAGTGTATGTAATAATATATGTATAATAGAACACATAATTTTTTTAACGATTAAGCATTATTCTTTGGCCCGCTACGATTGTCTAGTTATTACAAATGGCCCGTCTTAAAAAAAGTTTCCCCACCACTGATTTAGACCAATAAACAAATTTTTTTGAAGATCATATACCGGGTGTAAATGAGTGATGGGCCATCCCTATAACTTTTTAACGGGTTCTTCGATTTTATTGAAATTTGGGTTTCCGAGATAAACCATCTCGGACATAATTTTAAATTTTTTGACATACGAAATCAATATGTCTGACTTTCGGTTTCACTGAAAACGATATAAAAATTAAAAATGCAAATGGAACACCCTATATATTTTTTCATATTTCAATTCTGAGGCATCAAATACATACATTCCATGTTGTCAAATGTCAATTCTAGCGATGTTTCAATTTTGTTTTTTATTTTACTTTTTTAATCGTAGATGGCTGCGACGTCATCTAAATCATAGATAATAATTGACTTACAATGTCGCCCAGAGTGACAACTTTTCTGAAAATGCATTCACTTGAAGTTTGTTAACGATTGAATTCTTTGTCGAACCAAAACTAAGTTTTTTAATAGTAACGTACCTGGGCCACCCAGTATATTAAACAGCTCTTTCAAATTCCTTCGAAATGATTAACGTATCAGTTTTCTAAAATACTAAATAACGTAGGTAGTAATTATTAATACTCTTATTTTTGTTAACACCCTTTGCTCCTGTAACCGATCCTGTTTGCGAAACCGGAAGTCAGCCATATTAATTTGGTATGGGAAAAAATTCAAAATTGGCGGCGATAAACCGTCCAAATTTCAATAAAATCCAAGAACCCGTCAAAAAGTTAAAGGGGTGGCCCATGACTCATTTACCCCTGGTATACGTTCTATAACAATACTATTTTTATTTTTTTGCTCTAATTGAAAAGTCATATTCAATGGAACAAAAATATTTTAATCCAGTACCGAAAAACACGCCGACAGTTCATAAACGATTTTCTATTCATCGTAGCACAAAGCTGATACAGTGTTTTGTCTTTTAATCAATTAAATCTTGTTGTTATCGTCAATATATTAATTAATGTATGTAAAATATCAAACCTACAAAGATATTGTGCTTACTTCGTACCATTATGTACGAATACTACAAAAACAAAACCATTAAAAATGTATTTGAATGTTCCATAAGATGTTATACATAGAGGCCTCGGTAGCCCAGCGGTAAGGTTTACCTTTTGTAAACCGAGGATAGTGGGTTCGAATCCCACTTGCTCTTGGGTTTTTTTATCAATTTTAAATTGCTCATAAATAATGAGAAACAAATTTTTAAGAGATTTTCGCGACGCCTGTAGTATAATTCATTTATCTGAATATTAACATCACGAATAATATATCATATGCCACGCCTTTTCCAATTATTGCTATAACAGCCAAAAAGGACGGCTTAAGCAAAAGCCCAACGATTCTACGACGAGTGGCTAAATTTACTAGTTCACTGAACATCGGGGACATTCTCAACAAAAATGAAGTAATTAAAGAAATTTCCATCAAATTAATTCGAACCTTCTGACGGAGTGACGTTTATTAAAACGGTTGAGCTGTCGAGGGTTTAGAATTTTTCTCGACTGAAGTGAAAAAATTTGAATAATAAAATTTCATCTAACTCGTACTTCAAAAAATAAGGGAACGTGACCTTTTGGTTAGGTAAAACTCGAAAAAGTCGATGTCAATCTCGATTTCACGCATTTTGTGGAACTCGATGGAAAAATGGAAAATTATAGATGTATTTATATCCTCGTTTATATCAGAATATATACTTTACGAAAAATTGAATTTTAAATTTGGAACTTTTTATGGAAGGTTTTGTTAGGTTCTGTAAAGTTTTTTAACTCGCTTATTTGAAATTGAATTTTGCTTTGGAAGCAATTTTCGTTCACCACCTCATTATAGGCGATGTAATTCTAACATAAGAAGACTTCATGTTTCAGAATCGAGTCATAAAAAGCATTTTCAAAAATGCTCTTTAAAAGGGCGAAAATTAAATATAATAGATAGGATGATTCCTGAAACACAAAGTCTGAAAATATCATATTAAAACTTAGTTCAAAAGTATCCCAGGGTAATCCTTGATGCTAAATTAATCTGGAATTTGAGCGTGCGAAATAAAGTAGGTGATCAAAAAGCGCTTAAGGTTGCCAAAAAGGCGATAGGTACACATGTGGTTTAACGCTGCGAAAAGCACACTTGCTAATCATGCTTAGCCATGGTTAGACCCATGTTTACCCTGTCTGGTGATCAAGAACGGAGCAACGAACAACCAAACTGGAACTATCAAAACTGCAAAGGTTAGCATGTCTGTTGCTGCGACTTTCTGTGAAAGCTGAGGCAAGAATGGCGACATACAGATTATAATGAAATGATAATTGGTATGCCAGGATATCGAATATTATTATAAACTAACTCGTCTAGATGATAAGTGATAGCATTCCGCTTAAAATCAATCAACAATAAACAACCTTCAAAGTCGAATGAAGTGGAAACACTCTGTCAACAAGGCAAGTTAGTGTGGTACACTGATGGATCGAAAACTGACAGAGGAAAAGATACAAGAGTCTATGGAGCTACTCCCAGATGCAGTATGTACACGCTTCTGTTCTTGGCGCAGAAATGCTCTCGAACATCGACATAGACTACCGTGGTAAGAAAGTCTGCATTCTCTCTGGATATCAAGAACCGCTGAAAGCCACCTAACGTATCAGGTCAAAATTGATCTGGAAATACCTACAGAAACGCTTAATATTAACTAAGTACTATAAGGCCAAGAGTAAGTGGGTTTTGGGATACAAGGAAAGTAGAGGTAATGAACATGGGAGACATCCTAGTTAAAAAATGGTCAGACACTGGGTTTGCTCAGCCTGAATCAGTACTTGGTATACCAAAAATGCTGGCATATTCTTGCATGTTTCAGTACGTTGAAACAAAATACCAGACATACTGGAATAGCATATCAAGGCAAAAACAAAGCCAACTCGTGAGGAGGACAAAGGAGGAATCATCAGATATCCGATATGTCGGGTGTGTTTGGAGGAGGAAACAGCCTCTCATATTATCTTCTAATGTGAAGCCAAAGCTTTTTTGGGGCGAAGTCTTCTAGGATAATAATGTCCTAGTGAAATTCTCTAGAGATGGGCCATAGTGAGGATATTTATAAAACTAGTAAGGGCATCAAATCTACTAATATGAAACGGTACAAAAATCTCCCAAGTCTCAAATGCTGAGGTCTAATCCTTGACTGGAGACACAACAGAATTCAATTCAATCAAAATGAGTTTTGTTCATTGCTATCAGATTAAAACGGCAGTAGGTAGTACCATGAGGAAGTTCAACTAAGTTAGATTGAAATAATCGGAAGAAAAGTAATGACAATTACCTCACAATAATAGACCAGACTCTTCTACATAAGTCTGCTTATTCGTTGGACAGTATGTTTTATTTATTATATTCCCCGGGAACTTTTTGTGATATTTTCGTATTACCAGAGCTAAAAGACATCATGGAAAAACGAAGACGATATTTAAACAGAATCTCCGGAAGAAATGATCTAAATAATAGTGATCCCAAACTTTTTTGAAATTTGAATACTTTGACGGGGCATTGTTGATATCGATGTAAAAAATGCGAAGGGAAACTAAGTTTCTGCATATTTTTTTCATGGATAATAGATATCTGAGTGCATTATTCTAATCAGAATACCGATATCACATCAACAGGCACTCGTGTATAGGTCTAAGAAAGGATAAATTCCAACTTAACAATAAAACGTTAGTATCTTCTATTTTCATCAACAGTCTATCTAATAATAATCATACATTTTTAATTTCAACCATTTTTCATAAGTTAATATATTTGTCATTTGACTTCGAAAGATGAGAATGGATATTTACAAACTACCTACAATTTAGTTGCAAAAATAAGTACAATGTCCTAAATTCTCAGGGTTTGTGCTCCTTAATTCAAATTAATATCTATTTTTTCAATACTCTCTAGTTTTCACTCAACACCTATATCAATTTCAGTTTGTTGAATCTGACGCTAAATAATTATTGGCATTGTTTCATAATTTATTGCTGATCTTCAGTGAGAAAATCTTTTTTCGTTATGATGGAAAAACCTTGACAACAATCCAATTATAAATCGAATATTAACTTCAAATTTAATTTCCGAATGACGGAATTGTACTGGTGCTATCAATTACATTTACCTGAAAGCCGAAATTGAGAAGAATCTTAATGAAACAAAATAAATTCATCAAGGTTGAGTGTAAAGATGAGACGAGGATCAGCAGAGAAAGATTAATTGAAACAAAATGATATTTATGAGAAAAGTATCAAGTATTCAGGTCAGGCAAAATTTAATAAATTTCAGTGTGCATAACAAAAGGGCATATTTTCGAAATATCGATATCTGCAAAAAATGATAATTAAACTAATTTTCACCCCTAAACCGGGAGGATACTTTAATCTATCAAAATTGGTGGTACATTTTAGAAGACCTCAACTAAGTTCGCAAAATTCAAAAGTTTAATTGACTCCACTGAAAAATATTACTATAACTTCTGGTGCTGAGTGTACCTACGTCTTCTGTATCATGCTTTACCTAATTCAGAGGATTAAGGTTCACTAAACAAATCATAGATACATTCAAACTTCAAATTACACATAAAAATCCAACTGAGTGGATACCAAATATATTTTTACCTGTGCACCTAAAAATAAATTGAATGAAATTAGTAACTAATTACGAAATTATATCTATCAAATTCAGAATATCCAGCAATTCAATTTATTCGATACAGATATGAGAGAAATATTGCCCTATATAGCTACAATGATAAAATAGTATTTTGATTGAAATATCGATCAACATAATAACATAGACATTGATAATATCAATTTATGTGATTAAATTTTTGGATATAATTGTTTCCATATAATGAGGAATACCGGTATTGTTCAAAAATTACATTTCGTATTGATTTGTATTAGTTACAGTTAGCATAATAGGCCTTTACTGGAAAATTTTCTGTTATTCTTCATTTGTAATTATTACTACAACAAATTAGACAGAACCGACAGCTGTATCTCTTGCTTTGTTGAACGGGAAAAAATTCGCTTTTTTTATGAAGGTTACTCATTTCCAGCAGCCCTTTGTCATTGTGAATTTGGAAGCTCGTAGACTAGTCGGAGTTACAGTGCATGAGACCACAACCTCCTTTCATTGAATTTCATTCGCTTAGAAAGAGTTATAAGCATTCGCTTTTCCAGAGAAGAGTTCACAAAAAAGGATTTCGATTCTGCTAATTCAGAGGTCTTTCTTTCAAAAATTCGAAAATTTGTTGTCAGCAACGCACAATATGAAATGTCTTGGTGTGACTTTTATAAGACTCCTTTTCATTTTGAGGATAATTAATTTTCTCAAAATGATTGAACAAGTTCAAAATTGTGTTTCTGGTAAATACGTACGCCAAAAAAATTAAATAAATAAAAGCCTAATTATACTTACAGTAAATTTTTAGTCCCTAACTAGCCATCAATTATCAACTCACCTGAAATAAAAAGGAAACAGTTTAAAATAAGTATATTTGGTGAAAATACTACTGACAATTCAATAAATATGAAAAAAATCACATGAACTGTGTTCTTTTTGTCACTATGAATCCAACTTTTAAAATACTGTAATTTTAGAAGGTCCTAAGTTACTCCGACATGAAAATTAAATTGTAAACAAACTTTTTCGTAAGAGTTGCAACAAAACTATTCAATTCGTAAAAATGTCTCTATTTTGACAACTGCAATTGTAGAAATTGGAACAGAAATATTTTCCAACTGTAATATTGTAATATTTTATAATTGTGATTAAAACCAACTGTTGGGAATCCCTTACATCAATAAATATAAAAATTCCAGAAACCTAGTTAACGTCCAGATTGAAGTTAACCCTTCTCCTTTCCTTAACCTGTTCAAAGTACCTACCAATAACACTGAATGAATTGCTTTGTGTTATTTAGTTTCTCTAGGAGCCTCTCTGTTATGTTCAATTTTTGGTATAAATAGATTGTTTTGTAATACCATAATTGTAGTGCCAGATTAACATGGAGAAAACATGTAAACAAAGCAGTACTGAAGACAAAAGCAGCAATGGCGCAGCTGTATCCACTCATCAATAAGAAGAGCAAGATGACGCACAGAGTCAAGATAGCCCAGATAAGGGCCATAGCCAGACCACAACTGACGTACCTACGGATCAGTGGCGTGGGGATACACTGCACAAAGCAACTTAGACCGGATAGCAAGTACGGAAAATAGATTTATTAGAACATATATTAGAACCATGGTATGTTCGAAATGAACAAATACATAGAGATATTGAATGCAAACCCATCAGGGAATTTATGAAGAGAAAAGCGCAAAATATATTTACGGCAATAGAAGAGCATCAAAATCAAGAGCTCAGAGATTTGACAAACTACGATCCAGAAGAGGACGCACGAAGAACGAGAGTCTATTACAAAAGACCTCGAGACCAACTTAGATAGTTATTATTTTATTTACAGTTACTTCCATCCATAAGCTATCTCTCGGGCGAGTAATGGAATCCTCTCCATCCTTCCCAACTCACATTGTATATTTCCCCTTTCTTTTTTGATGCAGCGCGACGCAAAGAGGTCTTGGGTCTTGAAATATAGACACAAGGAAGAGAACAAGTTCTGGTGCTGACCGCAGCACGTGAGTCCTAATCTAAGTGCGAGACTGGGGGTTTAGTAGGCAAACGCCCGGAAACCGAAGGAACAGAGGTATTTTTGGTGGGTAAGCAATGTTGCATATATATATATATATATATATATATATATATATATATATATATATATATATATATGAAAAACTTGGTTCTCGGAATGAACCGCGTAAAAGATTTGAAAAATCTCGACGTTTCGGCTCCTTTTGCGAAGCCATCTTCAGGAAAATTGGAAGGAAAATAATTCAGATACGTGGCCTCAATCTGCCTACTCCACGAATCTAATTAGGAGGAATCGGAAACAGTACGATTGCGTGGTCACAACCTGCCTACTCCACCAACCATACTGCTTCCTGTCAACTCTGAAGTCTCAACCTGCCTACTCTTCAGAGTCAACTGACGGGCCGATCGTCGTGTGGCCGTATTTATAGGCGAGGGGGGCGGGTACTCCATTGACGTAGTTATTGACGTAGTATTGACGTCAATGGGGTATTCGCGCACGGTATCAGTGCGGGATGCAGTACAGTTGGTGGAGTAGGCAGGTTGTGACCACGCAATCGTATTGTTTCCGATTCCTCCTAATTAGATTCGTGGAGTAGGCAGATTGAGGCCACGTATCTGAAATATTTTCCTTCCAATTTTCCTGAAGATGGCTTCGCAAAAGGAGCCGAAACGTCGAGATTTTTCAAATCTTTTACGCGGTTCATTCCGAGAACCAAGTTTTTCAAATACTTCCGACCGCGGAAATCTTTCTGAACACACACATATATATATATATATACACTGGCCAGCAAAATTAACGCACCACTAAAATTTGGGTCAATTTCAAAGTTAATTTTCTCGCGAACTGCTGAATCGATTTAGATAAAAAAAATTTTCAATGTAGCTTAAATCTTCAGAAATGACGTTATGCAAAGAGAGAAAATTTAAATTCGAGTTTCAGGCATATACTGGGTGTTTGAAGAAAAACTAGTAAAATGCACAACTTTTGTCATATTCTGTGAGAATTCCCATCAACAGTATTAGGTGTCTCTCTAAGTCAAAATATAGCCCCATCTTTTACAAGCATTTTGTTTTTTTATTCACTTTTTTATCTTGCTTATTAAATGAAATACGGAATTTAATGTAAAACGTAACAACTAAAATTTATTAAAAAAAAATTTGAAATAAAATCTTAAACATTGAAATAAAAAGTCAACATCGGAGTGTTTTCTCCCCTATTCCTTATACTGACATAGATGACCCATTATTTGAACCAGACGTCTAATTTTTTGCTTTGATCTATTATTTGTCCATTTTTCCCTCATAAATGTTTTCTACATCATCCATAACATGTTCTGTACGTTAAGGTCTGGACTACCTGGAGGCCAATCTAGGACCTCAATATTCACCTGATTTAGATAATTTAGTGTCTATTTTTTTTTCCAATGTGGTCTGGACTTATTTCTTTTGCATTAGTATTAAATTATCTCCAATATAACCTGCCATAGGGACCACATGCTCTGACAAATTTCTGTTCAATGTACTTTTCCCTACTTAAAGGTGCTCCATGCAAGGACATGATGTCTGTACGAGCTGCCAAGAAATTCCGCCCCAAATATCACAGAGCCTCCCATTAAATAAACTCGTTTAGCGAATATTATTTTGTGAATACACGTTGTTGCTTGTCGAATAATTTCTGAGCTTTTATCACATTGCTGTAGAGATAAAACCTCGTCTCATCATGTGAACAAAACTCCGTTCCCAATCTTCAGCAGTCCAGTTCACATGTCCTAGCAAATTGAAGTCTTTAAGTCTTTCTTCGAATTAAATTTCGTATTTTCATATAATATGTAGATAAAAACGTGAATAAAAAAACAAAATGCTTGAAAAGATGGGCTATATTGATTGACTTAGAGAGACACCTAATACTGTTGATGGAATTCCCACAGAATATGACAAAAAGTTGTGCATTTTACTAGTTTTTCTTCAAACACCCAGTATAGGCCTGAAACTCGAATTTTAATTTTCTCTCTTTGCATAACGTCATTTCCGAAGATTTAAGCTACATTGAAAATTTTTTTTATTTAAATCGATTCAGCAGTTCGCGAGAAAATTAACTTTGAAATTGACCCAAATTTTAGTGGTGCGTTAATTTTGCTGGCCAGTGTATATATATATATATATAGCAACCGGTATCGCTTTTGAAGTTTTCACCTCGATTAAAAAATAAAAAAAAAACATTAGTTGGTACGAGATTAAGTCAATGTTATGACGAAACGCGTACAGATTTTATGTCAAACTATGAAAAGTTTAGTTTTTCACTTCTAATAGTGGTTCAATAAGGTTCTATATCAAATAATAGGTACCTCACGTCTGAATATATTAGGTGCAACTTATCTCAAATAATCGAAGGGAGAACCTGCAGTGATTCATTTTCACACCAGCGTCTTACATTAATTGATTTAGAGCTAGTTATTTCATTGATTGGCTTATGTTGTAGAGAGGTTTTGCAGAGAATGAATTGGCGTAGTAATTTATCTGATCGAATTTATTTCCTCCGCTTTCGGCCAGCCTTTACAGTTAGGTGCCATATACTAAGGGTCGTTCTGCGGCCGCAGCTTCTAATGAAAATCCGGATTTTCCGATAAAGATAGTTGTTCCCTGCTCTAGAACTTGTTCCGTTAAAGCTTCGCCGTAAATTGAGATGTGTCTTAACGTAGCCAAATAATTATTTCAAAGAATTACTGAACCGGAAGTGAACTTCGTAAGTAGCACACACAAAGAAAAAATAGATTTTAATTCATTGATTTCCTCCTCAGAAAATAGTACTTCATTGTGGATATTTGGAATTGACACTAATATACATCAAATGTTAGCTGAAGAATGAGAAATTAAAATAATATGGACAATTACTAACAATATTTATTAAATAAAAAACCGGTGCGAGTCGAACCCAATTTACGGTTTTTGCAATTTTTCCTTCATCTGTGCTATAAGACCTTCGTACCAAGTTTCAAGATTCTGAGTTAACGGAAAGTACACTGTAGGTTTTAATTCCCTCGCGATTGTCGAAAATTTGCGGAAATTTGCGGCATAAACGGCTGCATCTTTTGATTGCGTTGGCTTAGATGTTTGATTTCTTCACAGCTTGAAGCAAAAGTAGACCTGAGTATTTGAAATAGATTACAGCTTGATACCTCCTCGCGTTCCTGAAAAAAGGGTCTTGACATACAGACGGATGGACGGACAACAAAGTGATCCTATAAGGGTTCCTTTTTTTCCTTTCGAGGTACGGAACCCTAAAATTGACTATCAACAGATTTATCTGGACGAAACGGTTTTAAGTTTTCGTTAACTCAAACCTATTAAAACCTATTAAATGCCGAATTACACCCGTATATAGATCCGAAACATATTAATAAAAAATATATTCGCAACATTCTGGTGATACTGGGATATTCCTCGCGATTTATGTATATCTAAAATCTTTTTCAAATTTTCTCAACTTTAATAATTGAAAAATTTGTCTTATATTGCAGGTGCTGTGCAACTTTTCTTGGATCTGAAAAAGGGTTCACCAAGTGATACGAAGATATATACGAGGTATGTAAATAAAATAATGAGACTGGCAACTTCGCTCCCTATCTGGCAACGCTGGAGACGAGCGGCTTCAAACACCGTTAGGTGCATATGTGATACGCCTCCAGTATGAGTTTGAATGCCCTACAGTCATTTGCTTGTCCGTAGCGTTAGTTTTCGTGAAACAGTTTTGTCTTGTGCGTTCTAATTATGAGTGGCATTAGTTTCGAGCAACGGTGTGCTATCAAGTTTTGCTTCAAACTTGGACACAATGCAACTGAAACATTTGAAAAACTTCGGCAGGCGTACAAAGAAAGTGTTTTGTCAAGGGCCCAGGTGTTTCGGTGGTTTAAGGCATTTTCAGAAGGAAGAGAGTCAATTGAAGATGAACCACGAAGCGGAAGGCCTTCAACTGCAAACATCGATGAAACAATGTCAAACAAAGTTGAGATCTTGTGCGTTCAGATCGCACGGTTTGACAATTCAGAATGAAATCGGCGAAAGAGTTGAATTATTGAGATCACACCTCCTGTTATCAGATTTTGACCAATGAATTGAGAGATGAGAAAAATTTGCAGCAAAAATGGTTCGAAACCTTTCTGCAAGAGACAAAAAGGGTATGAGAAAGAAAAGGCAGTCTTGATTTTTTGATGAACTAGGCGATTGGAATGATCCCCCATTTTTATAGGAACAGTCGTTCATTACTTGGTGGAACTCATTTTGGGACACTTGCGAACATTCAAAAAGCTGTAACCGACCAGCTGAAGGCTATTCCAGTATCGAAGTTCCAGCAATGCTATGATGAATGGAAGAACCGTCTCCAGCGCTGTGTGGCTTCCCAAGGAAACTATTTTGAAGGAGACAGTATCGCATTATAATATTCTTTGAATAAAACATTGAAAAAAGATCAGTCTCATTACTTTATTTACACACCTCGTACAAGATGTTTTGCCTCTAATAGGATATTGTAAAGACAAATTTCAAATATGTCGACCCTGGTTGGAAAGGAAAGTTCTTTTATTAGAGGCCAATTTATAATTCTCTTGAATCTGAAAAAGTGTAGTCTATGGCGATATGAACTCGTTCCTTTCTTTCTTCAGTAGCGTAAAGGATATTTAGTATCCTTTATAAATATAAGGGTCGCGCAGAGGATAAAATATTATGGAGATATTTCTTCAAGAATTAAGTATGGAGAACAAAGAATTCACAAAATATTGTTGGCTGGTAAAACAGAATATATTCCGCCTTCATTCAAATAATTGATAACACTTTTGATTCGCACAAAACATTAACTGTCACGTTCTTTCCAACAAACACTTTATAAAAATGGCCGTAGTAGTACAAAAATGTTCATATCACCAGAAAGCACTTCCTTAGCATGAACTCAATCGATGTATAAAATTTCAAGCCTCTAAGTCAATTTGGACGGAGTTTGGGATGGCAAAAATCCTCAAATATCAGTTTTTTTTTTGATTGAAAAATTTTCAGGCCGCTGAATTTGGGATATACCTATTATAGATAATTAATTAACTAATTAATCTTTTTCCTCCGATTTTTTTTCCATCCACCTCCCCGCTTCTTCATTGTCCATAGTTTGAAGATACAAAAACTTTTTACTGAATTAAGTTTTAATAGAGAACAAATTTCCTCTCATCTGGTCTGATAGGAGCCACTAGAGATGTAATTAATATATATATATATATATATATATATATATATATATATATATATATATATATATATATATATATATACATGCTTTGGAAATTCATCTTTATATTGAAGACAGAAAACATGAAATACTGAGAAGAAAATTTTAGAGTTATATGCAATAATATATTCTGCGTATCATCCTTTGAATATTTATGTAAATCTAAATTGGCCCACTTATTTTGTTGAAAATTGTTTCCTATATAACAAAAATGGGAGAGCTTTACATGAGTAAATGAGAATTTGGAAGTAGGTAGGTATTTACTTCACAGAGACTTGTGTAAATATCCCGAGTCAAAGCTTCAAGTCTCAAGAAAATAATAGGACTTGGATATTGACAAATCCTTGATTCATTCTCCAAATAAACTTCAGCTCTAATGGAACTTTATGAGGTCAACTGAATGAGAAGTACGGTGCCTCAAAATGAAATTTATATTGTTGAGCTTTCCGAGTAAAATAGATCAGTGATTCAATCAAGAAGGCAATGATGACTTGGAGCCGTAAGTGTAATTCAAGGTACACTTAGAGGAGAGGGGCAGGAGTGTTTTCGTTGATACCTCATGGATCAAGATTAATGATGTATATATATATATATATATATATATATATATATATATATATATATATATATATATATATATATATATATATATATATATATATGACATTATTTTTAACAGGCTTGGTGAATCTCAAAAAACTCGATTTTATTGAAAAGTTGACGTTTCGCCACGACATTCGTGGCTTTTTCAAAACCTTTGAAAAATTGAAATTTCATTGACATTTATTGATATGAAAAAATTTGAATAGATAAAAAACACTACTATGTTTCATCAAAATTTTTCGGCTGTGGCCGTTCTCTGTTATTTATTATGTGCTATTCAGTCCAATACTAACATTCAAATCTGTTATTATTAGATGGTAAGGGAAACTACAGAAACCTTTACCCACGTAATGTTTGAAATTGTTCAAATTATTTTGTTTTGATTTTGAAAAGTCAAAGAATAGGCTACCTACTATTTATCTTTTTTTCAAAAATTTTTTATTACGGCTGTGGCCGTCTTCAATTATTACTTACGTGCTATTTAGTCCAGTATCAACAGTCAGGTGTGTTGACATTAGATGGGAACCACAGAAACCTCCACCCACGTAATGTACAAAATAGGTTTAAAATATTTGATTGCAATTTTGGAGATGAAATGTTCTAAACTATACCTGCTTATTAGAAAAATTGAAAATTCTAGATGTTTAGATTTTGTCTAAGAAGATGAGTTGTTATGGTTAGAGACAGATTTGAATGTTAATATAGGACTGAATAGCATGTAATAAATAACAGAGAACGGCCACAGCCGAAGAATTTTGATGAAACATAGTAGTCTTTTTTAACTATTCAAATTTTTTCACATCAATAAATTTCAAAGAAATTTCAATTTTTCAAAAGTTTTGAAAAAGCCACGAATGTCGTAGCGAAACGTCAACTAATAAAATCGAGTTTTTTGAGATTCACCTAGCCTGTTATTGCCTCGGTTATTGCTAATAATTATCAAAAAGTTATATATATATATATATATATATATATATATTATTTATATATATATATATATATATATATATATATTATTATATATATAATTATAATATTATATATATATATATATATCTATATATATATATATATATATATATATATATATAGAAAAAGGAGTATTGCCGTAAAATTTAAATGACAAAGTTTATGAGTTCTCGTATATATATATATATATATATATATATATGGTATCATTTTTATGATCAGATTAAGTAACTAATTACTTCGCATTCTGACTAAAAATAATGACTAGTGATTTTTGTCTGCAGAATAAGCATTTTCGGCCAATCGCAAGAATGTGTGGAATGTGATGAACTCAGAAAATGTTGAATCGCGTTTTATTTACTATTATGACTGTATTTTCTGAGAAAATGTTCAATAACAAATTTGGAAGCTACGAAAATAAGTTTCTGTCAATGTGAGAACGGTTTAATTTATACCGTGCTGAACTAATTCGAAATACGACGCGAAAATAACGAGAACGAGTCATAATATTTCAGCTAAGTGGATTAAAAAGTTAAAATTACAGGGACGAGATAGGTATCCATCACTGGAATAGTGCCTACTTACAATAGTTCCACGTTTCGAGTTACAGCATTCCCAGGAGTCCGTGGAGTCATTAGTAAATTATATTGCAAATTAAACGGTGGTTTCTGTTTTCTCCCATTCGAACTGCAACTCTATTAGTGCAAAGTACGGCGTTTCATCTCTCCTCTCTTGAAACATTCGAAGATTTTGGTAAATGGAAGACAAATCTTGTTCAACTGAACCGAATAAAGTTCTGTTAAGTTTCCGAGCAATTTAAACTGTCACGTAGGTGGAAACTTTGTTCGTTACAGAAAATTAGTCACGCCACAAGTCAATTTCTTTTACTTTTGAAATATGTCAATTTTCACAGTGAGCTTGAGTAATATATTGTAATAGATACGAAGAATATAATTTTGAAATGTTTCTGATAATTTGTATAAAGTTCGAAACAGCTGTGTACTGTTTTTGCGTTGAAGTTGACATATTATTTCGCCATTGGACTGTGGGCATCAAGAAGAAGTCCTCTCTTTTCGAAAAATCAATGTTGGGATAGAATTTATAGAAACATTAAGAGAAGACTTGAGATGAATATCAATTTGTTGAATAATGTCCAAGTCTTCTTTCGGAACAAATAAAAAATTAAATATAGTACATATAATTGTTTTATTTGATACATAACAGGATATATTGAGAAAAGATAGACTCGACAAGTGTAAAAATATATTTGGCACGAAATTATTTGGATTCTGAAAATTAGCCTGAAAATATGGTTTTTGTACTAAAAAATTAGACTTATAATGTAAGTACTCACTTAAATGAAGGCATTTTAGAAAAAAAGTTATCAGTTATATCACAAGAGCATTGAAAATAATCGATTATACTTCCGAGTCACGAGACGTATTGTGAAACATCACGAAAGCGCAGCTCGAGTTAGGTTTCAAAAAAATACCTCGAATTACGGGGTCAGTATAACTATTATTTTCGTTTGCTCGAGTTGGTATTCGTTACGATTATATAACGAATAAACAACACCGCCAGAACTATAACCGAAGCGCTGCATATTCAAAAATTAAACGAAACTTCACCAAACATGATTATTAATTTTTTTATTTTTCTCTTGTATATTATTTGTTGATTTTACCTTAGATCATCATCATCATTCATCATTCTCAGCCCGTCTCCATCCACTCCTGGATGTAGGCTTCTTCCAGATCTTTCCATGTCCCTCTGTTTGACGCTACTTGTAGCCAATTTTTCCCCCCAATCTTCTTGATGTCATCCATCCACCTCCGTTGCGGTCTTCCTACATTCCGACTTGTTGTCCTGGGTCTCCACTGGACGATCTTTTTCGGCCACCTCGTGCCGTCCTGTCTTGCGACGTGTCCTGCCCATCGCCACTTCAGGCCAGCAATCCGCGCCACTACATCTATGATCTTAGTGCGCCTTCGGATCTCTACGTTGCGCACTCTGTCTCTGAGACTGATCCCCAGTATTGCCCTCTCCATGGCTCTTTGGCTTGTCCTTAGCCTACTGGCACTTTTTTGCGTGAGCGCGGTGGTTTCCAGGCCATATGTTGTTACCGGTAGTACACAGGATTCGTACACTCTCCGTTTTAGATTAATAGGCATAGCTGGGTTTTTGAGGATGAAACCGAGTTTCCCAAATGCTGCCCATGTTAGTCCTATCCTTCTTGTTATTTCGGTGGTCTGGTTTTCTTTGCCCAGTTTGATACTGTGACCAAGGTAGATGTAGTGTTCTACAGCTTCTAGGATATGATTCTCGACCGAAATCTGGAGAGCGTCCGGGCTTAAGATCTTTGACTTTTGAAGGTTCATCTACAAACCAACCTTTGCTGACACTTTGTGGGGTTGCTCCAGCATATCCTTCAGCTCCTCTGAGTCGCTGCTTATCAGTACGATGTCGTCAGCGAATCTCAGGTAGTTTAGATATGTGCCGTCGTTATTGATGCCCTTCTTTTCCCAGGACAGGTTCTTGAAGATGTCCTCCAGTGCCAAAGTGAATAGCTTGGGAGATATCGTGTCTCCCTGGCGAACGCCTCTCTCCACCGGGATTTTTTCCGTCACCATGTCTTCCTCCAGTTTGACCCTGAGTGTCGCACTAGCGTAGATGTGTTGGATAAGGTTGGAGTATCGCGAATCGATTCTCGCCTTATCCATTGCCTCCAGTACTGCTGGATATCTCGATGGAGTCGAACGCTTTTTGATAATCTATGAAGGCCAGATGAAGAGGAATGTTGTACTCTGTTGCCTTCTCGATTAGCATATGCATGACTTAGATACGGTTGCTATAAATACACTCATTATGCCCTTAGGCGTTATGAGCGGGCATAATGAATCATAACGCCCGCTAATTGTACGAGGAGAAATGAAGCAACTTCCATTGATTAAATACTTCATAATCCTTGTATACGACTCTGGATTTCTGGACGTCAAAATATCAACAAATGACATGCCTACTATGAGAAGGAAAATGGAAATTATAGGAGCAATGAACCGATTTTCAAATCGATTTTTCATTATAATAAAATAATTTTTTCGTGAAAACTATAATCTTGTATGCACCACAAGCGTTACTAGATCCTAACGCTCATCGGGCAAAATTTATCCCTCGGACCAGAGGCCCTCCAGGCGTTAGGATCGATATAACGCACTTTGTACATAAATAACTATTGGACAAACGTCAAAAAATCGTCGTAAAGAAAACATTCACATTTTGACACGAGGCGAAACACCAAAACGATTATATCACGTTGTCAAGGGTATATTCACTTATCAATACGCAGTAACTATGCAAAATTAACGGATTCTATTGGCTTATTCACATATAAATTGAAATCATTCATCATTGACTAAATGATCCTAATGACATCAAAAAATGAATAACACTCATATTAATCTGAAAGATTACATCTTTCTACAGAAAAGCGTTTATCACCTCTAATGTTCCCTTAGGATTTACGAACTCAGTATATTCTGAATAAATAGATACTGAGGAATCTTCCAACTGATTTATTTGTCAGAGGCAACTTGAATAAAGTGAGGCTTATGATGGTTAAAAACATAGAAAAAGCGGCGATTCGTTTCAATTCCATTTGCAGATTAGAAGTGAAGACAATAAAGGGTACTCGTGATGCCTTCAGGAAATTCAATTATGTCGGCCAATAGAACGTTAGCAGCCGTTAGGGAATAACCGTCGACATCGTTTCGGCTCAAGGGGACTTCTTTAGAGACGTTTTTATCGGACATACCTCCCGGGCTATGGCTCTCGCATAATTTCCCAATTGATGAACGTAAAAGAATGAACAGATCGGTGTAGGACGCATACAAATAATATGTTTTCATTCTTCATCTTTTTTATGACAAATTTTCATTGAATATACTTATGAAATGCGTATGTGCAATTTGAACATATTATGATGGTCAAAATAATAACCGTGTTTCCAGCGAATTGTGGCAACATCCGAACGAAATTTAGATATCTGTAAGATTCACTTCTTTTTGAATCAAAATGCGAAGCTTTGGGATCTAAATTTTACGTGATGTTGAAATATATTAATATGACTATATAACTCATGTGGGAACAAGCCAATAGAATCCGTCAATTTTGTATAACTACTGCGTATTGATAAGTGAATATACCCTTTTTGTAATCCCATACTGTTATTTTGATTTAACGGTATTCAGATGACAATTGAAAAGTCAGTGTTAACGGCCGGCGGCCGTTATAATTTTATAACGGCCGGCGACCGTTAAGAAATCACTTGTTCAAATATTTATTTCAAAACATCATTCTGCTTACAATAACAACATTGAAATTTTGGTCCACATCGAGTTGGGAGAATAAACCTCTGATTTTCATTTCGCATAGGCTAATAATACATCTTCATTAACCACCTTTACATTCTTGCTTTTACGCCACATTTCAAAATTTTCATATTCTTTTTGATATCGCTCTTGAGTTATTTTCGGCAGTTAATCAACACTCGATGCACTGGACATGATTCTCCCAATATTTCTAAAGGAATTTGATTTTGTTCCTCAATTTCATCCATGGTCGTCGTTAAAGCAAACTTGAGAACACAAAAAACTGACGTTGTTTATAAAACTGTCAAACTGTTCCATGACAACAGAGTGCACGACGTTGGAATTTTTCTTTAGAATTGCGAGGTACGGGGTTTTTTCTTTCTTCGGAATCAAAATATAATCTTTCAACGGGATTACGAAAAATTTTTTACGACACACGGCCGATACGCAAATAACGGATTCGGTTAGTTATAATCCTCGGCTCGCCTTGGATTACAATATCCAACCTCAGCCGTTATTTGCTACATATCGGCCTTGTTACGTTAATAACGACGTGATATGATCGTTTTGGTGTTTCGCATCGTGTCAAAATATGAATGTTTTCATATTGACGATTTGTTGACGTTTGTCAAAAAAATGAATAATCAAGTTTGTTGAAGTTTCGTTTAATTTTTCAATATGCATATAAGTATTGGTTATAGTTCTGGTGATGTTGTTTATTCGTTATATAATCGTAAAGAATATCAACTCGAGCAAACGAAAATAATCGTTATACTGACCTCGTCACTCGACGTATTTTCTTAAAACATCACTCGAGCTGCGCTCTCGTGATGTTTCGCAAAATACCTACGCCTCGTGACTCGGAAGTTTAAAAGATTATTTTCGATTCTCTTGTTATATTATAAGGGAAAATATAACACTACATAAGATATTTTTTCGACTGAAGTCAGTTATTTTCATCCACCATTGAGGTGTAGATGAACAGTTTTTTGGTAAAAAAAATATCGATTGAAAACTAGAATAAACATCTATTCTTCATGATTTGACTCAGAAAATTCATACAATTTATAGTTGTCGAAGCTCAATGTAAGAAGATTTCTGAAAGCTACAGAAGAACAATTCAGATTTTGAAGGTTGGAAAATTAGTAAAATTGATCCTTAGTATCTATCATACCTACTTTACTTTTTCATCTCCAAAACTGTATTCATAAAGATACTCTTTATGAAAGATTATTCACTACATCATTCTCTATCATATTATTCCATGTTAGATATGTAATTGCTTCAATCCTTGATTTGTTGAAATTACTAAGTAACATTGAATTTAAAATACTGTAAAACTCTGAAAACTCTAAATGTAATAATTGAATAATTACACAAAAATTGTAAATGGTCGAATCTTTAGTACTTATGTCTATCTTTTATATTCATTTGTCATGATTAATGTGAATGTTGCACTCTTAGAACAGTCAATAAATGGGCAAAACAAATATAATATTGACAGGAGACCACATTGTATAGGCAGAAAATGGCTCTCATGAGTAATTGACTAAAATTACATTCTCAATTCAACAATAGCAAGTGAAAAGCATGAGAGATCAGTGATGTTTACAATGGGTTCCCTAAATGATTGATAAATAAAATTTATATTGTCAATGAGTTTGTCAATATTCTGTTCAATATTGACAGAGAATTATATTAATGGAAATATTAATTGTGCAAGAGCGTATTGGGCTATGCTATCGTTATTGAAAGATAATAAAAACGGGAATAAGAATAATATTCAATTCCAAATTTCCAGAATTCTAAACTAAACAATGAAACTTTGAAGTTATTTACGAAAATATCATAAAGTTATAACAAGAATGATTAAAACAACATCAGACTTCATTCACTCGTATTAAACTCAAAGTATAAAGGTATTAACTAAAATATCATAAAGTAATAACTAAAATGATGAAAACAACATTCTTGTCTTCATTCACTGGAGTCTCCGGAACTAATCGTTTGAGGGACAACAAACTTCACAGATATAATAAACTATGTAATTTGCTACTAGCAACAATTTGATTCCAATAAATACCAAAGGAATGAACAAGATAAAAAAAATATGAAAATAAGGCGAGTAGGGAATTACTATTAAGTATAAAAGTTATAAAAGAACTTGAAACAAGACCGCATACAAATCGGAAACCCTCGCAGAAACTTCTAAAAATATATTATATATACAGGGTGGACCACCAGGAACTGCATCGATCGATACCTCAGAAACTAAATTTAGGCAAAAATTCTTGCTAGATGTGTTAGGGCCTACTCAGCTAAAATATTTTCATCTCTTGGGTATTTTCGGTTATACCGGAAATAGACCCTCAGTCACCTATTTTAAATGGGACACCCTATATATTATTACATTTTTGAATTCTACTCAAGATTCTAGGCATATTTTATGTATCATGTCCTATAATTTGGTTTGAGCTTTTCTGACATAAGTATTTTAAATTTTTATGTCAAAAATGACGATTGCAAGCCCTAATATAATTATCAAATAATTGTTCCTATGAGGATGCCCTTATTACTCAATTTGGGGTGAATGCCTTGTTGAAAAAGACTTGCTTTTATAGATTCTGTCGAGGATTTTGTATAATATTTGGATAACTAAGCCCCCCGTTTTTCTTATTTTGTAGTATTTAGCATCAAATATTAAGGTAACTTTGCATAAGGTTATCCGAGAGGTTATCTATACCTAAAATGTGAATATATATATATATATATATATATATATATATATATATATATATATATATATATGTATATATAGATATATATATATATATATATATATATATATATATATATATATATATATATATATACTTATTTATTAACTTTTTTTAAGCAATAAAAAGCCATATGAATTAGAACATAAAATGACGAAACGAGAACTTTACAATAAATAATTTATTTTTCTAATTAAAATGACCTGTCATTTCTATAATAAAAAAAAGGCAATTAAATAACAAGATATAATTATGTGTGAGGGAAACGGGCTCTCTGACTTAAGAGTGGAACTCCAGCAGCCTTATCAGACGTAAAACTTGTATGTACAAGTGGGTGAGACCAGATGATTCGTGGAAGGGAGGAGGTGAAGTGGAGATTCATAAGAAGGTTCAGAGGATACTGACCCAGTATTCGTATTTGTTGATTAGCAAGTAGTGACTTACCAACGCCAGGAGGAAATCTCGGAGCAGATCAGTCGACTCCGGGGTTTGACCCCGAGACCTCTTGAATACTAATGAGCGAGCCTAAACACTCTGCAAACTAGATCGTTCTATTAATGAGAAGCGTTTATTTTGAAGAATATAGACGCCCACTTCAATGCATATTGAAGTGAATAGTGACAATATTATTGATCATCTAGAATTTAGACTATAGACGCTAATTGAGAGCACAGTTTCGAACATTTACAAATCATAACGAGAACATAAAAATCATGCAACGTGAAAATAAAACGAAAATAAGAACAAATTACTACAAAGAGAACGTACGCCAATGGTATTCGCAAAAAATTCAATATATTTCAGCTATCTCGGTTACAAAGAATTCTTTACACATCACTAGACAAAGTGATATACAAACGAACCAAATATCAAACACTAACTGAGTATTCGAGATTCTTCATTGCATATGTGGTTATCAATTATATTGCAAATATTCATCTAGGTATATGGAATGTAGGTATTTGATATGATATTTATTTGATGGACATCAGTAAATTAATTGTGTAATATGAAGCTTTGACAAAATATTAAAAAATGGGAAGAACTATAGAATGAAAGCATAAAATGCTAATTAAATTAATAGGCCAGTCAGTTGAGATAATCACTTGACAACAATTCCAAAAGTTTTCAAACTATAATGTAGGCTCGGGAAAGAGATAAAAACAAACTATGAAATTTTCCAACCTTTTCCGGAACATTGTTAAAATTGCAATAATATTGAATTTTGCCTTATGCTTGTGAAAAATATTCCAAAGGTTCTGCATGTATTAAATATATTATTTCATATCACGTATCAAATTTGAAACCAATTCAAGAGTACGGAACATTTTTTTTATTCAAAATTAACGTTTTTATTTGATAAACTGACAAAAAAAATCCTAAAGTTCTGCAAACTTGCTGCCTACCCAAATAAATAAAATTTGAAATGGTCAAAATTAATATCTGTCGTGAGTAATTTTCTTAAGAAGTAGTTACCTATATGTTGATAAAGACCGTATCGTCCATTTCGAAAAATATTCTGTTCTTAACATATCAAATCTTATGTATCTCTCAAAAAAAATTAACATTCCAAGTAATGAAAATACGTTGAATTTTTATTAAGTTGTCATTTAATTGAAAAATTTGCAATGTTGTCGGACCCTCTCGACCAACGCGCCGGTAATCGCCATTTCACGTTTGACAGTCGCCGAGTAAACAAGAAGATTTTGTAATTAAAAGTTTGATTTATCGATCGATGAACATGGATTCCAGTTTGAACAAACAATCAAAATGCTTGAGCAAATCTTTGATTGAGTATTTTGAACAAGAACGGGACAATATGGGACCACTTTTACCGCTTCATGCTGTAAGAGAGGTGAGTTATTTAGAAATAGAATTTTGTTCTTTACTGATTAATTTAATTTTTCAGAGAGCAGCTAATGCTTTAGGACTCTCCATCAGAACTGTTTCCCGTATTTCTTCTACCGCAGAAGTGGAGAGTCCAAAAAGAACACGTAGTAGGTCGAAGTCTCTGACTATTGAACTGAATCCAGTACAAAAGACTGAAATACGAAATGAAATATATGATATGTGCAAAAACAGTAGGTGATCTAGTGAGTATTTGAGTTTATAGGCTTGTGAATAGTTTGATTTTTTAGGAGAGCATATAACCTTGAATACGTTACTAGAAAAATTGAAATCAAAGAGTAAGTATGAAGGCTCTAGATCATCACTGGCCATAGTACTGAAAGATATAGGTTTCAAATATAAAAAAGATGACCCACGACGTGGTATAATGGAACGAGATCATATTGTCCATGCCTGAATTAAATTTCTACTTGAATATACAAGGAATATGGAGAACAAACTTTATGAATGTGTTTTTATTGATGAGACATGGGTTTTCCAAGATGGAATAAATAAACGTTCCTGGCAGGATTCTAATGTCAAAAGTGTTAGAAAGACAAAAGTGGACGGGAAAAGGTGAGCTACAATTATTGTGAATAATGCCAGATCGAATGTTCAATTTTGGGTTTCCGTACTTTTTATAAATAGTTTGATTATTGCCAATACTTAGATCAAATCATGAGAAACATACTAGTTGACCATGGTCAATTTCATACATTACATAAAGTGAACAAGGAAAATTCTTTAATAATTTAAAAAATTATCAAACAACTTTCCAAGGGATGGCGCTCTGGATTGTTATCCGACCAGTGTTACTGACCACGATTTGTATTGGGGAACAATTAGAGATTTGTTTATTCACTCCGAGTCAAATAAGCTGCACTGATGAGATCTAATAAGATCGAAACAGCTGTATGCAGATTTTGAGTCGGGGTGACTTGACAATTTCTATAATTCACCGTTCGATTGTGAATGCAGATTTTGCGTTGCTGAATACGTATAACCAGCTTCCTTGGAAAGTTGTTTGATAATTTTTTAAATTATTAAAGAATTTTCCTTGTTTCCAATACTTCGGTTTACAGTTTCAATAAATCGGAGGTTTTCTTGCCTATTCGGAATAACTATTTGGCTAGCTTCAGGTTATTCAATATTCAATAAACGTTGTTCAACAGCATATATTGGTATTATTTCTGTTTACTTCCTTGTCCCACTTTCAGCACTTGCAACAGGTATGGTATAGTAGTGCTTTCATCGTAAAATATAATGGATAGAGTGACACTTCTGGTAGGGAATACTTGTTAATTTGAATTTACCGCTAAAAATCCCCGTCATGTCATCATTGAAAATTAGGTTAGCTATTTAGACTTGAGATTATTTATTGTGTCTTAACAATGTTCACGATCTACGTCATATACAATTGATGACGTACACGCCAACGGTCGCTGGACAGACTATAGATACTTGGAAAAATATACCAGTTGTATAAATTTGCAACCTTTTACGTTGACCCAAACATGTTTATTTATAATTTTTTTAATTCGCGGTAATTTTTTCGAGCGAGTCTCGAAAGATTTAAAGGTCATATTAGTTCACTTCTTCAGAAGTGTTACATGAGAATGCGTGTGCTTTATGTCAACAACCACATACTGAATTTCAAAATGCGTAAAAAGCTAAACGAAACTTTGGTTCTTTCAGTTTTGAATTATTGTTTAGGTACTACCCTTGTCTCGACCAGGAATCCCGAAGTCAATTGCAACGCATTCAAAATACATGTTGTAGATTTATTTTCGACCGAGGAAAACATGATCACATTACACCTTGTTTCTCGCAAATTGGATGGTCAAAAATTAATCACGCCTTTGAGTTGAATTTTCTTGTCTTCATATATCGTTTGATCAGGTCTGAAGATCCTTCTTACTTGTACAAAAAAATCGTTTTTAGAAAATCAGTTAATAATGTCAACACCCGACATAATACTGTGACAATGCCACATCATTCCTCTGCCATGTTCGAGCGCTGCTTTACTTATAATTTAGTAAAGTACTACAACTCTTTTGTGTTCACTATGTCTATTTCTTCATTGTCTAGATATCGGCATACTCTTAGGGACTTACTCTTGGCCAGGCAATGAAAATGATAATGATGATGATATGTATGTTACTATCTCTGTACATGTTGGAGTTTTATCTCCTGTTGGTTTTTAGTATTTATTTTTCTTGTAGTGTTCTTATGATGTTTATTTTATTTTATAGCTAATTTACGTGTTAACCAGGTAGGTTAAGAGTTAAAGAGTAGCTTTAAGCTAATCTTCGCCTGCCTGGGCAAATGCTGTGTATACACATTTGTGAAATAAAGTCATTTTATTATTATTATTATTATTAAATAATTACAAAAGTTTTGAAACTTGGTTATAAATTCAGAAAACATCTATTCTTATGCATTTGCAAATTTGCAACCTTGTACGCGGTCCGGAACATTATGCAATTTGCAAAAATATAAAAATCCAAAAATCATATTTTTGCAAATTGCATAGAGTTAAATTTTCGATTTTCAATGTCTAAACTGACTGGCCCATGATTCTGAATTGATATGGAGATAAGGCCTATACTTGATATGAATCAATAAACCTCAAAACGTAAATGAAGCCTTTTTGATCAAAAGTAGGATTCATATTATGCCAATCTTAAATCCAATTCACACTTTGAATCATTAAATGCAGATAATAAGGGGATAATAGTAAATTTCCTCGTGACATGTGGGACATGATCTATACTGAGACAAAGCTCCAAACAGCTACCTTTGTAATAATTGATCAACCATATGAGGCTTGTATCACAGTTTTATGTACTTTCTAAAGTTTCTATAAGATTTAATTTAGGAACCTGGGATTAAAATGTTCAAAATTAAATCTTATGGAAACTTAAGAAATTAATATGCGTAAAAGTTTACAGAAGTTACTTAACAAACAATAGGATGTGAGCAGCTCCCCCTTCTTAATTTGATTTGATACTCTTTTCACCTGCTGGCACCACTTGTAAGCAAAGTCCATTAGTAAGGGCGCATAATGAGAAAAGCCTTCAAATAAGCGAAGAAGTGGGTTTCTTGGGCGTCAAAATCGACAGCCACTTGGTGAATAGACCTCAAATTGAGGCACTATGCGGTAAGCTGGCATCGTGCAATTTTGCAATTCGTCAACTAAAGCATTCCTGTGATTTCTATGTTATTAGATCCTATTATTTTGCATCTGTAAACTCAATCCTGGAGTATGGAATATTGGGATGGGGAAGTTGCTCAAATGTGGAATCAGTGTTTGTGATGCAGAAGAGAATTATCAGGTCAATGTTTGGCATCTCGAGACGCACTTCTTGCCGAGAATTTTTCAGGGACAATTTCCTGACTGTAACATCGATATTTATTTTGCATTGTGTGTTATATGTTAGGACTCACCTATCTTCGTATGTTAAAACTGATGAAATCCACTCATATGGCACACGCTATGCCTCTGAAAGAAAGATTTGTCCACCATTCACTAGATTGAAGCAGATTCAGGACAGCATATTCATTCAGGGCACAAAAATTTATAACCATCTACCGGGTCACATACGCATGATAAAAAATCATAATAAATTCAAACAAAGTATCAAACTATTGTTATTAAAAAATGTGTTCTATTCTATCGATGAATATTTTAACCATAATTTATGAAATTGTTGGAATTTTTGTCTGTCCAATTTTTGATTAGTTTTACTGTTTAGTGTTGTCCTGTGACATACATTCACTTATTGTGGGAAATTTATTTTGACCCTATATTTATTTCATTTACGATTATCATTGTTTTTGTTCATCTTGTTGACATTTTCCCATACTTTGTATTAAGTCAGTGGAAATAAAGATTATTATTATTATTATTATTATTATTATTATTATTATTATTAACCTTTTCAATGAATAAAGGTAGTTTTCCCTTAGAATCCCAGAATGGATTTCCCAAATTTATAATTGTACTTTGGACACCTCATATTAGATATTTTAGTTTTAGTCTGAAATTGTCATCTGAAAAAGCTGTAGTGTTAGCGAAACGCGTTGTGCAACTGTTGTTGTTTTATTATATATTTTATATATATATATATATATATATATATATATATATATATATATATATATATATATATATATACATATATATATATATATATATATATATATATATATATATATATATATATATATATATATATATATATATATATATATATATATATATATATATATATATATATATATATATATATATATATATTCGAATTGTTGTTGTCTGTGAACTATTTCTAATTTCTTGATAATTAAGTTTTGATAAAGCCACAAATGTCGTGGCGAAACGTCAACTTTTTAATAAAATCAAGTTTTTTGAGATTCAACAAGCCTGTTATTGCTAATAATTATCAAGAGATATCAGAGTTTCATTTCTCAAACATGTGTGTGCGTATGTGTGTGGGTCTGTCTCTCTTTCTCCCTCTCTCTCGCTCTCTATCTCTCTCTATCTCAAATTCTGAATCAAATTTGCTCCGCAAAAAAAATCATTGTCTTATATAGTTCCATTTACTTGTTTTTAAAAACGCTGAGATAGAGTGCTTTGGAACCAATTTCGTCGCAGTTGCAGAGTAGATATTTAATATCATATCAGGAAATATGTATTCTCGCGACGGGATTCTGCATTTTCGATCAAATCGGTGAATTGTTAGTTTTCAATATCCTTGGTGGAGGGCGCTCTGGGTTGTTATCCAGATAGTATTCCCGACCGCGATTTGTATTGGGGAACAATTAGAAATTTGTTAATTCACTCCGAGTCAAATAAACTGCACTGATGAGATCTAATGAGATCGAAAAAATTTTGAGTCGGGGTAACTTGAAGATTTCTATAATTCACTATTGGATTGTGAGTGTAGAATTCTCTTCGCGGAATACATATAACCAGCTCCTTTGAAAAGTTGTTAAATAATTTTTTCAATTATTGAAAAATTTTCCTTGTCCACTTTATGTAGGTAGTATATTAAATTGACCGTGGAAAACTTTTTTTTCATGATTTGATTTTGAAAGTGACTCTGTTCTAAGTGAGTGTCCCACGACACCTCTCGTCTTTATAATTTTTCGTGTGGTCCCTTATACCTATGATGCGGATATTCAATCACAACATTTATAGAAATAACAAAAAGTAGACGCCAAGTTTGACATGTTTAAAAGTTCCTAATCCTTTAATAGGTCTCTAAAGCTCAGTGTTGCCAATTTGGCATTTTTATGGCTAAATTTGGCATATTTCTATGATGCTTAGCATGTTTTTGAACGCTTTGGCGTGTTAGCATATTTTTTAGCATTTTTTCATCCTGTAAATCTCTAAGTGAATCAATTTATTCTCTATCTAATTCGAAAAATACTTATTCTGGGGTCGCATAATCTTTTTTCCTAGCTTTCGCCGTTGTATCTGTCTATGATTTTGTCTATGCTCGAAGGGGACTTTACTGATAGCGTTGTATTATCGAATTATAACACAATTTTTCCTGAAAATTTTTCTTACAAATGATTCTAACATGATCATTTGAAAATAATTTTAAACTAGAGATTGTTGACATCCAAGTTTACAAATCCATACCATGAATTTTATTAAATTGGATTTTCCCGCGGTCATCCGGTCATTAAAGAACCTTTTATCTTTTATGATTATGGAATTTCCAACATATGGGATAAGGATAAGGAGGAATAGTAATATATATATATATATATATATATATATATATATATATATATATATATATATATATATATATATATATATAATATATATATATATATATATATATATATATATATATATATATATATATATATATATATATATATATATATCTACTGGAAAGGGCGGAAATATTTCTACTTTGGACTTTTATTGCCATCTGTAGTATATCTTGCATTCTTTCTATGTCAGCTATCAGTTTTAATTTAATTATTATGTTGCGTGTTTCCAAAATGTTCTTTAAAATTTCTTTATGTTTCGGCAACAAATGTTGACTGTTTCTACTTGTCACCCTTCAAGCTACGATTCTACCGGAGGAAAATTTTTGTTGCTGTTGCGTGTTTCCGTAAATGTTCCTTAAAATTTCTGTATTTTTGGCAACAAATGTTGACTGTTCCTTCTTGTCGCCGGTTCCATTTTGAGCGGTTCACTTCAAAATAAAATAGGAAACATGTGTAAACAAATCCGTGTTGCTGTCGCAGTAGAAACGTATCGAGAACGCAACTAGTAAACATTCGTGTCGCAAATTTTCAGTGTGCAGTGAAGTACGAGAACGAATGAATATATAGCTACGGTCCCACATTGAGGAACATTTTTGTTAATGTTGCTAGTTTCCGTAAATGTTCCAAAATGTTCCTAAATATTCCTTGAAATTTCTTTATTCTTCTTCGACAAATGTTGATTGTTTCTACTAAATAATATGTAATTTTTGACAATTTTAATTGGTCCAGTGGAAACAAGAGATTTACGTATGTTGTCATAAGTTTCTACCTATGGCAACAACAAAGAGAAACATTTAGCAACAAAATGTTCCTCAGAACAAAAGGTTCAAAATTAAATCTTTAGGAAACTTTAAAAATTAATAGGCATAAAAATTCCCAGAAGTCACTTAACAACCAATTGGATGTGAACAGTTCCCCCCTTCTTAACCTTTTCAATGAATAAATGTAGTTTGTTTTTAGAATCCAAGAATGAATTTCCCAAATTTATAATTGTACCTTGCAAACCTTGTATTACATATTTTAGTTTTACTTTGAAATTCGTACCGGAAGTAGCTTTAGTGTCAGCGAAAAGCCTTGTGCAACTGTGGTAGGATGTGAGATTCAATCACAAGATTTATAGAAATCACAAAAAGTAGACACCAAGTTTGACCAAGGACCCCGCACATTTAGTTAGAAAAAATAACGACAGCTAAATTCGCTAATTTTTGGATATATTATAGATACTGGCTACCTACACAACATATCAATTTTAAATTCTGTTCTCACGACTGGTTTAGGATATAGAGTGGTCCAAATATATATGTCCAAAAAAATCATATACATAATTTCAGAAAATGATGTTAACATACAAATTTTTACTGGTATATAATAACTTCACTGAAAAACCGTTCTTTAAAGGAAGCCATCCAAATACTTTTTTTAAATGAGCCCGGCATATACAGGCTGTTTACTCGATGAGTTTGTGTATACGGCTTCAACTTCGACAGTTTTATGCCAAAAAACTCTATTTCTAGCCTAATTGATAACAAACGATATATAAAACAGTGAAACAAAATACAGCTTCCTAACATGTATAGTTTGAAAAAAAAAAGTGGTCCAAAAGTTAAAATCACAGAATTTTTTTTCTTTATTACTTGAAAATTTTTTATTTGTGAGGTACTGGGGAGTAAGTAAGTCGAATAGTCTATGAAAAGTACATATCATGTTGAAACTGACGTTTTTATACCGTATGTTCATTTTTACAGGCATACTTCGTAAATAAAAATGTATTAATTATTTTTCATCTTGAGGTGATCAAGATATTAATTTAGAAATTGATGAAGCTCATCTCGATATTAACCTTGTTAGGTTGAGACTATTTTCGAGATATGAAAATGTTACAAAGTATCGGCTATGGATTCAAATTAATGAAGACCGAGAGTCGGTGTCGACTACTACTGTACCTGTAAATCTGTACCTGTAACTGTACCTGTAAATCTGTACCTGTAAATCTACTGTACCTGTACCTGTAAATCAGGTCCAAGAACACTCGGAACATGTGCTCATGTGGCAATGGTGTTCTGGTACCTTGGTTATTCTGGTATGCTCCCGCACGTGAAATATCCTTTTACTAAAATTATAGATTCGCGATTTCAATTGATATTCAAATGTTAAAATAATTATTCATTCAGGATACTAGACTTTCGGTCAAAGAACGTATTTAACTGTACCTGTATCTTGAAAAGTGAGTCTATGGATCTGGAAGAAGCGATTCAAAACCATCCTGAACAATATAAACTGAATATACTATTCTTACTTGTCTCGTTGAAATCCAATCAGTCACATTAGAATCATTAGATACACTCTCATTTTTCGACATTAGGAAACGAACATACGGTATATGAACTTTAGTTTTAACATGAATGTGGCCTGTTTTTTCACTATTCGATTTGGCAATGAACTCATTTATTTTTCCAGTACCTCACAAATAATCCCTGTACAAAATATAAAGAAGAAAAATTCGGTGATGTCAAATTAGACCATCCTTCTTTCTAAATTGTACATGGTAGACAGTTGTACTTTCCGTCTACTATTTGGGGTATCCTTTGTTATTATTAAGTAAGAAATAAAGCCTTTTGAAACATAATTGTCGAAGTTGAGACCGTGTACACAAACCCATCGAGTAAACAGCCTGTATATGTCGGACTCAATTTTGAGTTATATGAGTGACTATCGTCAAGCTATAGCTTTCCACTGAGGTTATCGCATTTCACAGAAAGTCTGTATGTTAACAGCATTTTCTAAAATTGTAAAGATGGTTTATCGAGACATTGACATTTGGACCACTCTATATCCCAAACCAGTCGTGAGAACAGAATTTAAAATTGATATGTTCCATAGCTGGCCAGTATCTATAATATATCCAAAAATTAGCGAATTTAGCTGACGTCATTTTTTCTAACTAAATGTGCGGGGTCCTTTATCGTCAACCAATTCTCAATTCTTTATTTGGTCTCTTAGGCATTCAATCACTGAAAATCCTGGTTTTATTGGCTGGATTACGGAAAAAGTAAGAATGTATACAAATGAAATATTATTAAAGCAAAAGGACGATCCGAGATACTACTTCCGTAAAAAGGTTTTATGTAGACGTTGGCCCGCTCAGATTGTCGACCTAAACTTTGCATGCAGCGAAAGAAGCAAAGCTCCATTTTCTTCCAGATTGCTTTTCAATATTATTGGCTGTTACTCTTGGAATATCGGAATATAAGGCAGGAAGTTGGAGATGCAGTCGTCTGGATATCGTTGTTCGCAATTCGAAGGAAATACAGACACGTGCTCACATCTTTTATGAGGAAACTTTATATATATTATCCATATCGAAATGTCGGCACTCAAGCCAATGACACATTTTGAATATGTCGATTGAAGTTACTCGATTCTCCAAAAATTTTTGTCGAGAATGTTCTTCCGAATATTTCGGTTTATGATTTCGAAGATGTGAAAATGTCTCGTAAAAAAAGCCTTTTTTTAACTCATCTTCCCAAACGATTAGTAAATATTAGAGTCAACAAATTCAGTAAATATCAGTATTATGATAATGAGTATATTTCCTTATATATATATATATATATATATATATATATATATATATATATATATATATATATATATATATATATATAGAAGAAGGGTAGTCTTTGCCGACTAGTTAGGATGCAATTAGGATAATAATATTTGGGTATAGCAACAAGCAAAACGTGTACTCTTATAACACTATATTTCCGATATTTCGACAATGATTATTGTCATCTTCAGGGAAGCTACAACATAAGCACAAAAGAAAATGAGGAACATAGTGTTCCCATTCTGGATACAAAATTTCGTCGTAAAAGGGACAATACTATTGTCATTGACTGGTATAGAAAGCCCATTAGTAGTGGAAGATATTTGAACTACCACTCGTATCATAAACAATCCATGAAAGTTAATTTGGTAAAACAGATGAAA
The DNA here is from genome assembly GCA_030704885.1 of Cynegetis impunctata. Lineage (NCBI taxonomy): Eukaryota > Metazoa > Arthropoda > Insecta > Coleoptera > Coccinellidae > Cynegetis > Cynegetis impunctata. The sequence continues at coordinate 131,700 of JARQZK010003667.1, forward strand.
CGTCGGGTGCTTTGTGTGAAAAAGGCTACTATGTCTCACTAAAATTTTTTTTGGCTGTGGCCGTTCTTTGTTATTTATTACGTGCTGTTCAGTCCAATATTAACATTCAAATCTGTTATTATTACTTAGATGGTAATAATAACAGATTTGAATGTTAATATTGGACTGAATAGCACGTAATAAATAACAAAGAACGGCCACAGCCGAAAAAAATTTTAGTGAGACATAGTAGTCTTTTTCTATTCAAATTTTTTCAAATCAATAAATGTCAAAGAAATTTCTAATTTTTCAAAAGTTTTGATAAAGCCACGAATGTCGTGGCGAAACGTCAACTTTTTAATAAAATCGAGTTTTTTGAGATTCAACAAGCCTGTTATTGCTAATAATTATCAAAAGATTATATATATATATATATATATATATATATATATATATATATATATATATATATATATATATATATATATATATATATATATATATATATTGATATGAATTCCAATGTTTTATAGCCCTCAGTTGTAAGCTAATTATTATGAATTCCTATGTTTGCTATAATTTATTTATTTTATTATGAATTTAAATTTAAATTTATATTTTTATTGATATAATTTGTTTTTATTTGACTCTATATTCTCAGGGAAGGTTCTCCTTATAATCTTTTACTTTACTCCAAAAACTTCAATTAATTAAAGATTTAGTAATTTAACAATTTTATTAACACAAATAATTCATACACAAATTCAATTCAATTGTTCACACTAATAATAATAATAACTCTTCCTAACTTAATATGGTACCTTTATATTTATCCCCTTTTTATATTATTGTATTTGCAAATATCAAATAGTCAAATTGGCCAATAAAATGTTATAAAAACTCACGGTTTCTCAAATTCACTGATGGTTATTTTATATTCCAAATAAGTCCGATTGTTCTTTCTTCTTCTTTCACCTCCTTCTGTAAATGATTGTGGAATTCTGGTATACTGGGACTTCTCTCTCTCTCTCTTATTCTTCTCTTAACCTCACTGATTTCTATTTTATTAGAAATTTACCACCAAATTTCACAATACTATCACTTATTATAACAATTTCTTCACAGAATTTAGGTATTTATTTTTATATTCCACTTATATCAATGATTTTTATAATTTTGTACTTTCAGCTATCAACATAATCTCAAATTTTCAACATGGATGACAAAAACAAATGAATATGGATTTCTAACCAACAATGGTTATTTCTTGAAGGCAAATGAATAACTGATCTCTGAAATGCTCTCCAGATATTTATATAACCTTCTTTTTTTTTTCAATATCAAGTTACCTGAAGGCTTTATTCTAGAAAGTTTCCTATATCCTTTTTATAATTTCTTTCATATTTAAAATATTATACTAACAGGTACTGTGAATGTTTCTCTATCATATAATTTAATTAAATATACAATAATTTTGGAAATTGATTATTTCAATAATAACAGCTTCTTTATGATAATTTAAAATTTTTCAATCTCAGTACTTCAATTTGATTATTTTAAATAATTAAATGACATTTGATTAGTTTTTTAACAAATTTGTAATAAAACATATATTTTAGTCTGAATATATCTAGTTAAACTCATCTACAGAATATTCTGAACATTTTGTACTAAAAATTTTATTATTCTGTCCATTCATTCACTTATTATTTATTCTTGAAAAATTTGACATTTCGATATATATAGTTTTTGATTCTAACTTGAAATTCTACTTTATTACTTTATTCTACAATAATTTTATATATAAAACAATTACCTAATCTCTTCTAGTACCTTTATATATTATTAACTACCTTCAATAACTTGAAATTAACTTATTATCTGATATACAAATTTCTGATTCTACGATACATAAAATTTCCACAATTATATGTATTCTACATAAATTAAGTCTGTTATATTGAATTAATTTGTTCTAATTACTCTTTACAAAGATTTTATTACTTGTATTCTCCTATATTTCTAATATTTCATGAATTTCTATTCAATTACTTGTTATTTACCTTCAACGATTAATGACATTTTAAGTTTCTGACATTCTACAATGTTTATCATATATTATTGATTCTAAAATCTATTCTTGATCATTTATAATTCATACATTTACATTTGTCATCATTTTGATTCCATTTTAATCATTTAAATTCACATTTATTGAGTTATTAGTTACTAATTTCTATTTTAATTCATTGAAGTTTTCCTTTTCTTGATCAATCTCATTTACTATTGTACCATGTATTTTAATTTTAATATTGCAAATAAATAAAACCATAGCAATATATATATATATATATATATATATATATATATATATATAATATATATATATATATATATATATATATATATATATATATATATATATATATATATATATATATATATATATATATATATATATATATATATATATATATATATATATATATAAAATAATATTGATAGTCAAAAAATATTTTTTGTTATACTGCTTTATAATGCATTAAGTATAAGATATTTCAGTGATCACTGACAAAATATACCCAGGATATTCTCAAAGAGATTAAGTTATTGTCCAGGCAGTTTTTCATTCAAAATGCTATATTGTCTTGAAGAGCGTTTAATTCTCCAAGTATATAAAATAACAAAATAGATCTCGAATAGAAACAATAATCCAAAACTTCTCATTCTCAAATATCTTATTTATTTCATGCATTGAAAAACATCCTGTGACTCTGTAATTTACCTATATGATGAAAAATAATTCATAGTCCTTCAAAAATAACATAGATACTTATAGGCCAAGCTACAGAGATTTTTTCATGTAAAAAGTGTTAGAAGAAAACCAGCTGCGCCATTGTTTGTAAAATAGTTCTATATGATATAGTGATATGTTTTTCACTCGACTTTATTATTTATAACTTTGTTATTAACAATTTTATGCATTTTTTTTAGTTTTTTGCTTATATAAATGAAACTATCAGAGTAAACGTGATGGTGTTAATAGACTAATTGCAGAAAATGAAAAGACGAAGAAAATGAGAAGTGCGACGACTCGATCAGGCCCTTAGTTTGAGAGGAAATCGGAAAAAACCGGCCAAAATGCAGTTTTTTCAAAAATTCTTAACTCGCTTATTTTTTGAGTTGTAGCGTAGATCCTCCGGCCAGTATTAGCTATTGATATAAACTTCATTTGATTTTTGATCTGTGGCCATTTGATTATGTTAGTATGCAATTTTCCAGCAGACCTGAATGCGACAGGTACGGTCCGATTTCAATTTACAAAAAAGATTTTGAAATATGTTAAAAATAAAGCTGAACATGACGAAAAAGGGCCGAGCGCGTGAGAGTAGTTGAAGAGTGGGGGTAGAGCAGCAGGCAAGGAGAAGTATGACGTTCGAAAACGTCGGCATTTTGAACATGACAGTAATTTCTAAACGTTGTCAGATAATAATTGTAAACCCCCACTCTTCAACTACTCTCATGTTCAGCTTTATTTTTAACAAATTTCTCAGCGTTTTTATGAAAAGCCAAGATGAACGTTTTGAACTATGAGAATTCTACTTTCAAAATCTTTTTAGTAAATTGAAATCTGACCATACCTGTCGCATTCAGGTCTGCTGGAAAATTGCATAGTAACATAATCAAATGGCCACAGATCAAAAACTATGCATCGGACAGTTCCTGATCTTCGCACAAATGAAGTTTATATCAATAACTAATACTGGCCGGAGGATCTACGGTACAACTCAAAAAATAACCGAGTTAAAAATTTTTGAAAAAACTGCATTTTGGACGGTTTTTTCCGATTTTCTCTTAAACTAAGGGTCTGATCGAGTCGACCTACTTCTCATTCTCTTCGTCTTTTCATTTTCTACAATTAGTCTATTGACACCATCACAATTACTTTGATAGTTTCATTTTTATAAGCAAAAAAAAGCGATTTTTTTTCATTATATTGTTAATAACAAAGTTATAAATAATAAAGTCAAGTGAAAAACATATCACTATATCATATGGAACTATTTTACAAACCATGGCGCAGCTGGTTTTCTTCAAACACTTTTTACACAAAATGCTCCCTACAAATCTCTGTAGCTTGGCCTATTAGATGCACTTTACATCCCAAAGTCTGATATTATTCGTTTTAAAATAACTCGAATTGGAGAGAATAATCTCCATTCATTTGATACATTCAAAATCCTCAGCATTTTCAGTGACCCACAATGTTGTTGCGTCATTTATCATTCTAATATGAACTCGAAATATTCCTTGAATTCAATTCCGGAAATAACTCGAAATAATTATGTTACTCCTTTAGTATATTTTCCATTCAGATTTTTTTTTTCATACATATCAAACAAATACATTGTATTCAATAAACACAAGCGAGTTTGTTGTTGTAAAACCAATTACTCATAACTTTTCACTTGGGTACACAAGCTCTTAGTCATTGTCGACTCTTTTCATACGATCAACAATGATATAGGCCCTATATTATAGGGTGAAGCTCGGAGTGAAGCGACGAAGAGAATTGTAGGCAAGTTCGGAACAATACGACCCAAATGCTTGGGGTACTCGGGGTAACCAGTTGCTATAACCAATAAATCGCAAACTCATACTTTAATATTCTAACATTACCGAGCAAATGCTGAAAATCCGTCAATCGAGGAAAACAATTTTATTTGATTAATCTAACCTCGAATCGAACTGAAATAACCTATGTATATATATATATATATATATATATATATATATATATATATATATATATATATATATATATATATATATATATATATATATATATATATATTATATATATATATATATATATATATATATATATATATATACAGGGTTGCGATAAAGTAAGGAACCAAGTAAATATCTTTCGAACGGAAAGGAGAATATTTATGAAATTTTGCAGGTAAGTCCAATGGCGCAAAATGCATCTGATGTATGATTTTTTGTTGATAATATAATTCCGGTTGTACCGGAAATAGACCCTAAGTCGCTTATTTTAAATGGGATACCCTATATATTATTACATTTTTGGATTCTACTTAACATTCTAGGCATATTCTATGCATCATGTCATATACCTAAGTCTAAGCGTTTTTGACATATTTAGGTTTTTAAGTCAAAAACGACGATTGCAAGCCCTAATATAATTATCAGTTGTTCCTATAAGTGAACCTTTTTTACTTACTTTGGGTTAAATTCCTTGTTGAAAAGGACCCACTCTAATAGATTTTGAATAATATTTGGATAACTAGTTATACAGGGTGTGCAAAAAATAAGATCTAAAATGAGATTGAGAAAACTGACAAAAATCAATTTTTTCAAATGGAAACCCCCCATATTCTTTATTTCGTAGTATTAAGCATTTAAAAAGAAGGTAACTTTGTATGAGGTTATCTTCACCTAAAATTTGAAGTTTTCGAAATATTGCCAATTTGATATTTTTATATGGCAATTTTGCATTCAATCGTTAAACAATTAGATCTAGGATAGCGACGATCGTATTTGAATTTCAAATCATCGTTATACTCGTTTATTACTTACTACATATGCATACACACAACATCAATTTGTATATCTGAACGTGTTTTTACGGTAATGTAAAAAACTCAAAAGAAGTTGAATGGATTTTTGTCAGTTTTCTCAATCTCATTTTAGATCTTATTTTTTGCACACCCTGTATGACTAGTTATCCAAATATTATACAAAATCTATTAAAGTAGGTCCTTTTCAACAAGGAATCTAACCCAAAGTAAGTAAAAAAGGCTCACTTATAGGAACAACTGATAATTATATTAGGGCTTGCAATCGTCGTTTTTGACATAAAAACCTAAATATGTCAAAAACGCTTAGACTTAGGTATATGACATGATGCATAGAATATGCCTAGAATGTTAAGTAGAATCCAAAAATGTGATAATATATAGGGTATCCCATTTAAAATAAGCGACTTACGGTTTATTTCAGGTACAACCGGAAGTATATTATCAACAAAAAATCATACATCAGATGCATTTTGCGCCATTGGACTTACCTGCAAAATTTCATAAATATTCTCCTTTTCGTTCGAAAGATATTTACTTGGTTCCATACTTTATCGCAACCCTGTATATATATATATATATATATATATATATATATATATATATATATATATATATATATATATTATATATATATGTATATATATATATATTATATTATATATATATATATATTATATATATATATATATATATCTATCTGCATATATATATATATATATATATATATATATATCTATATATATATATATATATATATATATATATTATATATATATATATATATATATATATATATATATATATATATATATATAAAAGAACTTCGAAAACCAACTAAAAGGCATCTGTTCGTGAGGCTGCAGTCAAAATTTTGGGAATGCCAAGGAAAAAAGAAAAAACTCCTTTTGTATTAGGTCAAGCTTTCGAGAATTATTTATTCTCTTCTTCAGGACTAACTGAAAGAAATCAAGAAACAGTCAGGCTAGGTACATTTAAAAACACAAAGATGATACTTACAAACGAGAGTATTGAAGGAAACTAACATCTTCATCAAACAACAGAACATTCAATGTAGCATCTCTAACTAACAGAGTCAATGAAACATTAAAAAAAAGGATTAACATTGTCGCTACTGCAATCTGATAATCCTTTTTTTCAAATGTTTCATTGACTATGTTAGTTAACATTGAATGTTCTAACGCATAGCTTTAATATTAAAAGTTTCGACTGTGAATATTTTCTCAGCCGGTGATCCGATTTGAATAATTTGTTCACCAAATTGTAGAACCGTTCTTTGAGAAAATTAATTAGTTACAAGATAATCAAAAAAAAAAAACTTGATGTACAGGGTGATTAAATAGTGACATGTTTTCTTCGTCAAAGTTTAAACCCTTCTGCGGGCAATATCGGGTAGCTTAGGCAGAAAAAAAGTATATGGTGAATATAGTCTCATGACATCTGAGTAATTTGTTCTTTCAATCGTCTGTTTATCTTGAGCCAATCGAGAGATATTCATTGTATGCCCGCTCACATTTTTCGCACGAAATTTTTTAAAACTTTTTTGTTTATTTGCGTAGGTTGTGCATACAAAATTTCATTACAAGTTGACAACTGTGTTTATTTGATTTGGTCGTACCTTCATTAAAAAATAAAACAATACAAAAACCCTCACCATTAGGTAAAGGTTCTTGAAAACAAACAAAAATAACAAATAAAATTAATAACCGCTCAAATGGCTTGAGATTAACAGACGATTAAAAAACAAATTATTCAGGAGACATGAGATTGAAACGCGGTATATTTTTTTTCTACCTGAGCTACCCGATATTGCCCGCAGAAGGATTTAAACTTTGAAGAAAACATGTCACTATTTAAACACCCTGTACAATGAGTTTATTCAAGTTTTTTATTATCTTGTACTTATTTTAAAGAACGGAGCTACAGTTTGGTGAAAAATTATTCAGATTGAATCACCGACTGAGAAAATATTCACAGTCAAAACTTAGGTAATAAGTATTTAAGCTATGCGTTAAATTTGGGGCGCACTGTGTGTATATATATATATATATATATATATATATATATATATATATATATATATATATATATATATATATATATATATGATGATGATGATGAATATACAAAATACTAGTATCTATTGACACGAATTTCAGATTTACAAATCAATGTCTGTAAGGGTAATTGTTTTTTTAAATCGACACAATGGATGTCCATGTATTTGTGTATTTAGTTCTAGCTTTGGTTCTATCTGATGAAGCCACCATGTGGCGAAATGCTGCTTCATAGATTCAATTAAATTGTTAAAATAAATATTTTTCTAATAGTATTATGGATTTTAATCACGTAACGGCTTTATCAATCTAAAAATTAAAGAAATTATTTTGCAAATCTTTCTAAATGGTTGTCCTAAAATACTCTCTTCTAATTCAATCCATGTGGGTAGAACCTCGAATAGAACGAGTAATTTAAAGTCTCTTCAAACAATCACGCTGAAACTGACGCTTCAACTCCGCCAATCAAAGGAAGGAACATCAAATTACATTAAAAAGGCTTGACATACTTTCTATTCATAGGAGCGATAGGATACTGAGAGAATATTGAGAGTTGTTTTTCATTAAAACACGATTTGCAATACTGACTAGGGCGAATTCAAAAGGAATTAATACGATGAAAGATACTAGTAAAATATTTACGTATTCGGCAAAAGCGTTTCGCTTAGCCAATTGCGCATATTATTGTTCAGTTTTATACCAATTTTGAACCATTCAAGTCTCTAATTGCAATTTGATATAGTTCTTGCTTCGTATACGAGATAGGAATTAATATTTCGAGATTGTAAACTAGCTACAGTGCGAATAATAAATCTTTTATAGAACATGTAGAACAGGGATATTAAAGTAGAATGCATACACTATATATATATATATATATATATATATATATATATATATATATATATATATATATATATATATATATATATATAAAAAAGTTCATATCAACTAAGGTCCCGTTTTCAAGATACAGGGTGTTAAAGATGAAGGACCGCTCGTGAAGACCTGATGGTGTTTCTTTTGTAAATATTTTGAAAACCTGTGAAGGTAATTGAATAACATTTGGAACAGTCACTTCAAAATTTTTTTCATCTAGAAACTCAAAAAACGTCATTTGTTTCCAAGTCTACTGATTATTTTCTGATCTATTTGCACATCGACAAAAAAATCAATTCGTTAAAAATATTCGAATGCATTTTTCTAGAAAATGCTGCTTCCTAGCGATGTATGAGAAGAGTACCTTATTTGTACAACAAGCTTCATATTTTCAAATTTTGAAATCAAAATTACTAAAAATTGACCACCAAACAATTTGGGCCAAATATTTCGCCAATACCAACCTGCCCTACCCACTGAAAATATTGCAATATTAACATTTAGTACATTAAATAAAGCGTAAAAAGATTGCTAACTGTACCCAATTTTATTCAATTACCTTCACAGGGTTTGATAATATTTACAAAAAACCACTATCACGTCTTCACTTTAACAGCCTGTATCTTGAAAATGAAATAGTTGGGGACCCTAGTTTATACGAACTTTTATCTCTATTTTTGGAAGTGGAATACGCGAATACGTGGTTTAAATATTGACGTGTATATATATATATATATATATATATATATATATATATATATATATATATATATATATATATATATATATATATATATATATATATATATATATTATATTAGCTAACCAGGCAAACATTGTTCTGCCATATTAGTTAATACTATCCATCTAAAGTGCTATTCGCGAAAAAATAATTTCGCGAACCCTGATGCGTGTTACGTCCATTCCTGCCCCCGTCTAACGGCACGCCTATAGCGCGCCAGTTCATCGAACCTTGCCGCCGTCTAGAATCTCGCGATCGTGCGGTATCGCTTGATACTACGGGCCGAAACATCTCGTTCGGCCTGCCGTATCCAATGTAAAACATTCCAAGATCAACAACAATTTATAATTTAATTGATTGAACATTTTTCAGTAGACTGAATTGTAAACTAAACCATTCTCGGGTCCACCGGAACACACACCAGAAATTTCATTAAAATCGGTCGACTCATTTCAGAGGAGTTCAGTCACATACACACGGACAGAAAAATTATAAGATATATATATATAGATATATATATATATATATATATATATATATATATATATTATGTATATATAATATATATATATATACATATATATATATATATATATATTATATATATATATATATATTATATATATATATATATATATATATATATATATATATTGTATATATATATATGTATATATATAATATATATATATATATATATATATATATATATATATTATATATATATATATATATATATATATATATATATATATAATATATATATATATATATATATATATATATATATAGGTATATTATATTTATATAAAATTCCAAAAATTCTCTTGTCTTTGCGATCCTTTTCTTCTACTAATATGCCTTAAAATATGCCTTGTTGTGTGAGTAATTTTTCTAGTATCTTAGAAGTTCAATATGTTCAAGTTGTGTAATATATAATAGTTATGTGATATTAAGATTTTATTCATAATTTATAATTTTTTCCACGACTTCTGAATTCGAATATTTTTATATTTTTATTCACATACAAATTACATGAAAATTTAGTAAAATAATTAAGGGCAATAATTCACTATTATTATTAAGCATAATCTTTATGGTAAAATAAGACAATAAATATGGTATTGATCCAAATTTGGGTGAATCTTTTTCGGCAAATAAAATAATATTCCTCATAATTTGTAACGTTTGTAGTAGGTAAGTACTTACATTTTCTGAATTCTCAAAATTTCAATAAATCCGTTCACTACGAGGTTTACTATCATTTTATTGTTCGATGAAGTTATAGCTGTAATAAAATGAGATATATACATACCTAGGTATTTTATATTTCAACCTCAAAAATTTTAAAATTTGTCGCGAACCGTTTGAATGAATTTTCATGAAAAATTTGGTAACCTGTGAATAAGAAAATAGGCTATCCATGATGTGGAATTCAAGTTTCCGTAACTCAATTATTCTCTGGAACTAATGAGATTGAGATTCAAACTTTCTTGAATAAAGTTGAAAGACAATGTGTGGGTTGATTCAAAAATATTAGAAGTGAATAACAGTTTTCTATTCGGCTATTTGCACCATTACTCAAGAATTCGCTTCCTCGTGCTACTATTGTTGGAAAATATTGCCAGTTTCAGCAGTAAATGAAAATTTGACCAAAAATCCGAGTTAGTTTAGATAGAGTATTTTTTTTTGAACAAAAACAAGGATTATCTGTTTACAAAACTCGAATGCCTCGAATGCAATGCATTATAACGAAGAACTTGAACAACTGTCTAAAGTAAACAAATCGCTCCTAATTGTTAGAACGAGTAAGCTGCAATTCGTGGTTCCCGGCCTTGATGTACACACTGCATCCTCTCCGAAAATCATGCCAATTAAAAACCCCCTTTTATTATTGCTTAAAATCATAACAGCCTCCATAACAGCTATTAAAAAATATATTTTAGAATAGAGAAATGATAAATACTTTTAAATGCATTATAACTCATCAAAAAATATAATTTTATTAAAATCGCGATCTCAATTTAGATTTATTTTATGGAACAGGATAGTACCTACCTATTTGCTTTTTCTGATAGTAGTATTATATTCGTTTTTAAGCGTTGATAGCTTAAAGCTGATTTTCAATAATGATCTTGTCTAAAATGCTGACTGCTTATTAAAGCATGGAAAGTAGGTATAAAATTTTCCAAGCGAGTAGCTTATACCTATCCATTATTCTAAAAGGGCTGGAGACTTCAAAGGAAATCTAAAACCTCGTCTAAAAGAGTAATCTTCTTGTAATATTTTATGCATCATGATTCACATGAAAAAATAAACGCACAACGAAAAGCCTGAGTTTTAGTGAAGTGAGGTTAAGTCTTTGGACTTTATGTTGATGTTAAAGGGTAGGGTTTGTAGAAAAACCAAGTTTTCTTACGATATTGGATAACTAGATTTGCATTCCAAACATTTTTGCAACTTATGCATTGCAAATTTCCACTATTTTCTCAGGAAAACGACCATAAAATTGTTTTGCTAAAGTTTAGCACAATGTACAATTCTATATATATATATATATATATATATATATATATATATATATATATATATATATATATATATATATATATATATATATATATATATATATATATATTACTATAAGTAATGCCAAAAATAATATTTGAGACAATAATTATCTAAACTATTGAATAAATTAAAAAAGTTATATTTCGCAAAGTGTCCCATGCATTGAAGCATGTCGAGATGCAGGATGAAAAGTGATTCGAACGGAAAATAGTCGCCAGCTAGTTTATATTAGAATTGGCCCAGGTCAGCATCACCGAGCAGCTCATCGCGTGAAAAAAAGTATGAAGTCTTTATATTGAAATGGCGGGGGTTAAGGATGAGGGCATCAACTCAATCCACGTATAAAATTTCAACCCCCTAGCTCGAATTGCAGAAGCTGTTGAGCAAAAACTGCCAGAATGAAGCAGTTCTTGCTCAAGCTGGTCCCATACTCAATTGAAGAATTTCTCCAGTGTACTACTAGTGCTATATAGTGTTTTGCTACTATACCCTCTTTTTTACGTCCGTGTGGGAGGAAAAATCTTTTATAGACTACCCTGAGAGTATCCCGCAAGCATTCTCAGGGTGTGTATGTGTGAGACTCCGGATGTTGCTGGTTACTCACTGAAAAACCTCTCATACATTCCTGCCCTTACAGCGTCCCTTAATAAAAGAGATGAGCTGCAAGCGGCCTCTATAGTTCATGGGACCTGATGACTCGAAGTGACCCGAGCAACACTGATTTCTGCGCGTCAATATATCGGCCAGAATAATCTTCATGCTGGGGTACCAAGCTAGTTAGTCGAGTATGTTAGGTATGCTGGCTAGCATTTGGGAGGTCTCGGGTTCAAACCCCGGGGCCGACTGGTCTGCCATGAGTTTTTCTCAGAGGTTTCCTCATGGTAATGTAAGTCACTGCTTGCAAACTTATAAGGCGAATGCTGGGACAGTATTAATCCTCTGAACCCTACCCACACTTCCTATGTTCCGTAAATATCCCGTCTCACCTATCCTTAATGCACTTGTACATACAAGTGTATCCTCTGATCTGGCTGAAGGAGTTAATCCCAAACTCAAGCTGCCCGCCTCCCTGACACATACTTCAGGGAGGAATGAAACACGTGTGTTTCCTTTCCTTCATGCTGGAATAATCTTCAGTTTTGTCACATAGTTAGCTCTCATTCCACCTAGACAACCTATGATTAGTACGACCATCACTTTATGCCCTGGGTATAGTGTCCTCAGCTCGAACATAAAATCTCTCTATTTTTCCCTTTTCTGTTCTTCTTTCATCACCACATTATTTTCGGCAGGGGACGAAAACTCGACAATGAACAATTCTCTGAGCTTCTTGTCCAGTAGGACTATATCTGGCTCTATTGCGTGGATCTGTCTAGTTGTTGGAAAAGTTCCAGTATGCGAGTTCTATCGTTCTCAATAACCGCTTCAATAAATATTATTATTATTATTAAATTGTCAAAAACCATGAAAAAACGAGAAATTGCTACGAAAGTCCAGTGTCGTCCAGTGTCGAATCCCTAAAAATCTTCGCGGCGGTTGACAAAAATCCCTAAAAAATATTGATATAAAACTTGTAATTCAATAATAAATTCTCGATTGATATCTGCTACAGTACGATAATCTTTATTTACGTGTAACCGTAGCAACAAGCGGAGAAGAATTTAATTTTTGCTGCGCTAATCAAAATTTATTTACATGGTATACAATTCATACATATCTGGCACAGAAAATCTGTTTTCCAGTCAAATCTCGCCGCAGGATCTTTTCCATTAGCGCCCGACCCACTACATCATCTGGCTTGGAAACATTACGAAAATATAAAAAAACAATATTTATGTACTTTATTATCAGAGGACTTTTATGGAGCGCATTAAGCCATGTTGGGAGAACTTGTGTGCAACAAATCCAGATAATGAGTCAACTAAATAATTTGGCACGTTTTCATGAAATTAACGCTCGTATGCGATATACTGAAGAAGATATTTTCACAGTCTAATTTTAGAAATCCTCTTCTTCTGAATATTCGTTCAGCACATACTCAACGGTTCAATTTATATGTTGTTTTTCGTTTTTCTGTTGTGATAGGGACGATATGTCATGTAAAAGCTTCTGCAATATCACGTAATGGACTTTTCAAAACGAAAACAATTTGACGTATTCGACAACATACTATACATACCTATCCATATTTAACACTTAGAGGATTGATGAAAAATTCATTCTAACTTCTATAATTAATTGTAAACATTTGATTAACATGAACTAGGTACAAGTCAATATCATTTAATTTTGCCTTCTATAGGCAATAATGCAGCCTCATGCCAAAATATCCGATTTTGCATATTAATGAATGTTTGTGCCTTTTTAGTTAGTAACACACTCAAATTAATAACTCCAATGTAATTAAATGTAATGATAACTCGTTAAGTTAATACAATAATTCTAATATAGGTTTTTTACGATAAAAAGACGATGACGTCACATTTAGTTACTTTCCTGCTTATCAGAATAAAAATTAATTTAGCAACCGTAAATACAATTTATCCTCAACAGCCAGGGCAATTTATAGCTAACGGGTTGGCAAAACTTCAAGGCGTTGTCAGATCAACTGGTAAAATTCCCCAGTCTGTTTTGACGTTTATTGACATTCGATGATCGTCTAATATTTACAAGTTTTTATGGTGCTTTTAAATTCATTGTTTCTTTAAGATTAAAAAAACAGTTATTTTCATAACTAATTATTTACGCAAATCTGCAGTGTGTAGTTAATAAAATGCCGAAGCAGCTGAACGGTAAATGTCAAGAGATGGTAACATCTTTGTTAAGCTATTTTGAACGAGAATGCCGAAATGGGGGCCCGCTGCTCCCGCTAACTGCTGTAAGAGACGTAAGTAATAGTATTCGCTATTTGTATTCATTATTATTAATATTATTGTTACATATTTAAATGTAAAGGTTCATTAAACTTGATATATTATTCTTTCATAAATTGAAATAATTATGTTGTAGAGAGTTGCAGAAGCATTACAACTTAGCCTTACTACTGTTAACCGTATTGCCGCCAAGCATAATAGAGGTGAACAGCCTAAAAGCCCACCTAAAAAGAGAAAACGCATAAAACCTACTGTTGAAATTGATAACTTTGACCAAAATGCTTTCCGAAATGTTATATACGAAATGTATGGAAACAGTGAGTATATTGAATATATTGTTTAATTTTATTCACACTTAACTAACACAATATTTTTTCAGAGGAACACATAACCTTGAAAACTTTGAAAGACAAACTCCAAGAGCGTGAACTCTTTAATGGTTGTTTGACATCACTCTGGAAGATATTGAAAAATATTGGATTCAAATACCAAAAAGATGATCCTCGTCGTGGTTTAATGGAGTTGCCACATATTGCATTAAAACGTGTACATTTTTTTAATTGAATTGTCAAGATAAAAAGGGAAGGTTTATATCAATTTGTGTTTTTGGATGAGACCTGGATATTTAAAGACGGTACTGTTGGACGTTCTTGGCAAGATTCTAATCCTAGAACGGTAAAAAAAACAGAACAAGCAATTGGTGTATGGAAAAAGGCTTTAGAAAAAGTGACTCCTGATATTTGGTCCAGGACAGTAGAGCACACTGAAAAAATTATACAAGATTGGTGGGATAGAGAAGTAGTATTCGATAGACAGGATGTGCCTCCACTTATTATTAATTTTGACAGTGATGATGAAGATAGTGATGATTTTGAGATGGATTAGTGGAAACCTTGTGTTCTATTTTTCTATATTTTTCTCCAATTTGCTTTATTTCCACCTTTTTGTATATTCACAATTTATTGTTTTCATTATCAACATAAGTAAAACTTTGAAATACAATATAAAATCAGGAAGGTAGTGACTTAACGTAATTGTCATACAGTCTTCAAATTATTATCAGAAGGAGCAGAGACTTTGAGCAGGTTATTCCAGTTGTTGATAAAGAAATGTTCACTCGATATTTCATTATTTCAATTTGCATTGGTGGATTATCACAGCTATATATAAAAAGTAATAGCACACCTATACGTAGCCAGCTACCTAAGTCGATATATTTTTGTGAATAACACCTCACACAAAATTAAAACTGCATAATATGAAACAGAGATACGAATGAAACCATGGAGCATCTTAATTCAACTTCCCAATGTATGATTGTGTAGGAAATAGACTCATTATATCACAAAATTATTCAGATGATCTATATTCACTTCTTGTTCCAAATAATGCAGCAGTGATGATACAAATGTATACCTTCATAAGTGAAGCGATTTTATTTTATGTATCTATATTTATCTTTTTCATTCTATTTCCATTATAATAAATATAATAGATGTATAAAGAAACAATATTTAAATTTGCATGAAGATGATTACAGTTGTATTGATTCCTTTTACCATAAACATTTTTCATAAATAAATATTTTTTTACTTAGGCTCTACGAGGCACGGACCAATAAAAAAGAAGAATTGTCAATCTAACATCAAATTGACTTTTCTAGTTTTCGTAAAGTGAAGAAAAAAACTACAGCTTGGCAACATCAAAATATTTTGTTTTGCAACGTCATCGTCTTTTTATCGTAAAAAACCTATACCCAATTTCGAATAATGAAAAAATTTGGAGGAGTCCGAATATCACAGATTCCAGTATTAAATACATTTGTTGTAGTAACGTAAAATATAAATAATGATAATTATGGTGAATAATTAAGAGTGAAATGTCTATATTGAAATTGGTGGGAAGTTGTAGAGGAGTTGACCTTTCACACAAAAAACACGAGCATACACACTCACACTTTCAGAAACTTTTGTCGCTTTTCATAAAAAGTATTCTACATAAAAAAACAATTCACCTTTTGATATAGTTTTGAGAAATCTAGCGTTGCCAGTTTTTTTGAGTAAAACAACAGGAATCTTTATATATATATATATATATATATATATATATATATATATATATATATATATATATATATATATATATATATATATATATATATAAAATGTATATATGTCACCGGAAGATAACGAGATCCGCAAGTTTATAAATTTCCTAGGAAATTTATAAACCTTCGTAGGATTCTAAACGAGAGATAAATTGTATTATTTCACGCCCACATTTTCGCAAATTTATCAATTTGCGACGTCTCGTGGTATGTTTATAAACTAACGGATATCCATCCGTTAGATTCTAAACGGTTCGACCAATCACAGAAGTGCTTTTGATTTTACGCTTCTTTAAAATACGGCAAATAACACACTTATCTCTGATTGCTGACAGTGGCAAAGCTCGTGTCCATAGACTTAGGTAGGTACAATCAGACTTGCCAAACAATAAATTTATCAGTTTCGATTACCTATCTAAAAGTATTTTTACTTTAAAACTAGGTAATTAGGTACCTATTATATAATACAGGGTTACTTTTTTACATAATATGCTTATGAGTCCTACTTCACTCTACCAAAATTAAACAACAGAAATCGTGTTCTACGTTATTAAAGAGGTTTATCAAAAAAGAAGAAACCATCATAAAACATTTTTCATTTTTTCCTCTATACCTTACGATTTCTAACTATTTTGGTCATGGTCACCATAAAACTTTAGTAGCTCTGTGGTAAATTTCATTTCGTCAACAAATTTTCTAGCATTTACCGCACTATCTTCACCATTTTGGCTGTCAGCAGCTTCTAGGTCGTTCATTATGGGTATAGTTTAGTAACCTTAGCAAAATAAAACTATTTTCAAGTTCCAACACAGTTACAATATTAAAAACTTTACAAAAACATGGTTTGTTTATGTTCCGTGTCGACCAATGGCGGTGGAGAGAAAGAAAAAGGAACAGCTGACTTATTCAACCAATCAGAGCGCACATGGCGTTTGTTATTGCTTACTTATTATTTTACGCGTGAGTTCGGTAAGTTTATCCATTTGCGAAAATATGGGCGTAATATAATACAATTTATCTTTCGTTTAGAATCCTACGAAGTTTTATAAATTTCCTAGGAAATTTATAAATTTGCGGTTCTTGCTATTTTCCGGTGACATATACACATTAGTTTTTAAATAGGTAACTACTTATCCTCCATAGCGCCGCACTACCTAATATTTTCCGAAAAACGGTACCTACTGAGGCTGTCCCACGCGAGAGATTCAATTTTTTGCTACATATCGGGACGTCCACCAAAATCGGGACATCCGCTAAAATCGTGACATCCGCTAAAATCGGACGTCCGCTAAAATCGGGACGTCCGCTAAAATCAGGACGTCCGTTAAAATCGGGACGTCCGCTAAAATCGGGACGTCACCTAAAACCGGGACGTCCGCTAAAATCGGGGCGTCTGCTAAAACCGGAAAGTCTAGCAACGCTGAGTGTTACCCATTATTGAATCGAAAGTACAAAGTTTATAAACCGGAAGCAACCGAATGTTCGGAATGTCCTTAAAAAAATCTGCTGTCCGGTTTTCCTCTATCTTAAATCATCAAATTCGTTTCATGAAACAAAACACTAATTTGGTTTTAGAAGTTTACTATCACCTCAATACTTAAAGACTATAATTTCGAATATCCCCACTACTTTCGCAATGCCACGGTTATATTATATTAATTAACATCAGCGTAAGCAAAAATTCAAACTTAATCAAACAATCAACAAGAATAAACAAATACCAAGACAAACAATTTTTTTGACGTCTAAGTTGGGAGTGCATACTATGACGTTATGAGAGTTTAACGTATTTGGATTTAAAAAATTGACCTTTCAATATAGATAGATATTACATGTGCGGGGAATAAATGTTCATTCATGCACATAATAAGTGAAGGACGAATACGAAAAGGAATTCTTTATGTTTATAACATGCCGTTTATATTCCCGCATACATGGTCTTAAGGGAAGAACAAGATGGAGATCGACAGTAATCATATGTTAATAAACCGAAACGAGCAATTTCGTAGTCTCTTTATGACTTAGATGAGAGTACATATAGTCAAGGCTAAGAAATTAGTATGCACTTCAACCTGCTATATAGAAACGATGCACTTGCACTATACGGCGAATTATATAGGTACTTAACTATCCATTATATACTATAGAAAAACAACTTCGCAATTACAGACTAGTAATCATCTATTAGCAGTTTTACTAAAATTATTCGACGATATAGGTACTTATATCTCTTTGTTACTAATTTCAGCAGATGTGTGGTCATTACAATGCATAAAACACCTTTTAGTGCTAACGCGACTCGCTAAAATAGTTTCGAGTGACAAAAAAACAGCTCATTGAATGAATAAAATTATTAAAAATTAAATAATAAGAAAACAACTTGTCTAAAAACCACAAAATGAAAATAACTTTTTATTCGACTAGTTTCGCCTGTTACAGCATTATCAAGACTGAATACATAATTGCAAAGACATCGCTTGAAAATATAAGTATTTCGGTTCGGTACCTGGGGGTGGTAAAATGTAATCGATGGGTCCAAGTTATCAGAGATTTAACAGTGGGGAGTGGTTTAAGTCTAACTGGTCATACGCACATCCCCTCTTCGAAGATCATTCAATTCTTTATAAATAATAATCTAAATACTGCTTTTTCGAGTCACAGCTGATTGGATAGAATGATTTTTAATAACAAAATGTCAAAAGTCGATCCAATGAAGAGAACAGGAATTTATAGAATGGACTGTGAAGAATGTAATTCAACATATATAGATCAGACCGGGAGATGTTTTGAAACCAGGCTAAAAGAACATCTAAAAAACGGACAATCAGTATTTAGGGAACATCTTGAGTCAAAAAAACATAACATCTCATCCTCTTTCAAACCAAAAATTCTTCATTACTGTGATAAAGGTATGATAATGAACTTCCTGGAAGCCATGGAAATAAACAAGATCAAAAAATCCCATAATTACATTCTTCTCAATGACCAGTTAGACTTAAACCACTCCCCACTGTTAAATCTCTGATAACTTGGACCCATCGATTACATTTTACCACCCCCAGGTACCGAACCGAAATACTTATATTTTCAAGCGATGTCTTTGCAATTATGTATTCAGTCTTGATAATGCTGTAACAGGCGAAACTAGTCGAATAAAAAGTTATTTTCATTTTGTGGTTTTTAGACAAGTTGTTTTCTTATTATTTAATTTTTAATATAAATATGAACTACCACAGAGTTGATTCATCGTCCATCGAATTTATGAATAAAAATAAGTATCTATGATATTTCTCTTTATGACT
Source organism: Cynegetis impunctata (assembly GCA_030704885.1). Lineage (NCBI taxonomy): Eukaryota > Metazoa > Arthropoda > Insecta > Coleoptera > Coccinellidae > Cynegetis > Cynegetis impunctata. Next base: position 151,837 of record JARQZK010003667.1, read on the forward strand.
CCATAATTTTATTATTTGAGGAAAATAAAGAGAAAAATATAGAATTATTTTAGCGTTATCTTTTCCAAGTTTTTGGAACAATCTTTAGTAGGTACTTAGTCAAAAATCCTACGTTAGTGAATGGTTGATTAATACACCACAACAAAGTCATCAGGGAACATATAAGATATTATTGATATATGGAAAACACAGAATCTTTTTAAAAGTGAGGAAATGATCATGAAAATTTTGACACAAAAATATTCAGTTATCAAATATTTTGGAATGATTGGGCCGATACATGGTGTAAATTAATAAACATATTAAAACAATGGTTAATAATAACAATTTACACATCTATTGAATGAAATAACGCATGATGCAGGTTTCGGTGGAACTTCACCTTCTTCAGATGCTGATGGCAAAACTAACTATGTTTCTCTGTTATATCAAAAACAAGAAATAAAGAGATGACAAATTGTGTAGAAAGGGTAAATAGAAGGATGGTTACAAATAATTAGAAGAACGGGAAAAACCAATTCTGAACTGCTAGTAAGTTAGTTCGGTAATTTTGAAAGGATTGAGAAGGGGGCTTGAAGTATGATCGATTTGGCTATTCAATAGGAGACCGGAATGCTTGTATTTATTTATCTATAATGATTCTAAAAAATTCAGTTCAATTCTTACTTTCAGCATTTAATATTTCAAAATCAAAAAGTAAGGGAATTAAACTTAATTTTTTACAATATTCACAAAAATATTAATGACATGGATTTTTCCGAGGATTTTTCATTTCTAGTATCTGTAGTTCGCCTTATATTTAATCCTTTCATTTCAATATAAATGTGAGGTATGTATAAAGGGGAATTCCGGGAGAGATGGTACACCGGGTGAGATGACCCATCGTAATATCTGTGTGCATAAAACAATGATCGTAAGCGTGCCGGTAGCCATTTATAACGAATTCGGTTTGAACAAGTGTGTGGTAGTTTGTTCCTAAGAAATTTGAAAAATAGGTGAGTTATTGCAAACAATGATATTTTGAAGGCTTGAAAAATTCTGAGACGTTAACATCGTGTTGAAATTTTCGAATAACAATACATTTTTAAGCCTATTTTCCAAGTAACAGTAAATTTGTAGGTTATACAATGTTAGGTTAGGCAGTTATCGTCGATATGTTAGCGATGTTTCTAAAAAAACTTAGATGAGCCATCTCTCCATTATGGTCGGGAGAGATGGCTCAGCTGGACACTGGGATTGATGGCTCGTGGGCCATCTATCCCATGATGTGATGAGTTAGCGAAAGCGTTAAGTAACTAAAGGTAAATCTGAAAACGTGTTTGACCGGATTATGCTTTTCTGGGTCCAGAAGATTATGTCAGACTGAATCCAGTACATAGCACTTCAGCTGCGAACACCGAAAAAGTAAGAAAACGAGCTAAGCAAGTTGCCGCCATTCTTCGAGGGGGTAACTACTGGGGAGATTTTCTGCTCCTAGTGGAGGAGATCCGGGGAGATCCGTGAGGAGATCCAAGGAGATCCGGGGAGATCCAAGGAGATCCGGGGAGATCCAAGGAGATCCGGGGAGATCCAAGGAGATCCGGGGAGATCCAAGGAGATCCGGGGAGATCCAAGGAGATCCGGGGAGATCCAAGGAGATCCGGGGAGATCCAAGGAGATCCGGGGAGATCCAAGGAGATCCGGGGAGATCCAAGGAGATCCGGGGAGATCCAAGGAGATCCGGGGAGATCCAAGGAGATCCGGGGAGATCCAAGGAGATCCGGGGAGATCCAAGGAGATCCGAGAGGAGATCCAGGGAAATCCGGGGCGATCCAAGGAGATCCGAGGAGATCCAAGTCAATTCGTCTATCTTTTTCGCATGTTTCTGATGATAATTTATACTTCAGGACCCAATTCTATAGATCTCTAAATAGCCCTAGATGTTCGGACTTCGTTCTGCATCTTTTCTCTAGAAAAATTCTTGCCCAAAAAAGTGCCATTTTTAACTATAAGTAATTAAAACTTTATTATGAAGAATCTTAAGCTCGTCGAAATTGTAATTCATAACCAAAACTTTTTTTACTAGGGTATTTACCTGATTTCCATACTCAATTCTAAGAGCATAAAATAAATCAAGATTTATTTCGATATTCCCGTATCTTTGAGCAAAATCATCGAATCTATCTCGAAATCTATCCACGATAGATGGCGCGATATCTGATTTTCTGATCTTATTCATGGAGTTGTCCGCAAAATGATTTCTCCACTTGCGCGATGTCTCTAGCGTACAGTTGACAATATGGAGTGAGCTTTTTACATAGGGTGTTTGTCGGGGTGTTTTTTATAAATGTGTTCAATTTCAAGAATATTTTCAGATTGCTCAGAAAAGATGATCTTAGAGTATGATTTTTGAGTGAATACTCCTCGGAATACTCTAGTTTTTTCCAATTTTACCGAAACCTATGAACAGATGTCGGTGGCGGGGGGAGGTGTAGACCTCGTGAAGACCTCGGTGTAGGCAGAACTCGGAGCCAAGCTCGACGCCGATCGCTTCATTTTATTCAATATGACTTTTTCGGTATTCCGAAAATTAAATCTTCTAGAAAATCTTTATTTGGATGATATTCAAGCGTGGTCAAAATATAATCGTATTGTATTTATATTTGGGCTGTAGGATCGAGTGTAGGACGCATTGTTCTTGAGTAAAACTCATTTTTTGAATTATTTTATTCATTAAATCGTGGTTTGAAAAAACTTCCGAATGGAAGAGCACTCACGAGAGCAATACAATTAAAATAAAATCATTTATAGTATAGAAATTGTGAACTACAAATTTAATAATTTGTATTAATAAATCTACTTTTGTATATTCATTTGTAAATTCTTCAAATTGAAATATTATGTTTCAGTATTCTCGTATATTTATCGCATTTTGCATCATAATTTATCTTTAGAAAATGTTCTTCATGTTTGATTTAATTTATTGGAAATAAATTAATCTCGTAATGGGACATTCTGTACTGACACAGAAATAGTGTACCCTCGAGTATACCTCGTTTATTATATATTACCCAGTTATGTATGATACAGGGTGGTATATTGGCAAAGTCATCAGTGAGAAAAGACAAGATGAAGAAAATAAAAGGAAGATTAAGATTAAATTCCTGAAAGAAGAGTTGGAAGATTTTGTTTGGCCTCAACAGGACGATATCCAAGAAATTGAAGAAGACCAAGTTTTTTATGGCCCAATTCAAATTCTTGGATGTCAACCGTTAAAACTGTCAAGATCAGATCGAGTTAAGATCGTCAGTTTGTACAAATTTTCGAGGAGGTTCTAACATAAAATCTTATTCTTTTTGTTATATTGTTTTACTTTTCATTATTCAAATGTTCTTATTTATTGTTTCTTATTTTTTTTGACCTGCTGTGTTTTGTTGAGATTTTTCTAGAATAAATATTCTTTGTTCATTATTATATGTTTTCGTTACCTACTACTACTTACTAAGTAGGTATTTGGTATAAATCTGTCTCGAATTTTTTCAAATGCATACTGGCATTTCATCTATAGTAGTATGTTTCGCTATTGGAAAATTAGTATAATTTAATACCTATATGATTCAACACTTCTTCAGTCATAAATGCTACTTCACGCATACAGCAAACTCATTTATACGTCAACTTAAAGAGAATACGTTCTCTCCCAATAATTGAAGAAACTCAAAATAATTTAATTAAAAAGAGTTTTTAAAAATCGTACCATAATTTATTTTAATCGATAACGTGAGAAGGAACAAAAAACTAAGGTACAGGTAATTTCAAGATATTACATAGAATTCCATATATTTCAAGATTTTTCAACTAAATAATCTTGACTCGAACCATTAGATAAAGTAAAAAATATTTCAAAAAGATCCATAAATAATACAGTGTACCCCGATAATTTCTGAAAGTTATTAGTGAATTTAAATATATTCGTTTGTGTTGATTGATCCCTTGAAAATAATAAGAGGTGTTCAGAAGAAATCCGAGGAGATCCAAGGATATCCGGAGGAGATCCGGGGAGATCCAAGGGAATCCAGAGGAGATCCGGGGAGATCCAAGGAAATCCGAAGGAGATCCGAGGAGATCCAAGGAAATCCGGAGGAGATCCAAGGAAATCCGGAGGAGATCCGAGGAGATCCACGAGGGAGGAAATCTTTTGTCGCAAAAAATTTCCAGTGGTTACCCCCTCGCCATTCTTACATCGCCAGAACATATCGATAAACAAAAATGTAAGAGAGCAAAGAAACCAACTCAAAATATGAAGAAGGGAAAGGAAAGAGTGAAGAATATAGTCGCAGCCAAAAATATGAGGCCAAAAAGAAAGAAAATATCAAATGAGTCTACTACAGATGAAGATACAACTGACTTCGACCTGCAAGAATCGGAAGGAGGTGTTTCCGAAGACGATACCGAATGCATCGGGTGTGGAGATCAGTATGCACATACTTCGAAAAAAGATGACTGGATCCATTGTGTGCACTGCCAGAAATGGTTTCATGAAAACTGTTCGAAATATGTGAACCTATGTGATCTTTGCGGCAAAGTTTTACAAAAAAAAAACAGTAAATTCATATCTGCTCGGGTCAACTCACCCATAACGCTTGGGCCAACTCCTTTGGGTGAGATGGCCCATTTCGAAAAATTCTGTTTTATTTTTTTCTGGAAAAATCTCTGTATTTTTTGATGAATTTTTACATTCATTCTATTCATATATGTATGTAGTTTCAGAATCTCACGTAGTTTCAATTTAAGAGCTGTTTCAAAAACAGGGGGTCATCTCTCCCAGACTTACCCTATGCTGAATATTTCTTATCTCAAAAACTGTAAATCATTTTCCATCGCATCAATCCATGACCTTTATTTTTCAATTTTATAACTTAAAAATTACTGCACCACGTACGACCCTGATACACTCGATGTATTGTGTCCACTTTATTAAACGAATAATCTAAACGCTTGAACAATCATAACAGGAAAAAAATTCGACATCAAATCGCAACAATATGTGGAATATGATAAAACCTCACCTTGATTATCAATGGAAAAAATTCCAATTCCATTTCCACCACGTATTGAATACTCGATGTTGCTGTCGCCCCCTGGGGGGTCCGCATCAGACGCGTTCACTCGCATCACAAAGGTCCCGCTCGGTTGATTTTCCTTCACTTTTCCCGGGAGTACAGAATCACTAAACTGCGGCGTGTGCATATTCTCGTTCACATCCACAATATTTATCGTAACACTAGTCTCGGACGACAACGACGGATTGCCCCTATCGTTCGCGAATACAACCAGACTATGTACCTGACGTTCTTCGTAATCCAAAAGTTTAGTAGTCCGAATTGTTCCCGATAATTTGTCGATTTTGAAAGTGCCGTCACTGTCGCTATCTTCAAGACTATACACTACTTCGCCCTCCGCGCCAAGATCGGGATCGGATGCCGTAACAACGGCAACAACGCTTCCCTTGGGTACGTCTTCGCGAATTTTAACCGTGTAGCTAGGCAAACTGAACTTTGGGGCATTATCGTTGATATCGTCTATTGATATTCGTACCAGAGCGTCTGAATACAAGGCCGGATTATCGAGACCCTTGCCTCCTTCGTCTGTAGCTCGAATTCGCAACTCGTAAAGGTCCTGTCTTTCCCGGTCTAAATTGTTGGAAACAGTAAGCACGCCTGTTGTTTTATCCACCGAAAAGTCCTTGGTATCCGTAGCTAACGAATAGGTTACTTTGGCATTGTCTCCAGAATCCGCATCTGTCGCATTGGCTCTAAATATAGCCGTTCCGTTTAGAGCGTTTTCCGTCACACGAAAGCTAGCAAGGGACTTCTCGAATTTAGGAGCGTTATCATTTACGTCTAGTACTGTTATTGGTAGTATTCTCGAAGCGGATTTCCTCGGTTTGCCTAGATCATAAACAGTAACATTCAAAAAATAAACACTTTCACGCTCTCGGTCCAAATTGCCGATTACTTTAAGTTCAGCAGATTCCATGTCTAAGCGGAATTGAGAATATTTATCACCACCTGATATACCGTAGATCAACTTGCCATTATAGCCCAGATCTCTGTCTCGAGCTTTCAGTCTAACGAGAACCGTGCCTATAGGCACGGACTCATTTACTTTAATTTCAACAGGAAAATCAATAAATTCGGGAATGTGGATATTTTGTCCATATCTAGACGGCATCATTGGAAACTGTTCTTCAACTGACTGCTTGTTATTATTTTCTGCGGCTGAAATAATCTCTGTTAATCTCCCTGCCACCCCAGTGTCCTTACAATCGAATGCACCTGTGTCGTCTGTCAGGATTCTACCGTTAAATGCGTTATTTCGTTTCGCATTCACCAGCTTGAATCTAACTCTTGTAATATCAGCGAAATGGGTGCCATCAGTTGCAGTGACGTTTATTTCACGCTCATTGACACGGATGTCGTTGAGATCGCAGCTAACTGTTACCGTGCCAGATGTTGCGTCAATTCTGAAACAGTCGTCTTCGTTTCCAGACACGATCCTGTAACTTATAATATTTCCGGCATCGAAATCGATAGCTGATAAGGTTATGATTTCGGAACCGATAGGCGCGTATCGAGATACATGTCCAAAACAATCAATTTTTTCGAATTGAGGTCTATTATCGTTTATATCTTTAACCATGACAGTTAATTGCATTTCCGTTTGTCGTCTATACGGTAATCCCCAGTCTGAAGCTCTTATACGTAGCACATATTTTCTTCGCATACTCTCGTAGTCGAGAAGAGATGTGGTCTTTATAACTCCAGAAAAGTGATCGACCTCGAAGGGCACCTTGTTTAAATTTGCGATGAGATAAGATATGTAAGCATTCTCTCCCCTGTCTCTATCTTTCGCGTGAACGGTAGTGACGGAGGTTCCCGCAGGCATATTTTCGTCAATCCAAAGGGTTTGCTCGGATCTATCGAAAATAGGATCATTATCGTTAGTGTCTTCGACGTAAATCTTCACCTTAGCCGATGATTGTTTTCTTGTTCCTGCGTTCCCTTGATCTATGGCGGAAACGGTTAGGCTATAAAACTGCTTGCTTTCCGCGTCTAAAGGCACAGCGGTATACAGCATGCCCGTCCCAGGGTTAATGGTAAATTCCCCACCTTCACTGCCGCCTACAATTTCTAAAAATACTTGGGCGTTCTTACCTTCATCCGCGTCTGTTACTTTGAGTTTTATTAAAGCGGTGTTAATAGGCGCCGTTTCTGGAACTCGAACGTCGTATATTTCCTTGTTGAAAACAGGTGCGTTATCATTCAAATCGGTTAATTGGACTGGAACAGATTTATAACTTTGTCTAGGAGGAATTCCACGATCAACCGCCCGAAGTTGCAGTTTATATCCCTGAGGTGTACTTTCGCGATCAAGTAATTTCAAAACTTCAATATTGAATTCTCCTTTTTGCTTGGTAGGTCGAATACGAAAATGACCGTCTGGATCACCATCAACTATTTCTAAACTTCTGATTTCACCGTGAAGTCCGCTGTCTCTGTCAGAGACGTTAACGATAGCGTAAATGTCGGCATTCGAGTTTTCAACAATTTCTGGATGCCTCCTAATGCGAATCTCTGGAGAGTGGAAATTAACTTTCTTAACTCTCAATCTTACTTTCGCCCTACTTAACATCCCTAGCGATCCTTGCTTATAAACACCCCCTCTATCTTGTGCCAATACTGTGAGCTCGTAATAGGTCCCCTCATTGTATCTTAATGGCTGGCTCAGAGAAATAATACCGGACATTGGATGAATTGCGAACTTTTCTGTTTCCTCCAGAAAACTGTAATAAATTTCACCATTTCTTCCCAAGTCAGCATCTTCCGCAACGACCCTAAGTATACTCTGATGTATGGGCGTGTCTTCAAAAACGGTGGCGTTGTATTCGGTGGGATAAAACAAAGGATTTAAATCATTCGTGTCGAGAACTGTCACAATGACCGAAGTGTCCGATTCGTAATGCACTTTTTGTTTGCCCTCTCTAATTACCGCGGTAGCACGTACTTTCAATAAAAATTTATCCTTTCTTTCGCGGTTCAAAACATCGTTATTACCAGTCCTAGTTCGGATAAATAAAAAACAGAAATCACCCACTAGTCGATCTTCCGCTTTAAAAAATTTGTCTTTATCGCCCTCTACTATTTTATAACGAATGTCACTGAAGGTGTAGGGTCGTATAAAAATCCCCATACGCTCCGATCCCGGATCTTGATTCGCGTACGTTTTAGCCACGCTATTTTCTGGGATACTGACATTGTAAATAGATTTTGTGAATTCGAACTCTAATTCAGAAGGAAAGGATTCTTCCGTTTTGGCCTCACTGAACGCAAACACCAAGGCAAGGCAGGCGAATGCGCAGAATTGCATCATTTCAGCTCATCGCTGAAGATCCTGAAAAGAAAAAACGAAGTGAGAACAAAGTTGTTGAAATTTATAATACAAGTACAAGTAAAAACAATCAATACTCAATAGTGTTGAAATAAGATACATACTTATTGGCATTACATGTTAAATGATAATTAGACAGAGTTTATACCTAAAAGTATTTTGTTGACTGCTTTTATAATAATCATGATAGATAAAAATTATATCGTAGTCAATGGCAAAAAGTGTAAATGATTTTATAGAAGCTGATATTTAGCTAAACTCATAAATGTTGTGAAAGAATTCGCAAAGCTTTGAGTAGCGACGTTGAAATCTTGTATTATATCTAATATATAAAATTCTCGTGTCACGGTGTTAGAAGTTAAACTCTTCCAAAATGGTTCGACCGATTCTCATGAAATGTTGTGTGCATATCGGATAGGTCTGAGAATCGGCCAACATTTATTTTTCATCCCCCTTAATGTTAAGGGTGGTCCACCCCTTAGTTGTATTTATTGTTTGGCAGACAAAGCTTTCTGTTCTCTTTTTTTCATGATACAGCATTCAAAAATACATACAACCCTAAATTTTCACTACTTTACGATCAACCCCTAAATTTTATTTGGTGAACTCCTCCGGAATGGCTCGACCGATTCTCATGAAATTTTGTGTGCATATCGGTTAGGTTTAAGAATAGGAAAAAAATATATTTTTCACCCTCCTAAATGTTAAGGGTGGTCCAACCCTTAATTTTTATTTTTTGTTTTTCAGACAAAATTTTTTGTTCTATTTTTTTTTATGATACAGCATTCAAAAAATACATAGAACCCCAAATTTTCATTCCTCTACGATCAACTCATATTTTCATTCGTTGATCATAAACTTAAATTTTTTTGGCAAGATTTTTATTTTCATTTTGTCATTACTTAGAATAAAAATTCCATCGCAATTTTCATTTTTTTTTAAATTTTATCCACAGATCCACAATATGGTTGCAAGATGGAAATCCAAAATAACAATAGTCGGTCTGAGAATAGGTCGTAATATATTTTTCATACCCCTAAGTGATTAGGGTGGCCCCACCCCAATTATTTTTATAAATATTTTGGACAAAATTTATTTCTATTTTTTCATGATGCAATAAAAAATACATACAACTCTAAATTCTCCCTTCTTTCAACAACCCATATTTTTTAATAGCCATTTCAATAATTCAAACAACGTTTGCCGGGTCAGATAGAATGATAGATAGATATAATGATAGATAGATTGTTAAATAGATATATAGATAGAAAGATAGATAACTATCTAGATAGATAGATAGTTAGATAGATAGATGAAGATACATCGGCAGATAGCTGAATAGATAGAAAGATAGATATGTAGATAGATAGATAGAATGATAGATATATAATTAGATAGATAGATAGATAGATAGATAGACAGATAGATAGAAAGATAGATAACTATCTAGATAGCTAGATATATAGAGATACATCGGCAGATAGAGGAATAGATAGAAGGATAGATAGATAAAAATAATTTATATGGCAACGTTTGCTGGTTCAGCTAGTATATATATATATATATATATATATATATATATATATATATATATATATATATATATATATATATATATATATATATATATATATATATTTTTATTTTTTTATATATATATATATATATATATATATATATCTAAAATATATATATAAGATATATATATATATATATATATATATATATATATATATCATAAATAAATCATTGGTTTAATCCGCATGATATGGTACACGTGTTTTGGTATCTTTGGTCATCATCAGAACGGCGTAGCCCAGTATGGGATAGAAAAAGGAGTGAGGAATAGGGTAGTGAACAAACTTAAACGAAATTGTTACTCTTATTTGATATTTTCCGTTTAAAATTTATTTCATTTTATTTTATTTGAGGTCCGAGATTCTGTGGAAGGCATGAATTTCCCAAGTCGGAGAGTTCGAATGGAAGCTGCGACTGTCTTTGCTAGCAGAGAAATTCATTTGTTGTTTGTTCCAAGTTTTTAATTTCTTACTTGCTACGTCATTCTGATGATGACCAAAGAGTTCGAAACACCTATCAATGGCTGCTTTATATATATATATATATATATATATATATATATATATATATATATACTTGTATTTTTTCAGCAATAACCGGGCATTTGGGTTAAAAAACCGACTTCACTGAACAGTTAACGCTTTTTCGTAATCCCATACTGTTATTTTGATTTAACGGTATTCAGATGACAATTGAAAAGTCAGTGTTAACGGTCGCCGGCCGTTATAATTTCATAACGGCCGGCGGCCGTTAAGAAATCACTTGTTCAAATATTTATTTCAAAACATCATTCTGCTTACAATAACAACATTGAAATCTTGGTCAACAGCGAGTTGGGAGAATAAACCTCTGATTTTCATTTCGCATAGGCTAATAATACATATTCATTAACCACCTTTACATTCTTGTTTTTACGCCACATTTCAAAATTTTCATTTTATTTTTGATATCGCTCTTGAGTTATTTTCGGCAGTTAATCAACACTCGCTGCACTGCACATGATTCTCCCAATATTTCTAAAGGAATTTGATTTTGTTCCTCAATTTCATCAATTTCATCCATGGTCGTCGTTATAGCGAACTGGAGAACACAAAAAACTGATGTTGTTTATAAACTGTCAAACTGTTCCATGACAACAGAGTGCACGACGTTGGGATTTTTCCTTAGAATTGCGAGGTACGGGGTTTTTTCTTTCTTCGGAATCAAAATATAATCTTTCAACGGGATTACGAATAATTTTTAACGACACACGGCCGATACGCAAATAACGGATTCGGTTAGTTATAATCCTCGGCTGCGCCTCGGATTACAATATCCAACCTCATCCGTTATTTGCTACTTATCGGCCTTGTTACGTTAATACTTAACTATAACGTTAGATAATGTTTAATAATAACGTTTAATAATGTCGGTTTTCTAACTCAAATTTCTTATCATTGTTAAGAAAAGACGAGTAAATAGCAAGAATAATTAATATAGGTTTCGTAATTCTTAGTCAGCATCATCAACTGACAAAGTTTAACATTTTCCCTACTTCAAAACATTATGAAAATATAACCTCGATATTCAACGAAGCTTGTATCCCGCCGTATGATATGCAAAATATGACAGACTCAGTTTATCCGGGCCAAAAACCCACATCGACGGAAGAATATTCATAAATCTATTCCTGGAACAGGTAGAGGTGAATAAGGTTGAACAGAATCAACGATATTGATGACTGAATTGATTGAGCCAAAGGCAACTACTAAGTCCGACTCAAACGAACGTATCAAGCTCGTTCTCTATTTGAGAATATTTGAATATGGCGAAAATGTATAATGTGATTAATGGAATTTAGGGGGCATCTATTAATTACGTGAGATAATTTCGGCGATTTTTTGACTCCCCCCCCCCTCCGAATCTCACGTGAGATTTTTTAAAATGCATATTTGTTATATGAACGAATTAATCTGTGCTAATTCTATTAGTTCAAGTAAATCAGTAATATTTTATAAAAATGTGAATAAAACTAAGTTAAAAATAAAACAATGGATGTGATAAGTAGCAGTTTTTATTATTTAATTAATAATTATTAGTGCATCGTATGTTTGTTATAAAAGGTTATAGCATTTTTTTTAATAAATAATATTCACATCGTCAATTTTAACATATTTGTCCGAATTATCAAAAAAATACAAGTCGTCAACTCTCTGGTCAATAAATTCAATGCTAAAATCTACATTACTAGTGAAAGATAATGTTGATATTGGAAAGTATACAAAAGTAATAGCTTTTTTAAAAAAGCAGTCAGTCGGGCACATTCCCAAAAAATCAAGAATATTTGAACAGCAAGAAATTGAGAAATTTCTTCGTTTAGCTACTGATGAAGTATATTTGTTGATGAAGGTAAAACGATTTTTTATTAATATAATTATTATTTGATAATATCACTAATATTTTTCAGGTAATATTAATCATTGGTATTTCCGGTGCATGCAGAACGGACGAACTTACAAACATGACGATAGATGATGTTGTGGATAAGACTAATATATTAATAATACATGTACCGGATACAAAAACAAACAAACGGGGAACTTTTACTGTTTGTAACGTCGAGAAGGAAAATTACATTGATGTTGTTGCAATTTGCAAACACTACTTCAACCTTCGTCCCCCTAATGTCACTTCCAGGCGACTATTTGTGAGATATCAAGGTGGAAAGTGTGCAGCACAAAATGTGGGACACCACACTATTGGGACAATGCCATTTGAAATAGCCAGTTACCTAAAATTAAGTAACGCTAAAGAATATACAGGACATGCGTTCAGAAGATCATCACTCTCCTTGCCAATTCAGGAGCAGATATTTTAGCATTAAAAAGGCACGCCGAATGGAAATCCACCAGCGTAGCGGAAGGCTACGTTGAAGATTGTTTAAATAATAAAATAAGTGTCGCTAGAAAACTTTTCAACACTAACGATATGGCCGAGTCTTCTACTATGACTATGAATGAATCTACATATACTGAAACTGCTGAAATGACGACTCCTTTAATAGAAAATATAGCAGACGTAAGGGCAACAGCTTCAACTACTTCCTTCTCTGAACAAGTACTGTTATAAAATTTATCCAAGCAAGGAATCTCTTTAGTTGAATCTACTATACATAATCCGATTTTTAATGTCACTTTAAAAAATAATGACTCATAGTTATGAATTTCATATTATAAAATAAAATTTTTATAGAAAAAATCTTACCAACAATTATTTTGTAGGATAAAAAATCATGTGTAAACCATGGCAGTAAAGTGATTTTTCAGGTCTCAAGAAGTGTCTTCTTTCGGCCTGAAAAATGCCACTTTTTCGCCTAGGTATACAATATACTATTAATTACTGAGATTGAATTCTCGCACATCACTTGGTGAAACATCATAAAGAATAAAGTATAAACTTTAAAATAAAAACACTTGGCTTATGTTTCACAATATAAAAAATATTTAGATACTGTATTTAGCAGTAATAAAAAGTCGACATGTTTCGAGCTATGAACTCATTATCAAGACTGACTACAGGAGAGTATTGCATCGTAATTTATAAAACAGACAAAAGCAAAGGTGATACCTGAAAATCAATTTGTTCGTTTACAAGGGGTAATTGACTATTATGGGCGGAACTTATTTCGAGAATTTCGAGAAGGTCAAGGGGCTTTCCTTTGTTGCCTGAATGCAACAATTGGGTTTTGTTGAAATCCAGAAAATGATTAGATTTTATACAATGTTCGGAGAAGCCAGTGGTATTTTTGTGTTGTAAAATTGACTTTTTATGTTCTTCAACACGAATATTTATATTCCTTCCTGTCTGTCCAATACAGAAAGCAGGGCATTCGTCGCAAAATATTTTGTAAATACCACTGTTTTCTCCGATGTTAGATTTTTCTTTATTATTGACCAAGAATGACTTCAAGTTTCTTTTATTTGTACAAATTGTAATAACGTTATTTTTCGATAGTCTGTTACAAATTTTGCTACTCAAATTAGGCACATAATTTATTGGGAAGTATTTTTGTTCTTCATTAATAGTTTGCGTGGGGTATATTGAATGCAACAGATACTTTCTTCGTTTTTTCCCAATGAGCTTGTCGATAAGACTTTCATTGTAACCGTTATTGATGGCTAATAATTTAATTGTATTAACTTCAGTTTGAAAATTTGTTTCCGATAATGGAATCGTGAACAACCTATGTATGAACGAATGAAAAGCACTGAGTTTTAATTTAGTGTGTTGGTTACTGTCGCTGTGAATTAAATTATCTGTGAAGGTTGGTTTTCTATAAATGTTGAAAGTAAGAGAATTCAAATTCCTAGCAATGTGAACGTCTAAGAAATTCAAGGTACCATTTTCGTTTTCTACTTCTTTTGTAAATTGAATCGAGTTGTAGAAAGTATTTATATATTTAGGGAAATTATCTAACTGCCTATCTGTACCGGTCCAAATACAAAAAATATCATCTACATAACGTCTCCATAATAAAACGTTAGTAATTAAATTATTATCAATATTGAAAATTTTTTTTCTCTTCTAAGTTATTCATGAAAATTTCACTCAACAAAGGCGATAACGGTGATCCCATGGGCAATCCGTCTTCTTGTTTGTATATTATATTATTAAATTTGAAATAACTCTGTTTCAAACATAAGTTTAAGGCAGACATTGTTTCGTTGACTGCTTGAGTTGTTAAATTTGGGTTCATCTTTAGATATCCCTTAACAATATTTTTTAGTTAGTTAAAAATATTGTTAAGGGATATCTAGAGATGAACCCAAATTTAACAACTTAACCTTCACAGATACTTTAATTCACAGCGACAGTAACCAACACATTAAAATAAAACTCAGTGCTTTTCATTCGTTCATACATAGGTTGTTCACGATTCCATTATCGGAAACAAATTTTCAAACTGAAGTTAATACAATTAAATTATTAGCCATCAATAACGGTTACAATGAAAGTCTTATCGACAAGCTCATTGGGAAAAAACGAAGAAAGTATCTGTTGCATTTAATATACCCCACGCAAACTATTAATGAAGAACAAAAATACTTCCCAATAAATTATATGCCTAATTTGAGTAGCAAAATTTGTAACAGACTATCGAAAAATAACGTTATTACAATTTGTACAAATAAAAGAAACTTGAAGTCATTCTTGGTCAATAATAAAGAAAAATCTAACATCGGAGAAAACAGTGGTATTTACAAAATATTTTGCGACGAATGCCCTGCTTTCTATATTGGACAGACAGGAAGGAATATAAATATTCGTGTTGAAGAACATAAAAAGTCAATTTTACAAAACAAAAATACCACTGGCTTCTCTGAACATTGTATAAAATTCAATCACTTCCTGGATTTCAACAAAACCAAATTGTTACATTCAGGTAACAAGGGTAAACGTCTTGACCTTCTCGAAATTCTCGAAATAAGTTCCGCCCATAATAGTCAATTACCCCTTGTAAACGAACAAATTGATTTTCAGGTATCACCTTTGCTTTTGTCTGTTTTATAAATTACGATGCAATACTCTCCTGTAGTCAGTCTTGATAATGAGTTCATAGCTCGAAACATGTCGACTTTTTATTACTGCTACTTAAATACAGTATCTAAATATTTTTTATATTGTGAAACATAAGCCAAGTGTTTTTATTTTAAAGTTTATACTTTATTCTATACTATTAATTATAGGAGAATTTTCCTTGTTCAGTTTATGTAGTATACTTACAACTACCTTTTAATCTTATTAAAAGGTATTAAAACAATTGTCCAATTTTATCCAAACAGTTCCCTGCAAAATACGAAAAAAATTTATAACCTTCCGCATCCTGCACTAACAGAAAAAAGTATATTAAAAAAAGTATGAAGCAGCAGATCAACATATCATCAGAATATTTCAGACATTTATGATAGATCTGTGTATGCTGAAAGTAATGTCATCGCTGGAATATTCTCAGGAAACGTAGTTCGTGGAAATGCAATTATAGTGAAAATGTCACCTTGCAAAAGTCCACCTAAATTTTAAGACTTCATAAAACTGGAACAGACAGTTCGGGGCAATATCCCAGATGCGCCACAACTTTGAATTTTTACGAATACACGGAATATTTGAACATGTCGAAGAATTTATTAACATATAAACATAAGTATGAACATCTTATGCAAAATAAATACGTGTAATCCTTTTGGCAACATCTAAATTAGATTGAATATTGCAATTACTAAGAAATATTGATACAAAGCGTCCAGTTTACAACGAGGTATTAGGACTGCCGAGAATGTAGAATCCTTTTTTTCAAAACGGAACAAGGCTGAGTGAAAACGAATTAATTTCAAGTAGTATTTTCCCAAAAATAGAAGACTGTTGCACTCTATCGAGAGATCGGAAGGCAAGAGTGGGGTGCGAGAATGGATTCAAAATCCGTTTGATAGCTCCTGGATTTTTGAAGTTTTTAGATCTCTGATATATATATATATATATATATATATATATATATATATATATATATATATATATATAATATATATATATATATATATATATATATATATATAAGGTAAGAGCACCAGTTGTCGACACGTTAAGAAAAAAACATCAGTTATTCTGGCACAGATTCCAGGGAATTGAAGTTCATATCAAAACTACCATGCCTACCGGATGTTCATAGTTTAGGCTTCACGTCGAATCAGAAATTGGCATGATTTTAAACCAAATAAGACAAAAATAGATTTTTTTGTAAATATCTGCAAATGTCCCTAAGCTCGACACGCTAAATTGAGGATGTTCCAGTTCTTGACACTGTAAATGCTCCAGTAGTCGACACATGTAAATAACATCAGTTTTGATCATGGGAAATTACATAACAAGAAAAATGTATGTTGTGAAAGCATAATTCAATAATAAAATATTCAACACATTTGTGAATTGAATATCTTAGAGGTAAAATGAAATAGAAAGATTTTAAGAACACAAATGTAACAAAAACTGTCTTTGGTCACTTTTATAGTTCATTAATTGCTAAGGCATTGAGAAATCGGTAGCTGGACCTTTCCCCAAGTGTAGTCAGTTCTGGAGTCTCGACTTTACTGATTATCTGATCGAATGGAATATATGAAAAAGCTACAAATTCCTTTCTTCGACTGTCAAAGTTTTTCAACCCATAACCAATATGTTTCCACGTAAAACAAATGCTTGAATAATACATAAGTATATGAATACAGACGCATTCCTTTTGCCACTCTTAAACTCTGATAATATAAAACTTTCTTGCTTCATCAAGTCTTCAAAGCTAGTATTTTCAGAATATACCTCTTCCCAGTCAGAATCTCGGTATGAAGTCCTGTCTAAATCCTAAGAAGACGACTCTGGTGGCAATGGTTGTTTTGTCTTTATCAACTTAAGTTTCTTCTGTTGTGTGCTAACACGTTCGTGGCATCTCTTGCGTTTTTTCTTTCTTCTTTACGCCTTTCTTCTTCTTGTTCCTTACATTCTCTTCTTTTATAGTACTCTATCATAGTAGGTAGAATTTCTCTCTTTCGTTTTTTGGCTGTGAAGAATGTTCTGGCCACAGCAAAGCTAGTTCGAAAGGCAATAACAAAAAAGGCAAATATTATTTGTTCTGATCCGTATTGAATGAATAAACCATTACAGTTACATTGGGCTCTTTTCACATAAATATTTTCTTTTCCTCGACAACCGTGTCGACTATAGGAGATTACCACACCTGTACGATAACTAGATCCAATATTCGTCACCCCATGTCGACTATTGGAACTTAGTGTGATCTTTGGTGTGGATCACACACCGTTCCAATAGTCGACATGGGGTGACGAATATTGGATCTAGTTATCGTACAGTAAAGTTACGTATACATATCTGTATCAAATGAGCTGAACGTTAAAACCACACTGAGTTATTAGCTTATAAAAATGTTCCTTTTCTCGACACCCCTGTCTACTATAGGAACATAGCACTTTTCGTGTACCAGTACTCGACACATGCCAAAAAATATGTCAAAAACTTAAATAACCACAATATACTTACCTGGGATGCAGCTTCGAAGGTTTCTTAGTTAATAGAACATAATAAAAACATTTTTAGTCAAAAAATAACACTTAACA
>JARQZK010003667.1:172500-245000 GCA_030704885.1 Cynegetis impunctata
CATTTAATGGGGACACTTCAGAAGTTTACTCAAGAAGAAAAACTCGAATTGGATCTTTGTTTGAAATGGAACTTTCCTTACGTGAAGGAAGCAGTAAAACTCAATTTACTTGATGTTTTTTTCATGGCAATTAAACTAATTGAGTCAAGCTTATGTGATCTAATTTTAGTTTTGAACAGTTTTCTTGGGAGTTGAGGTGTATCTAATGAAATTGGAAGTTACAATTTTAATGTTATGTGAAACATATGCCATACTTCCAAAATTTGCAAATTCAAATTTGTCGGTCATACTACATTAATTTTATCTTCTAATATAATTGAAATTGTATATTGAAATATCAAAATATATTTGAAGTTAATGTTAATGTTAAATTATTTTTCTTTTTTGATGATTCATTTGTTTGGTACCATATGGTACCCTCGATGGTACCATATACACTGAGCGACTGAGCCCATACTCAAATTACCTACTCTTGCATGAGCCATGGTGAGGGTGCAATTTTGGTGTACAACGTACACGAATTTTATGCAATCTTTTGCAATTTTCTGCAATTTTATGCCATTTTTTGCAATTGTCTGTAATATTTTTGGAATTTTATGAAAATTTCACGCAATTTTTTACAATTTTATACAATATTTTGCAATTTTTTTCCTAATATTTCGATTCATAACTTTAAGTTTAAATTTAATGCAATTTTATACAATATTTTGCGATTTTTTCACAAATTTTTTGTTTGATCATTTATTAATTATTTTAGAATTTTTGCAATTTTTTGAAATTTTCTGCAGTTTTTTGCCAATTTATATAGTTTTTTGCCGTTTTTCGAAATTAAGTATTTTAGTGTACCTAAGTAAGTACATGATTTTCTAGCTCGGTTAACACCTCGGGCCATGATATTTATTTGTATTAAGTAATTGATGTTTTTTAGTTTCAATTCGTATTTTTCATTCATTCATTATGCTCACAATTTTTGCAAATTATTCATTCAAATGTAACTGTTTATGAATGAAGGGAAATTATTACTATTATTCTATATATTCATATACATACTCGTATATACATATATTATATATATATATATATATATATAAATATATATATATATATATATCGGTATATATATATAATATATATATATATATATATATATATATCTATATATATATATATATATATATATATATATATATATATATATATATATATATATATATATATATATATATATATATATATATACTTATATATATATATATATATATATATATATATATATATATATATATATATATATATATATATATATAAACGAAGTTCATATTTCCTTCATAAAAATTTATGGAGAAACCTCGGGAGAAACAGAATATTCCTGAAAATTATAAACTCATATGATAAAAGTAAAGAACATCAGCGCTTTCTAACTTCTTCTGGATAATCTGATAATATAGTAATTTAAATATCAAATAAAGTATTACGGAACATATAATACTAGAGTAGAATATTTATGTTATTATGAATAAGCTATGTTATATAATTCTGGTCAGAATAAATAAATTTTAAATCTCCCCTTCCCATCGCTAAGGGTTATGGTACTGAAACGTAGATATTGTGGTGAAGTGCGAGCCCCCTCGGGACATTAGCAATTTGTCACGCTGGAGTAAATATATTTCTGTCACGTTGTTGAGGTTGCAGATAATTATTGCATTCAAATTATTCGAATCAGCTTTTCTCATTCTCTCTGCTTTTTTATTTTTTTATCTATTGTTTGAACTATTGCTCTGTTTCAGAAAGGGATGAAAATTGAACGCTAAAATGATTGCCTCTTCCTTGAAAGTAAATATGCAGCAAATCATCAACTTTCTTTCAATGGATCAACTGAAACTCAAAAAGCGTCTAATTAAACATTTTCTGTATTAAAGAATGCTGATAGGGTGATGGCACCAGTAGTCGCCACCTCTCCAGTAATTGCCACTTTCAAATTTCTTCTTTGATAACAAGAATTCCTACAAATATGTAGAGACCGCCTTTCCTCGGTTTGATATTGACACATTTCTATAGAATCCTGCAATTTTTTCACTGACCTACAGATGGCATAACGTCAGGTATAACTGTTGTATAATTTCGCGCCAATTTCACATGGAGGTTATGTATAACTGTTGGGCGATCATACTAGGGTAAGTGGATTACATTTTAATTATTTTTTCTTGAAATAGTGGTTACATTGAAAAAAAAATTCGATGTGAGTTTTATTAAAGGGTGCATATTTCATATGTTGTTCTTTTTCTCCAGTATATGATTAGCATTTATAAGATATCATGGGGTGGCAATTATTAGTCAACATTTTATTGAGATTCCAAAGATTGCCACAACATGGCAATTATTGGTATCTGTGGATATTTTAAAAAAACTTAACTGTTTTGATTTCAAAAGAACTAATATTATACCTAAATATGAAATACCAGTCAATTTACAACTCGCTGGCATAAACGGAACCAGTAGTTGCCATGAGGTGGCAATTTTTGGTTATGACTGTGGCACTTACTGGATCGTTTTTACAGAAAGTTCGAATATGACAGAACAAAAGGGGGAAAAATATTTTTTCGTTATTCTGAAGAGTCTATGGTAAAAGCTATCGCTGAGGTGAGACATGGTAGTTCCATAAAAGCGGCTTCGGAGAAATATAATGTACCACGAAGAACTTTGGGGAACAAAGTCTCTGGGAAAACACCTGAGAATAGAAAAATGGGCCCTAAAATTATATTGACGGAAAATGAAGCACAACGCTTAGTGAGATGGATTATTGATATATCTAGAATGGGGTTTCCTCTTGTTGAAGAGGATATTTTGAATACAGTAGAGAAAATTGTCATTAATAATGAAAGGGCAAATCCCTTCTCTGATGATAAGCCTGGAAAAAAGTGGTTCAAATTATTCATGAATCGACATCAAAAGAGTGGAAAATTTATTTTCTCAAAAAAGAAAACGAGAAGTTGAGGAAAGAAAAAGAGAAGGAAAATAGAAAGCAGGAGAGAGAGTTAAAAAACTTAAGAAGGTGGAAGAAATGAAAACGAAGAAAGAAGGAAAAACCAACAAACGAAAACTGTTCGAACTGAGTTCAAGCTCGGAGGAATCTGAGAAAGACGAAATTATACCTTATGAAGATAGTGATAACGATAGCCATTTGGAGAAGAACATTGAGAATAATGATAAGATAGTTGACATGGACCTTCCAGGACTGGGAAAATGGGTCCTTGTTAAATATTCGACAAAAAAATCGGTGAAGCATTTCATTGGACAAATCATAGACGTGAATGTGGATGATTATTTTGTGAAATTTACGAAGTTCCTTGGTGGAAAATTTGTTTGGCCTGAAAATGAGGACAGTGATAATGTATTAAAAGATGATATAATAAAAGTTTTACCTGAACCTACTTTGGACAAGCGAGAACAGATGGATTTTGGGATAGTCTTTGATGGATATAATATCGTTTAATTGCTCTTCACCAATTCAATATTCAGTTTTTTTCTCGGTTTTTTTCCTGTTTTATATTCAAATGTTTATGTTTTTTTAGATTTCGACATATTTTTTATATTTTGTTTATAATGTACTAGATATTTCATGCTTTGATACCAAAGAAAATAATATTTATTTTTAAAATAAAATTATTTACTACTTTTTTTTTATTTTTCATTTGTGATATTTTTCATATCTTGGTAGTTGGTATTCGAACTCGTTTCGAAATATTTTCACCCTTTTACATATTCATATTCCAAGCTGAGGGGCTATTCTGCACAGTGGCAATTAATAGAATGAAACATGGCAATTATTAGAAAATTTCAGAATTTCAGTGGCAATTACTGGATTCAGATGGACCGTTGAAAAATTCCTAATTTTTCGAAAAATTATATTAAAAATCAACGAGTTAACGTTGTTACGATATTAAGGAAGGGACATTTCATTAGCTCAAAACAACGAAATTTGTTATTTCGCGTAATATATCTGTAAATATGTAAAAAAGCAAAAAAATTGTCTTAAAGTGGCGATTACTGGTGCAGTCGCCCTATCTCTTTTCTGATATTTTATATCTCACGTATGTATAATGCACCAGCATAAACCCGAGCATAAACCACGAAAGAACAGCTGTGGAATATCCTACCATTTACAAAATTTACGTTTTCTTGTTTACGGAATTGAAATATAATGTTCCAATGTGAACCATAGCAAAACGGCAGATACCTTGCATGCCATGAAAACATCATTGTCCACTTCTGTTTCGAGCTCTTCACAGGCAATAAAATAGTCTGTTTTACTAGTAACGAAACAGTGGATAAATGGGTACATAAATACAATTTTCGTTTCCACTTCCCCGAGTTAGATTATCCGTTCTGCATCGAAAAACAACGCTAGTTGCATAAGTTGATTCATTCACGCATCACAGCATTGTGTTTTCGACCATTTCGAACTCGTTTGATGCAGCTCTGAAATTTCTATGGTAAGTTTTCAGTTACCTATTAGGTATTTTCAAACAAGAACTATTTTTTTGGAACGAAGTTTCTTACGGCAGGCTTGAAGGAGATAGGAATTTTGCTGCGCGACCAAACTGAAAAGAATGTGAGACTAAAACCGTAAGAAAAACATATAACGGAGGCGCAACACGCATTCGTAATTCTTTCTCGTTCTTTCTTAATCTTTCTCCTCCTGCCACGACATATACATGAAATTCTTGTCCGAGCACGTGGTGTATACTCATTATAAATTCATTTACTCGTAAATAAACACGTTTATTTTCGTATAGTTTGTAAATCTTCAATACCATATTAAGTATAGTAACAAATGCAAGTGAACTAACAAGTGACTTAAATGAAATTGACAGTGATAATATTTGAAAATTACTTAATTACCGAAATAAAATTAAATACGTGAATATTAGTTTGACAATCTAAGTTAATACATGGTTAATATTTTTTATACAACTTACATATGTGCATAATATGTATACTACACACTCAATACATTATTTATTTTATTTTTAACATATTAAGTAATAATTATAGTTTTTCGTCGACCTCTAAATAAAAGTTTACTTTAACGTACACGAAATTGATCATTAATGACCCATTTTAATGTGCAATTTCTCCTATTTTAATGTATGATTGTCATGGGCAACCAAACACAGAAGTATTCAGCACGGAATAGTTGAATCATTCTGTGTCTGTACTGTTATTCCACAGAGAAAAGGAATTCATAATTCAAATAGAAAAATTTAACTCTATACAAAATAAAGTAGAAACTGCGGAAAAATTTTTATGCAATAATCGTTCGAAAGTAAATAACACTTCAGCTTCCACCAGCTCCACATATTCCTTATCGGATATTGTACGTAATGTTAACTATTCAGAATGTCACATGTCTAATATTCCATCTATGAATTTCTCAAATTGTTCCATCGGGAGCATAAATATAAATATATCGAAATGAACATAGAAATTTACTTATATTGTGTCAAGTGTATCTGTCGTTCAAAATAAAAATTTATTTCAATCAAGAATTTATAAGTACTCAATTCATGATGAGGTCGACGGAAAAATCTTGTAATAAACTCGTTTATTAATGTAGCGATTAATGGTCTTGAACTATTAACGCGTTAAAATATCTCAACCATTAATCGCTGTCATTAATAAACTAGTTTATTAAATAACTATTAATGTCGAATCCGAAGGAACTTTGTTCCTACCTGATGTGCCATGATACCACATCTTTTTATTTGTTCAGAGAGAGAAGTCTGAGTAGGTTGCAATTATTATTACTTATGACCATACAACTTATAGGTTATATTCCTCAGTCTACCCATATTGTCCGAGATTGTCATATAATATCAGCTTACAGCTTATAATAGTAGGATCCATAGGCTTTTGAATATTCATGGAAAAAAAAAGTTAGTTTCGAATCATGATTCGAAACTAACTTTTTGAAGAATTGAAGAAAACATCGAACATAAAAGATGTCAATGATAATTATAATCCTAGTTTAATCGATTTAATGATAAAAAAGGCAATAAACTAGATGTACACCGGTGTACATCTTTATTGAAGAAACTCATTTACAAAAGCCAGTAATTTTCTCTCGAATAATAAACTCAATATTGCATTATAAAGAATGTTGGGAAAAATTTAATTTTCATTAAAAAAATTAAAATCAATGATTTTTTTTAATCATGGTTTTTGGAATTTAATGATTTTTTCAATTCAATGCTCGATATATACAAACATGAAATTTTTGTTTGTTCTGATCTCCGTTTCTATATGAATAAACACAACACAGTTTTAATCGAATAAATAAATAACTTTCCATATAAATGTTAGTCAAGATCCCATCTGATCTCGTCCCTAATAATATAGATACCTAGACCTACTCCCAAATGTGCTAATTTCCAAGCACTAAATTATTGTATTTCTAGATAGGTATTCATTTGTTGAGATGCCTTAGTAAAGCTATGCCAAATAGAGTTATATATCTTGTTATATACCTACTTTGTCTAAATTTAATGCTTTCGCGTTTTCTTTCCGGTTTCCATCAACTTGTGTAGCTGAGTGAGCGATTTGCGTGTGAGCCTACAGAACAACTTGCGTGCTTCATCAAGAACGAGGCTTTACGCCTACACCAAATGACAGATACTCATGAAAAGCACGATAAAAATATACTTGAAAATAAATAACACCAAGATGATATAATACGATAGCATACCTATATTGAAATGAAGAATTGAGATTTCAACATTTAGAAATTGACAAGAGTGAGACTTGATAACCATTTATATTGATAAAAATATTTAGGAAGCGCCTTTGAAATGATACTTAGGGTACATCTACAAATAAGCATTTGTTCAACACAAAATTGAAATATATTTCGCCATTCAAACTAAGTAGGTATCACTTAATTCGCTCTGCTGTACGTGCTTACACTACTAAATGCTCATGTTTCGTGAATCGAGTTAAATTCATTGTTTTCCCCTGTTTCATTGATATCGAAAATTTTCAGCTAATTTGTCACAAGAATAAACTTGTCTCAATAATACCTTAGCTGTAATTTAAAAAATATATATCTTCTTCCGGTGCCGTACCCGGTTTCTGGCGTAGGCGACCTCTCTTCAACTATTCGTGTTGTGCGTGATACAGTGATACACGAATAGAAGGGACCTACAGTTTTACGACGGTTCCGAACGTCTCTATAGAGAGGCTTTACTAGGCAGAATACTTCTCGGTGGTTTGCCATTGACTTCCGAGAGGTGGCTCCGCATTAAGATATATATATATATATATATATATATACACGTGTTTCGGACTCTTTGGTTCTCATCATAACAAAGAAGAAATTTTCCCTTGATTCTTCTTTGCAGTTTATTTCCACGGTCAGAGATCTCGCGGATGGCATTAGGTACTTAATCGCCTCCGTGGCGAAGTTTGACCAAACCTTCCAACCCGGAGAGTTCGAACAAAAAGCCAAAAATGTGTGATTATCTTCCGGAGCGAGGGATTCTGCTTGTTGTTGCGGTTTTCATTTTAAAGTTTTCCATCCCGCACTTGGCTACGCCGTTCTGATGAAGAACAAAGAGTCCGAAACACGTGTTAACGACTACTTCGGCATTTGCGGACTAGACCGATAATTGTGCTCTATATATATATATATATATATATATATATATATATATATATATATATATATATATATATATATATATATATATATATATATATATATATATATATATATATATATAACTGAGATTGAATTCTCGCACATCACTTGGTGAAACATCATAAAGAATAAAGTATAAAGTTTAAAATAAAAACACTTAGCTTATGTTTCACAATATAAAAAATATTTAGATACTGTATTTAGTGGAATGAACCGCGTAAAAGATTTGAAAAATCTCTTTTTTTAAAATCTTTTACGCGGTTCATTCCGTGAACCAAGTTTTTCAAATACTTCCGACCGCGGAAATCTTTCTGAACATATATATATATATATATATATACTTTATATATATATATATAATACATAATATATATATATATATATATATATATATATATATATATATATATATATATATATATATATATATATATATATATATATATATATATATATATATATATATATATATATATATATATATGTTCAGAAAGATTTCCGCGGTCGGAAGTATTTGAAAAACTTGTTTCACGGAATGAACCGCGTAAAAGATTTGTAAAAAAGAGATTTTTCAAATCTTTTACGCGGTTCATTCCGTGAACCAAGTTTTTCATATATATATATATATATATATATATATATATATATATATATATATATATATATAATAACTATATATATATATAAATAGAAAACAGAATTCTTCGTGTTATCGATACACGTTCGTGGCAATAAAATGAAGTGAACTAGGACATTTATTTGAAATTAATCAAACAAATTATTATTTTGTTTGATTAATTTCAAATAAATGTCCTAGTTCACTTCATTTTATTGCCACGAACGTGTATCGATAACACGAAGAATTCTGTTTTCTATTCAATTGTTACCTGTAAAAGGAATAAAATTGGAGCGCTTGTTACTTGCGGCGTGTGAATGTTGAATTACATCGAATTTGATGTATCAACTTTACTCTTGCTTAGCGATTATAGTAACCACCTTCGGGTGTCAGGACGTACGAGTTCTCGTTGCCGAAATGTTTTCTTCTATCTGTAAGATGTGGTTCATTTGTTTCCGACTGGTGGCGCTGTGTCATATTTATATCGAATATAGTCACTGGAAGGAAAATATAACGCCGTTAGAAATATTTGGTTGATTATCACATTCGATGGATGGATGATACTGATGAGCCCCAAATAAGGGCGAAACAGACTGTCTATCATTTCCATTGATTGTGATAGACCACTTAATGTTTCTAACATACACCATCCAAGGTATATGGAGGCATTTCGATGTTTCGTGAACTCGTATATTCTAGCTCCGCTAGGAGGTTTGTTTGATTAATTTCAAACAAATGACCTAGTTCACTTCATTATATATATATATATATATATATATATATAGTATATATATATATATATATAAGTATATATATATATAATATATATATATATATATATATATATATAATATATATATATATATATATATATAGTATATATATATATATATATATATATATATATATATATATATAGATATATAATATATATAATATAATATATAGAGGTATATATATATATATATATATATATATATATAGGTATAGGTAATATATATATATATATATTATATATGAAATGTTCAGAAAGATTTCCCGCGGTCGAAAGTATTTGAAAAACTTGGTTCTCGGGATGAACCGCGTAAAAGATTTGAAAAATCTCGACGTTTCGGCTCCTTTTGCGAAGCCATCTTCAGGAAAATTACAAGAGAAAAGAATTCAGAAACGTGGCCTACATCTGCATACTCCACGAATAGAATTAGGAGGAAACGGAAATAATACGATTATTTTCCCTTGTAATTCACCTGAAGATGGATTCGCAAAAGGAGCCGAAACGTCGAGATTTTTCAAATCTTTTACGCGGTTCATCCCGAGAACCAAGTTTTTCATATAAATATTATATATATATATATATATATATATATATATATATATATATATATATATATATATATATATATATATATATATATATATATGTGAGTTTAGCTCAAAGCTCACAATGTGAGGCATATTGAAAGGTCAAACGGATATAACACGTCTGTCCGATTGAAAGTGATATTTATATGCACATAATTCGAAGATACGGTTGCGTAATATGTTAATTGGGATTCCGGTTACCGGAGTAGTTCCTCAATTACATGCATGCCCTAGGGTCAATATGCATAGTCGGGAGATTTCGATATGTTAACATAGGCGGACAGAAGCCTACGTCGAATGATTGCACAACCACTACTCTCGCTCCAAAAATTAATTCACAGCCTGTTATGTTTGAAAATATCCTATTCAATATTCATTTTCTGTAATCTGGTACCATTAGGACCTTCTCTTGCGAACGACTGATTTGGAAAATATATAAGAGACTTCTAGAAAACTACGCCATATTGTCCTCTATCTTGTTGCAGTTCGAGAATTCATTTAGGTATAGGACTATTAGGATGGTGTTGAATATAATGGTTTTCCGGGTTTGTATCCGCGTATGGGCTTCGTCTTCGTTGAAGTCTGCTCGACTTGGCAAAATCATTCTTGGTCGGAATGAATACACTGAAGTTCAGTGTAATCATTATATATATATATATATATATATATATATATATATATATAAATAAATATATATATAAATATATATATATATATATATATATATATATATATAAAATATATATATATATATATATATATATATATATATATATATATATATATATATATATATATACATATATATATATATATATTGTAAATATTTTTGAAGTAATCGACATCGTTAGAATTGTAAACTTTTAATGTCGTTTCTTTGTCTTCAGGTAAGGAATTATAAATAGTGTAAATATTTTATAAATTAATAAATTTAATCTTTGTCTTCAGAGAAACTCAATTTGGTTTATGTGACGATATTTCCCAATCCTCAAAGAGCATATTATGTTAATGTTATGAATTTGTTAGTTCTATGACTTGAATATTTAAATACGTTAGGATGACATTAGTATAAACTCTTTGTAAATATTTTTGAAGTAATCGACATCGTTAGAATTGTAAACTTTTAATGTCGTTTCTTTGTCTATGACCAAATTGAATAACACAGGCATCACCTTGGATTGAGGAGGATTCGACACTCTCGGTTCTATTGTAAAGTTTGTATATATTTTGTATAGAAATGTGGTGTGATTTTTATTTCTAGGTATTACATTGTTTAGTTTGTATCTTTTTTGATTGATGTGTGTTCATTTTTATGTTTCACATTGTTTATTTACTATATTTTTCGCTTTGTCAATAAAGTGTATAATATTAAGACAGTAAAGCTTATTTTGCTTTGATTTGATCGAGGATTTGATATAGGTATATCTGCATTAGCAATTTTCAGATTTCTTGTTGTTTCCATATGTTTTAGCGAGATTTTATCTAGGGTTTTCTTCGAGGTTTTCTTATATATTCATATTTATCTGATGCCGGCTGTGATAAACACGAAGAGCAAAACTATTACTTAAATTTTCGGAGATGGAAGTGCTATTTTCAGTTCCAGATAAATTGGAAATCGAGGGATATTTATGCCTTTCACTGAATTTGTCCCTCATGTGTTCGCCCGAGTGTTCGCCTGATTTTGTAGAGAGCAATTTCCCTTTCTATTTTGTTCCATCTCACGTGTCTTTCATCAATTGGAAAGAGATGAGTTGATCCATATATTTTGTGTACAATTTTTAGGATTCAAAATACGAAGGAAAAAATGTTAATTTAGTAGGTATTTTAAATTTGTTTTGAATTCCTGCAAATTCAATTCCAATTTCTGTGTTTAGCATACTCCGGCTATTTTAGTTCTCAAAACAAACAAAGAAAAGTGGAATAATTTTGAGGAAAGGTAATTGTCGATGTTTAGTTACAAGAACGAAACAAGGAAATTTTTCATACCTTATACGTTTCAAATTCAATACTAGGTATTCACAGTATTGGCAGCTATCATGTTTAAAGAAAGAATTTAAAATACTGTAGAATTTCGTTTGGTAGGTAGGTATATTATCCTCGATATAAATTGAGACATCCTAGATAATTTCATTGAGTGTGGTTTCATAAAAACGTAGGTGAATACGATAAGTTGAAACCACTAGGTCAGGGGTTTCCTCGGGGGTTTCACCAATCAAGGTTAACAACAGAAAGTATCTTTAGTGGAAACATGCAATCTTGCCGTGGGAGCTGGGAGCCCCTGAATTTGCAAGTCCGAACTTGCATCAGGCAAGTCACAGCTCGTGATTATGTGAGAGCGCGCGAGCCCTCAATGTCTTAATGTATGTTATGGAGCAAAGGTGAGTGATTAAGAATTTAGGTACTCAAATAGAACTTAACTCTGAAGAGAAATTACACCAATTTAACAGTGACTTCAGGAGATTGTGCAGTGTTACTTTATACTTAAGAGAAGGTGACGAGAGTAAGAGTGTGGGAGATTAAGTTGTTTAGAAAAAGATCAGCGTAACTACTGAAAAATAGCTCAAAAATTCTACGAATTGATTATAAAAGATCGAAAAGTCTCATTGCTTGAAATTATGGAAGAAACTAGCTTTTCTAGCCATGTAGCTCGAAATTCAAAGCTGTGGTGAAAATGTGAGGGAAATTTGTAGAATTGAAATTGAATATTTTCATATTAGAAGTTTTAGTTTATTTAAATTTATATCAGCGAACAAGGTTGAAGGTTTTGTTTTTTTGCTCATTGACCAACTCCAAAAACACCCAGTGTAACAGGATCCTACTATGAACATTTTAAAGATAACTTATCTGAAGCTATAATAGAAAGGTTACGAGGAAAGCTTAGGAAAAGTGGGTTTATCCTTATCCATCAAAACAATGCAGCAGTGCACAAGTCTTCGATTACGATGGTAGCTATTCGTTATGTAGGGTTCGAAATAATGGAACACCCTCCCTATTCTTAGCCCCTTGTGACTACCAACTGTCTCTAAACACAAACATGAGCTCAGATGTAAAACAATTTGGACAAATAATATAGAAGTCACAAGGTTAAAAAAATCTCTCTTCATGATATTGAGAACCAAAAGGAAAAGTGTGTTGAACTCAGGGACTATTTCGAGAAATTAAGTGGCTGAAATAAGGTTGTGACTTTTATTTAAGTATTGGTCAGGGATGGAGATAAGCCCTCGTACACTACTGCTAAGCCAACTCATCTAGAAATTATAAGAGATTCTCGATGTGAATGAAAACTTCCATGAAACCGATACTTGAGAATTCTGGAGTATATTGAGTAAATCATTATTCAAAAATAGTGTAAA
The DNA here is from genome assembly GCA_030704885.1 of Cynegetis impunctata. NCBI lineage: Eukaryota > Metazoa > Arthropoda > Insecta > Coleoptera > Coccinellidae > Cynegetis > Cynegetis impunctata. The sequence continues at coordinate 185,528 of JARQZK010003667.1, forward strand.
ACAAAGATATTCTTGTTGTTTTAGTGTGACACTGAGACTTATTATATATTATTGCTTCCACCTTTCTTATAACGCATATTTTTTTATTTTCTTGAAGAGAATTAATTACTAGGAACTGGTTAAGTACTATAAATATTCCAAAAAATGCGTTAGGTCATACCTATAATTGATGAATACGATGATGTCATTGTTTAATCAGGCGTAAACAAATGGTTATATCCATATCTGCTCCTGGCGCTAACACGATTCGGTGTCAGTCTTGCAATTAACTTATTCCTAGAATCACAATACGCACACTCAATAACCGAACCTTAGAACCTCACTTGAAATGAATTAATGCATAGATCGCACACTAAAACAGAGAATTCACTCACGAACTTCACTTACACTGCACCATAACAAGAGTATACGATCGGCGTGTATGAAACTTTGAGGTTAAGTGTGCATAACCTATGAATCTACGAACTACTGATTACAGTGCATACTTTTATATCCCACCCTAAGTGTCACTGGGCGATAACCTCACAATAGCGGCGTTTGACTCCAGATAATTCCGTCGAACGTGCTCATTCTGCTTGAGATTCTGTTTCACAACTAAGGAAAGATCCTACGGGCTTCGCTTAGACCGCTTTATACTTTCTATTCAACATGATTCTCGCTACAAGGACAAACAGGTAGGCGACTTCTGCCTTGTGTTTGGGTTATCATTGGCGTACTCAAAAGGCGCAAGATTCTTCTCTGTTCTACTCTACATCTGTCACTATTTTTCTCTCTCTTAATTTATGCCGCTCCTCTGGAACTTTGAATAATCATCGTAGTGTCATATTATTGGTTAGTAAGAATATTTTTCTAATAGTTGATGGAATCCGTCGTTACTACGTAACAATTTAACATGATGAACAAAAACAAAACTTGAATTAACTACGTTTGTTATCACAAAAAAATTTGAAAAATATAAAACTGCGATTGCAATTTCGATCACTAGACCATCATCGGGCATATTGAGTTAAGAACTGTATACATAATTATAGATTTGCGCTTACGGGTGGGAAATATTAATTGCAGGTACCTAAATAGACGAGAGGAACATATTTCAAGAAGGGCTAATCGAAGTGATTTTCCCAAATTGGTAAAATAAAATGTTCTTAGAAAAATCATTATTGTTTGAGTACACTAAATATAGGAGAATATATAAAGGGAATCTGGTCGTTCAGCAAGATATCTTTTACATTATGATTGAGTTTAAAAATTTCCAATGATTATAAATAAGTAAGTTAGTTTGGTTCCTTTCGATAATTTGTGCATAATTTGGAAGTTATCTATTTGTGGAAACGGGTAGTGGTTTTCAGGGCAATGATTTGAAAACGTTGAATCCGTTTTATTTTTCAAAAAAGATTGTTGGTGTTCTTTAAATCTTGTCTTGAACGGTCGATCAGTAAGCGCAAATCTATAATTATCTATTCGGTTCTTAACTCAATCTACCCGATGATGTTCAAGTGACCGAAATTCCAATCGCAGTTTTATTTTTTTCAAATTTTTTTTTGATAATAAAAGTAGTAAATTCAAGTTTTCTTATATTGCAGTCGGTACCAGCATCTTTGTTCTACTTAGTGTTGATATTTCTGCCTTATATATTACAGATTACTGTTGACTATTTTAAATTTTCTCTTCAAATATTACAAAAAAGTATTCGGACTAAGTAAATGAAAGGATGTATAATTTGTAAAAGAAGCCATTGCAAAGTATTATAGAATAATAAATCAAGACTAAAAAGCGTTTCTTATTCTCTTGTTTCTTCCGCTTTTCAACCCCAGAAGAAATCAAAGTTAACTCCAACCCTAAAATAAAAGTAAATTTGCAGAACACTTCGGAATGTTTTGTACACGAAGTTCATTGACAATAGACTCGGCATTCATCACAGCTGTTTAGATTAGGCGAAATAGAATTGTGTCGATTCGGATACCCTCACCCTCACAGAACGTTCTCTCTATGAATGCGCCTACTCACAAACGATGGGGTGAAGGAGAATAATGAACACTGTAGATCAAATGACAATGCATGCTCGTTGGGCAGCTTTCTGATTATCAGTGTCTCGAGGTTGAAAAGAAAAGGAATTACCTTCTGAAAAGAGAGTTGGGATTATTGCTATAGCTTACGGTGTGTAATACGCATTATCAATATGCAAAGTAGGTACGTAGGTATACTGAAAAAAAGATTTTTGTCCACAACTGTACTATAAAACATTCATTATACTTGTGCTTCCTAAAGTGAAACACTACCTATTATTCGCTAGTGAATAATGGTTCATTATTCACTGCATGACGTCACACTTAGGACTATGTCTGAGCTAGAGAATATCATTTACATTGTTATGATATTATTATTGTTAGATTTGAAAACATTGATTTATCTATAAATTCAATGCCTTCGTTTATTTCCAATAATTGTTCTGTTAATATTAATATAAATAAATAAATGCAAAATTATCTATTTCATTTTTATCAGAATGAGAGAAAGGAATGGAATCGATGTCAAGTGAAATAGTTGACGTTCACGTGAGTATGCAGTTTTCAGTGAACACAGAAAATGTTAATTCAACGCTTTTAATAACTATTTTTATTGTTGAAAATGCAGATTATTACTAATTTTTTCGAGGAAGTCGTGGACAAAGTATAGTATTCTATTCGCAAAAAATTACAATTTTTCACTCGGGTGAATTGGGACACTCACCTGCGGCTCTTGTCGCAAACTTCACCCTCGTGAAAAATAGCAATCATTTTGTGCTCATTGAATAATATACTATTAATGATTGGAAACTTTTTCTCTAGACGAAAAGTTATTAGACTTCCGATTACCTTAGGAATGCACCTAAGCGCGTGTAAAAACTAGTTACGTATTTTCTTTTCTAACCATCGTAGACCTTCAAATCACTAAAAAAATTACGAGCAGAAGCTCCCTACTTTCTCTCATTTTCGATTGAAAAATTCATCAGAAAATTATTAGAATTGTTTCATTGATGCGAATCCTATAAATTCAATCAGATGAGCTGTTCAATTTGTTTCGTTTTTGAGCATTTTATATTTTGCTTCCGATTTTTAAAATTCGTACCACAGAGTTTGTTGCATTTTCAATTTTTTTACGTTTACATTGTTTTTATAGTGATTCAAGATATATATTCTTCAATTCGTAATATTTTTTGAGTTGAAGAGTAAATCTTTTCTTGGCAGTAGAGAAACATTAAATTTCAACATAAAATGGAACACATGAAAAGAAAAGGACACTGTCAAATTGCACTTTCCCTTCATAAGCTCAATTTATATACAAATCTTCAACCCTCTAACTCAATTTGGTGAGACTGTAAGGGAGAGCAAACCTATCACAACTCGGAAGCTGAATTTCGGATATATTGTTCAGAATTAAGCTAGACATCATTTGCAATTGGTTTATCAAATTTTGCAGGAATTTTTACTGAAGTTCTCCCCTACTCTCGCGGCTTTGTCTCGCATAGAAAGTAACGTGACATTTCATCAAAAGGCAGCCAAAAAAAGGGGCGGAGAGAAAATTTTATAATATATATATATATATATATATATATATATATATATATATATATTTATATATATATATAATATATATATATATATAAATATATATATATATATATATATATATATATATATATATATATATATATATATATATATATATATATATATATATATATATATAATATATATATATATATATATATATATATATATATATATATATATATATATATACAGGGTGTCCCACAATTTTTTAGACAGGCTATAAGTCTAAAACGGCTGAAGATAACTTCATGAAATTTGGTATGCAGCAATTGGACGGATTTTACAATGTTGCGAATCCCTCATGACGTCAGCGAAATCATCACCGTAGCTATGACATCATGTCATTATAAAATGTCAAATGTAAAGGTGGTCGTGTGACTGCTCATATTAAAGGTCTTTTCATTCTGAATTCAACCATGTAATACACTTAGTATGTTAAAATGTATTAGTTGTGTATTTTCGATCAAAAGGAGCTTAACAAAATAAATAAAAAAGTTTAATAAACCAATTTAATCACATGAAAATCAGGTTTGAGGCTTGTGTTGAAATTAATTGTAGAATAATGGTATTATTGCCTTGATTTTCATATGATTAAATTTGTTTATTAAACTTTTTATTTATTTTGTTAAGCTCCTTTTGATCGAAAATACACAACTATTAAATTTTAACATACTAAGTGTATTACATCGTTGAATTCAGAATAAAAATACCTTTAATATGAGCAGTCACACGACCACCTTTACATTTGATATTTTATAATGACATGACGTCATAGCTACGGTGATGATTTCGCTGACGTCATGAGTGATTCGCAATATTGTAAAATCCGTCCAATTGCTGCATACCAAATTTCATGAAGTTATCTTCAGCCGTTTTAGAGTTATAGCCTGTCTAAAAAATTGTGGGACACCCTGTATATATATATATATATATATATATATATATATATAAGACTTTTTTTATGATGAAAATCTCATATAAACATATATGCTTAGGAGCTTCGTTTCTGATATACAAGGTGCCAAAGTTTCATATTTTTCTGTGTTTTTCGAAGTTTCCTCCTATAATTTTCAAAATAATTGAATGAAATTTGGCACACCTATTTCGCTTCCATAACTTAATATTAGGGGCCATCAAGCATTTTTGATTACCTACAGGGTGATACACTTTTGAGGGTCGTACCCAATTCAACCCTCTTGAACTTTTATGTGTGCCGCCTCTGCTTCCAGAGAAATATTAATTTAAATTCTCCCTTCAATTTGGATACTTTTTCCTTTCTTGTATGTTTTTCGAAAACTGCATGGATGTCGAGATAAATGCCAAAAAGAATTGATGTGTGATGAAACTTTATTTCTTGAACACTCTTTATTTGACATTTATTAGTTAATAACTAAAAAAATTACTGATGAATTGACATTTGATAAACATATTACACTTCGATAACTCAATATTTGAGGCTATCAAGCATTTTTGAATACCTACAGGGTGATAAACTTTTGAGGTCGTACCCAATTTAGTCCAGTGAATAGAGGAGGTTTACCTTACAAACGGTCCGATAGTTCTGAATTTTTGATATGGTGTCTAGGATGAGTAGTTAGTAGGTATTTGAAATGCAAAATGCACAATTCTTCTCGCTCTGTGCCCGTCGCCATATTGAATGAACCGGAAAAAAAAATCGGCTCTTTCTTCAGATTTTTGGCATTTATCTCGACATCAATGTATTTTTCGAAAAACATACAAGAGAGGAAAAAGTATCCAAATAACGAAGAAAATTAAAATTTATGATTCATTGGAAGCAGAGGTAGCACGCATCAAAGTTCGAGAGGGTTGAATTGGGTACGACCCCCCAAAAGTGTATCAGCCTGTAGGTATTCAAAAATGCTTGATAGCCTCAAATATTGAGCTATTGAAGGGAAATGGGTGTGCCAAATTTCATTCAATTATTTTGAAAATTATAGAAGGAAACTTAGAAAAAGACAGAAAAATATAAAACTTTGGCACCCTGTATATCTGAAACGAAGCTCCTTAGCATATATGCTTATATGAGATTTTCGTCATAAAAATATGTCTTTCACAAGATGGTAAAGTCCTGCTACAAAAAACTGACTCACCCTATATATATATATATATATATATATATATATATATATATATATATATATATACATATATAGGTATATTTATATATAAGTATATATATATATATATATATATATATATATATATATATATATATATATATATATATATATATATATATATATATATATATATATATATATATATATATTTAATTTTCTCTGTGTGTTCGGATTATTTTTAGCGATATTGTTGGGCCATTTGCTACCTTTTTACCATTAGACCCTGAGTCCTGAGAGTCACGGTTGAGGGGATATGTTTTCCAAAAAAATTTTTTCTCATATTACCCAAAATCTAGCCTTCAACCTCACGTTTTTATTGATGCCTGTAAAAGCACCTTCTTTTTAAAATATTCTGTAATATATGCTTGTTGAAATATTTAATTTTATTCAACAAAATTAGTGTTCTTGTGAAAATAAATCAACTTCAAAATTCAATTTTGAAAAAAAAAAACAACAATTGGGAGCTTCGTTTTCTTCAAAAAACTTCTGTACTTAACAACTTTCTAGCGGTATGCTACAAATTGATTAAAAAAAACATTTCAGCTTATATTTCATCAGAAGGGTGGAAAACGTTCGTACTTATATTCTACTATGTAACCATATCCTATAGAAATCTTCATTAAATTTCAAGTCATAGTAATCATGAGACAGATACCAGCTTGCATTCCAGGAAGGCTCTCGTTCTGTAGAACAAAACACAGGATTTGAGTTTGGATTTATTCCCACTAGACGGCAATCTACAATTATTTAATGTTACTCGATACATTCAAGGAATGAACGTTTTGTGAATCTGACACCATTCCGTTTCACTTACTGTCAACTGTGCATAACCTGACCCAATTTGACAGACAAGTTTACAGTTATAAGAAAAGAGATATTCATTGAATTAATTCTAGTTTAGAGCAGTAATTAATTTCCTGTATTTTCTCGAGAAAACAGGAGATAATAGGGAGATAGATCAGTTACTTTGACTCAATCGTCGGAAACAGTATGTTTCGTTCTTGTAGTTTCTACGTGAGCAAATATGAAATAATTTATAATACTGTTGTTGTCACAGCAAAGGAGTTTTATTAGTAATTGAAACAACATCTTAATTAGCAAATGGCAAATGAAAATAAATCTCCATTCAGAGTTTGTAGAGAATTTTTAATATTTGAGGAAGACAGCTCTCAACGCATTTCGTATGCAAGTTTCATACTGACCTACCAAATAAATATTTTCATTACTGGGCATAATGATGAATTTGAGAGGTCCATTCTGATGAACAGCCAGATAGTTATTCTATTTGGCGAAAAGAAATTGAAGAGAATTTCAAAGCTTACTGATCTCAAAAAAGATGAAATTAAAAATATATATATATAAGATTGAATTTTAAACACTGATATACAGAATTTTGCACTATGAATTGATATTGTATATTTCTGCAGTTGAATAGCTAATATAAATTAAATTTATATCAATATTAAAGCAATTTTGCCTTAGGCTATATGATTTTTCTCAATTTCATTATGTTTTCCTTACATGTTATCGAGCATGTTATTATTCCACATTTGAATTTAAGAACTGCAGACCTTTAGGGTTGTTAGTTTTTGAGTTATTATTTTACGTGTATTGTTCTAGACTATTTTTGTGTATTAACCGCCATATTAAAATCTAAAAAACTTTCACTTAATTAGAAGAATTTCCAAAATAAAATAAACGTTTACATTTCACTTTGGTCAATTATATTAATTATTTTATAGTTGACCTACAGTTTAACGCCGGTTCCGAACGGCCAATGAAGTTGTTAACAATCTACATTACCAACTAATTAAATTGTTTGAATCACTTAAATTCACAGACACACACAAACATCTACACCTAACCCAGGATTCGAACCCAGCCCTTCTTCATAGATGGTTACTCTACCTCTGCTCCACAACGCATGTGTATTTCGATGTTGTTATCTATTTGAATATCTTATCGGCGTCATAACCACTATCCACTGCTATATTATTACATTTGATTCAAATTTTTGTGGATGTTTCCAACGTAAAACTCCAACTTAGCCAGGCACGAACTCGTCTCCACCATTAAAACCCGCATAGAAGTCTCAATTTTCGTTTCAGTGAAAAGAAAATTCATACTTATTTATAATTATAAGTTTGAGAAATTAACAGAGTCATTTTTTTTTTAATTGTGAACTTTTGGATGCATAGTATTAATGTATTTTTCCATTATAGTATCTATCTGTTAATAGCTTTAAAGGAAAGTACTGTATCAACGACATTATCATCAAAAATAAATAGAACGTTAGTTCAAAGGCGAATTTTATCAATGAATTAAAATGATTTACAACAGGACGATTATGTGTAGGAATTATCTGGTCTACATTGATTGATTATATCTGAAGACATTAATCAATCTTAATGTTTTATTTTCGAGTATTTGTTATCAGATTGATTCATCTATAATGGAAGGTAGCAGAATAACGTAGTGAAATTAACTGTTTCATCATGATACATAAAAATGGGTCTCTGTCAGAGTTGTGCCTCCATCAGTGGATTAAAATTTTTATTCTTCGTGGAGAAATTTTTTTGAAAACTTTTCTTATGAAATTATATGTGTTTTATCGATATCCGTTGGAATTTTTAAAATCGGACCAGCTACTAACTTTTTGTCGTGATAGTATAACCCCTTAGATTCGCCTCGGTAAAAATGTTAAAGAAGCGTCTTCTGGCAGTACAAACTTTTTTCTCTAACCACTTCTACTGTTACGTAGAGATTTAATTTTATTTGAGTTAAGAAACAATTTTTATATTCAGCCCACGGTATGAAAATTTCATGAGGAGTAAAATCGAGCGTTAACTTTCCATAAATATACCGTCTCACCTATCTATCCTTAATGCATTTGTACATACAAGTGTATCCTCTGATCTGGCTGAAGGAGTTAATCCCAAACTCAATCAGCTCGCCTCCCTGACACATACTTCAGGGAGGAATGAAACACGTGTGTTTCCTCCCCTTAAACAGTTGATGCATGTATAGGTATTTATATCTAGAAATACTAGAAGTTAATAAAATATTGAAAAATATAAAAAAATTGATTTGAATGACAATAAATAACGAAGAAGAAGAATCTGATATACACGTGGACGCGGTTTATTTTATCATTATTATTATTATTGATTGAATTAACGAACAGCTGTCTGTTATTTAATGTATGTTTGATTAATTGCAATATGTATTGTATTTTATATTATATATTATGTTACTAAAATTATTGTTGGAGTTTAAGCCGTATATACTAGGATAAACTCACAGTTGATGCATATATATATGATACAACACATACAACAGCAATCTAACCGTCAATTTGTGTTTTGATTTTAGAGTTTAGTTTATTTATTTATGTGCAGTGATGTTTGTGCACAATAAACAAAATTATTAAGTCATTGAAGTTAATAAAATATTGAAAGATATAAATGTTGCACGACTTTAGTAAACTCCAGTTGTGCGTTGGATCTGACATACAGAATTTTTTTTGGTGATGTTTCAGGTTTAGCAGACCTCCACAGCTTCTGCAGATGAAGTTAGATGGTTGAACTTTCTTACATGGATTGAGTTGATGTCAGCAATGTGCCTTTTGGTGGTTTTTACTATTTTCCTGAACCGCCGACTTTTTAAATAGGACCTGTGTACGAAGCTCAACTGACAACATGTTTTTTTTTATTTGGTGTGGTGAGTAGCGGTGATGGCTCAGGTGGCATCGCTCTCGACTAGCAATCGAGAGGACGTGGGTTCGACTCCCACGACAAACCAACAAATTTTACATTGAAAAGAGAATTTCGAAATCTAATATTGAATACTGAAATTCACAACGCTTCATCGATCCAGAAAATCTAATGCATTAAAGCCTGTAATATCATCAAATGTAATAAACAATGTAAATTGTGCAAGTTTCGAGTTTCCATCTTTACTGTTTCATCAAGCGAAGTTTGAGCGAGCTCTAATATAGAAGTGATTTTCATTAGTTGAAATTATGGAAGTGAAATCAATCACACAATTCAATCTGCCACTGTTGAACGTTATCCAAGGAAGTGGAAGAAAATTGATGATTCGAGATATCCATGCTATGAAGAGCATGTAAAATGTTTACAAATAATATTCCCCTTACGGCAAATCCCCCGTTTTATTTCTTCACAAAAAAATAGCTATCACAAATATGTTCTTTTGATATGAACTGTTGAAAAAACCAGGCCTAATTGACGATATAACTTGAGGCTACAGGTATCAACTTAGAAATTTCAAAGGATGAAATACATCGTATAAAAGTTCTTTTGACATTTGTGAAAGAAAAATTAAAATCTTACAATGCGTTTACCTTCGAAATGCTTTTTCCAGTTACCTATCGTTCAGGATACTGAGTCAACTGGATTCAAAACTCCTGGCAAAACCATCGGATGTTATGCCAACTATCTTCGATTTCGAAACGCCCTTTGAAACGGTCATAGCTGACCGTCCTAGTGCAATAAGTTTCGTTAATCGTTTGGACAAAAAGTCTTCCATTTGGTTTACCGATGGATCAAAAACAGAGAGAGGCACTGGCATTGGGGTATATGGACCTAAACTGAGGATCTCTAAATCCCTGGGAAGTGAACCCTCTATTCTACAGACCGAAATAATGGCTGTTTACGTATGCGCTCAGGAGTGCCTCAAAATGAACCTCAAAGGGGCGCATATCTACATCACCACGGACAGCCAGGCCACGCTGAGGTCCCTGGAATCACAAAGCCAGGGATCTCTACTGATATGGGAGTGCCGTAATACTATAAAGCAACTGGCCAGAGGCAATAAAGTGACTCTACTGTGGGTGCCAGGGCACTGTGGTGTTGATGGAAATGAAAAAGCTGATGAACTTGCAAAAAGTGCATCAAGGTTAACACCTGCTGGACCTGAGCCTTTCAGCGGTCTTGGAAAAGACCAATATAAGGCAGCGGTTCAACAATGGGAGTTGGATAATAGAGTAACCCTCTGGAGAAACACTCCTGGACTCACGCAGTCAAAGAAGTTCGTAAAGATTTCACAGACCTACGCCAGAAAGCTCCTGAGGCTGTCACGAGCTGAGCTTCGGGTGATGGTTGGACTGCTGACAGGGCACTGTCGGTACAAGTACCATTTATACCGTATGGGAAAGTCGGCAGATGATATTTGTAGGCTCTGTGGATCAGAAGCAGAAACAGCTGAACACATGGTATGCAAGTGTCCAGAGTTGGCGAGATTAAGAACCACTCATATGGGGAAACCTGTTCTGGATACCCATGAGGTAATGGCCAAGGCCCCCAAGGATGTTGTCGGGTTTATCAACACCATTGACGACCTCCTTGGGTTTCAATGAATGGGTAGGGTAGAGAACAAAAGATCTACATGGTCGCAGTTCCCGGAAGGCTAACCGAGCCACAACGACCCCGGTCCAAAATAATAATACCTATCGTTCAGCCTTTATTACAGAATAGTTATTTATGTACCAAGTGCGTTATATAGATCCTAACGCCCGGAGGGTCTTTGGCGCGAGGGATGAATGTTGCCCGATGGGCGTTAGGATCTAGTGCATACAAGATTTTATTTTTCACGAAAAAATTATTTTATTATAATCAAAAATCGATTTTAAAATCGGTTCATTGCTCCTATACTTTCCATTTTCCTTCTCATAGTAGGCATGTCATTTGTTGATATTTTGACGTTTGTGAATATTTTTGTCATCATATTTAGTGAATGTCATTGCTGCTTTCTTTGTGTAGTCTCATAGAAATGATGCAAATGAAAATGAATTTACCCAAGAATATTATAGAAAATGCAGCCAAAGCTGCCAATAATTCATTTTCGGAGAAATTCAAAGTCGTATACGACAAGAATTATGAAGTATTAAATCGATGGAAGATGGCTTCAGTTGTCCTTGAACAATGAGCGGGCGCGGGCGTTATGATCCATAATGCCCGCTCATAACTCCCTAGGGCATAATGTTTTAATTTATAGCAACCGTATCTGAGGTAAAATCAACTAATAATATACAAGTGAAAAATAATAGTATATTATGTTACTAGGAGTAGAAGGCTATCATTACTGTTGAGCCCAAATTCTTGCACTGACGAGGCGTTTGTTAATACTTTTGATTTTTTCGGGGTATAATTTTCTCCTTGTCGCTTTAAAAATGCAGCTAATTTGGTATAATTTTCAATTTTTACATTATGTTTGATGTTCAATTGAGTTTTAATCATTGAATATTGTGCCCATAGTGTCGAACTTTTAAATTTTCTTGACAAATACGTAAAATAAGCAAGCATAACATTTTCTGTGTATCTTATTTGTACACTATTTTCTTTGCACCATTTTATAAATTTTTCATAAGCAAAATCATACACTTTTCTTGACTTCGTTGGAATTAGTGTTTCAATAGTGGAATTAGAATTTACAACACTTTTCAATACTGACAAACATCAAATTAAATTAAAATTAAATGACAGTTCCTACCTACTCGGATACGACGCCCATAATAAGACGTTGCTATCATTTTTCATTATTTTATTACTAGTACAATAATGAGCGTTCATTATTTTACTAGTAAAAAAATAGGTTATTTCTACGATCTGTGTTGTCGAAAATAATATAGAAATTATTATACGCTTGAAGAAAAAATATATTACGTGTCGATTAAGGTTTTTTTCGTTGGCATATTCAACGAATTTTTCACCAATTCCTTGTGTAATCATTTTTACTCGCCTGAAACTCAACTCCCACTCAATTCCATTAAATACCCCCAAACGATAAGAACTGAAGAAATTATAAACTAATCCATACAATTCATCATCTGTGATTTAGTAATAGCCTTTCATGGTGCTAATATATGCACCATGGTATTCACCGTGAACAGGGGTTAAATCCGGGCAAGGGTTCGCGCCACGTGTGTAATAAAGTTATTGTTGCTTGAACGGTATTCGGCCAGCCAAGAATTAATTATGGGGATTATACCGCCATCCATAACAGGCAATGACAGCAGGCATCAATATTTTAACGTGATGCACATTTCTGCTATAAATGTAACATAAATGCGGAAGGCCATATTCGATGAGCATTGTGGTTTGTTGTCGGCGTTATGGGGACATATGAGGCATGCGTTCGGTGAGTTTAAATTTTCATGGAGTTGTTTGAATGGTCAAATATTTGACAAAGGATTGGGTCGAATTCCAGTTTCAATGGCATAAGGAATGTAATACAATTTACAATATTTATTAATAGTAATTTATCTCAGAAGATCGCGTTTTATGGAAAGCATTTGCGTTGGATTTCCAAAAAAAAAGAGTCATGAACAAAAACTGAATTTGAATTTACTACGTTTATTATAACAAAAATACTTTGAAAAATATAACACTGCGATTTAGAAGGGCAAATCGAAAAAATTTCATGACACTTTGGCTCTTATTACTCTGTACTTAGCTTTTTTTAGAAACTTATTATTCCTGGACTTATCTTTAATAGCATTTTACTATCACCGTTACTTAGCTCTTTCTGCCCGTGTTATTTTAATTTGTTTTTTGTAGGCAAACCATATACTGCACAGAAATCCTGTTTGCACATGATTTAGTATTTGTTAACTTGATGAATAAACACTGAATTTGAATTTTCTACGTTTATTATCACAAAAATACTTTGAAAAATATAAAACTGCGATTGCAATTTCGGTCACTAGACCATCATCGGGCAGATTGAGTTAAGAACTCAATACATAATTACAGATTTGCGCTTAAGGATGGGAAAGAATTATTGCAGGTACCTAAATAGACAAGACATTTCAAGAAGGGCTAATAGAAGTGGATTTCCCAAATTGTTACAATAAAATGTTCTTAGAAAAATCATTATTGTTTGAATACACTAAATATAGGAGAAGATATCAAGTCAATCTGGTCGTTCCGCAAGATATCTTTTGCATTATAATTGAGTTTAAAAATTTCTAATGATTCTAAGTAAGTAAGTTTGGTTCCTTTCGGTGATTTGTGCATAATTTGAAAATTATCTATTTGTGGAAATGGGTGGTGGTTTTCACGGCAATGATTTGAAAACGTTGAATCCGTTTTATTTTTCAAAAAAGATTGTTGGTGTTCTTTAAATCTTGTCTTGAACGATCGACCAGTCTGACCTATATACACTCTTTTACATACAGGACAAATCAACCTATAAACTCCTGAACTTTCAAATTTTGAAGTGATATCTTTGGCATTGAATAAAAATCCTGAGAGTTTTGTCTTAGGTTTGAAAGCAATTTTAATATCACATTTAGGTATGACATTGGCAACTTTTTTTGTTAGAGGACCAAAAGATGTGAATTTTTCCGATTTTTCTACTTTTAATTGAGGATATATGCTGTTGTACGCTAGTTGACTACGTTTCCTGTTTATCATTTTATATATCAAACTTGTATGAAAACCATTATTTGAAGCAACTATTTTTATAGTCGAAATTTCTCTTGCTAAATTTGTTACGGATAATGGAATTGAAAACGCTCTGTGGATCATTGAGTTGAAAGCTGATTGTTTATGGGAAATAGGAACCTCTATAAAGTTAGCACTACCACATGCGAGATGAAAGGTGGCATAATGTGATTAATTTGTCGCTTTTTTGTCGTGATTTTGTCGTGCAAAAGAAAAATTTGTCGCGAAATAAATTTTTTTTAAACCAATGGTAGTGCTAACTTGATATTAAGTTAGCACTACCACCTCTGGAAAACGGCCTTCCAATGATCGGACAAATGTCGCATCTGGTGCATAATTTGTCGCTTTTTTGTCGTGATTTTGTCGTGCAAAAAAAAAATTTGTCGCAAATTTTTTTTTCCTTAAATCGATGATAGTGCTAATTTCGTATCAAGTTAGCATTACCTTCTTCTATTCTGATGAAAATCTCGTCTCGAGCATAATTTGTCGTTTTTTGTCGTGTAAAAATAAAATATGTCGCGAAATTGTTTTTTGGATGAATTTAAAATTCCCGTAGTTGACCATAAAGTAAAACCATTGATGGGTCACCATACAATGCATATTTTTAAGGCTCAATATCAATCAATTGATAATGGCTGTTTTTTATAAAAAGTCTATTAAATTTATTCCGAACAAATGGTTTCTAATCTGTTCAAAAACAGAGTCTTAGTATAAAACAAAATGAGTGGTGGTATCGAGGGCAAGGAAGTTGGTTTCACCTTGTTTTCCAATTCCGACGCGATTTTCGCCCAAACATCTTTTTAGCAGAAACATCACATTTTGTTGTACGATATCTGCTTTATATTTAAAAACGAATCTTTTACGTTCTTTCTGACTAACTAAGCCGTCCTCTCGTTTCCTGATCCCGATCACTCATTATATCACGATAACAAATTTCACGATACGGATACGAACAATTATTTTGCTCTAACCTCTATCAGAAAGGTTTGATTCTTTTAGTCAGGTGTCGGGAACTCAAAGAAACTCAATGCTTTTAAAAATTCTAGGGAGCATTGGCTGCCATCTAGCGGTGGGTA
Organism: Cynegetis impunctata; assembly: GCA_030704885.1. Lineage (NCBI taxonomy): Eukaryota > Metazoa > Arthropoda > Insecta > Coleoptera > Coccinellidae > Cynegetis > Cynegetis impunctata. The sequence continues at coordinate 200,803 of JARQZK010003667.1, forward strand.
CATGTCGAGAAGATGCAAGCTTTCAAGCGCGGGGAATTTTGAATTTGGGAATGTATTTATAACGGTGGCCTTAATGATTTGAAAATTATTTTTCATGACGTGGGGAAACAAATATAGCGCTACATGTAGGAAATACGATTTTTCATTCAATCTAATTCATATTTGTTGTTGTGATTAAATACATACTTCGTACAATATAATTTCACAATGTAACTTTGACAAATTTTTTATGGTACTACAATCGAAATAAAAACTAAGCTTCTGTGTACCTCATTTAGCAATAAAAGAGACTTGATTAAATAAAAATATAACATCCCCAACAGTGTATAGTAAGTTATTAATTTAGCAGCGGCCACATTTCTCATTTTCGATCGACGAATTTTTATTGGAAATTTAATAGATTACATGGTGGCTGAAAAAACATATAATAAAAAAACATAGGTATAATATAAAAAAAAAAGTTTAATTAATTAAATTTATTATTTTCCATTATTTTCCACTAAGCACTGTTTTTTAAGTTATAATTATAATTATGACTAAAAAACAATGCTTTTTTATTGTTCTTGAATTTTTTTTGCATCTTTGAATCATAACTCTGACTTTTATCAGGATATCAGAAAATGGTTGGTAGTGCTAACTTGATACCAAATTAGCACTATCATCGATTTAAGGAAAAAAAAAATTGCGACAAAATTTTTTTTTGCACGACAAAAAAGCGACAAATTATGCACCTGATGCGACATTTATCCGATCATTGGAAGACCGTTTTCAAGAGGTGGTAGTGCTTACTTGATATCAAGTTAGCACTACCATTAAATTTATAATAAAAGAATTTCGCGACATATATAATTTTTGCACGACGATTTAAGGAAAAAAAAATTTGCGACAAATTTTTTTTTTGCACGACAAAATCACGACAAAAAAGCGACAAATTATGCACCAGATGCGACATTTGTCCGATCATTGGAAGGCCGTTTTCCAGAGGTGGTAGTGCTAACTTAATATCAAGTTAGCACTACCATTGGTTTAAAAAAAAAATTATTTCGCGACAAATTTTTCTTTTGCACGACAAAATCACGACAAAAAAGCGACAAATTAATCACAGTAGTGCTAACTTTATAGAGGTGAAATAGGATGATTTGAATCCGACGGAATACATATATCCGTGAAAGATGGTTTTCTATATATATCGAAACTCAAAGTATTATTATTATGAAAGATAGTTAAATCAAGAAATTTATTTGTCGATCCAATTCTTTTTCAATTTTGAAAGTTATATTCGGGTGAATGCTATTAATATAATTCAAAAACTGATCTAATTGTTAAAAAAACAGTCATTTATTTTTTAATAACGCAGGATGTGTTTTTTTTTTAACTCGAGGGACCTACAGTTTAACGCCGGTTCCGAACGGCCAATGGGCTTGTAAACTATGTACATTACCCAACATTTTTTATCATAAATAACCACTAAATTCCGGACATATACAACACCCAAGAGCGAGGTGGGACTCGAACCCACAATCCTCGGTTTACAAACGGTATAAGGCGGTTCACCTTACCGCTGGTCTACCGAGGCCTCTGGATGTGTTATATTTGTCCAAGTCAAAATATTTGTGTATTTAATGTGGGAAGCCAATTTGTTTACAATATTCAAAACAGCTGTGTTGAAAGAAACATCTTTTCACCTTGCTGGCGGAGAGATTAATTTTTTTGAAGACTTGCTCGTTTTTATTTTAAGGATTAAGTTAACTTCTTACTAACATTTCTCTCAATCAGACCTATTTTTATTTTTTCGGCAATGGTTCAAATTATTTCCTGAAATGCATTTTTTTGTTCTTCATTTTGTATTAATTATATATCTATACTTCTTCAAGTCTTATAAGTTACATTGCCTCATATTTTCTCTTTTGAGGAAATAAAAATCTAATTTCACTTGTTACCATAGGATTCGAATCTTGGGTTAGGTATGGATATTTATGTATGTATGTCTATGAGTTTGGTGGCATCCATCAATCACGTAAGGTGTTTAGGGGGAAAGGGGGTCGAGCGAAATCTCACTTAATCTCACGTGAGGGAGGGGGCGATCTCGGCAAATATCACTTAATTTTTTCTCCGCAAGAAACAGTATTAAATTGCTAGATTGTAGAATTTATAAACTATAAATAAATTCTTTTGTTTGGAAACAATTTATTTATTTATCGAATATGAACAAGTATTTTTCAAACATTATTCGTTAACTATTGATAAATACTCATTTACAAATTTAAGTAGTTTCTATTCAAGTATTTTATTGTTAAATTAATTGTGATTCTATGCTACGTCATCAAAAATCCTAAATACTAGTTTTAATTAGAAAAAATATGAGAAAAAAATTTTTTTTTATGAATCTAAGGAAATCGATAAAAGTAGATCAACTCATTTATATAACAAATACGCATTTGAAAAAATCTCACGTGAAACTCAGGAAGGGGGGAGGTAGTCGAGCAAAATCTCACGACATCTCACCATGGGTTGAGGGGGGTTCGAAAAATCGCCAAAATCCTCTAACGTAGTTAATGGATGTCCCCTTTCAGTTGTTAAAATCATCATTTAGTTCGGTAATGTACAATTTTTACAAGCCCATTCGGAACCGACGTTAAAATGTAGGTCCCCATTGTGAGATACAGTTATCACAGAATTATATATTGCTCCTATTTTTCGCTATTTTTAACCCATTTTTCAGACTAAACGTCCCCTACTACGTTCCAATGTCTCCGGTTAAGGGTTAAACAAAGTTTTTATTCGATTTTGCATCATATTTCGAACTTTTTAATGTTTCCTACCTCCTACTCGATTGTCGGATGAATACGGAGTAACTCCAAGTGAACTTTTATGGCTACTTATCAGGAAGATCATAATCTAATCACTGAATTACAGACAATGCCTCTTGGGACTGAGATCAATCGAGCCGACTACAAAGGCGGAGAAGCAATTTATGCGCAATATAAACCCCTACACAAAAACGGGCATTGTTTTTCATCCATCAGTTGAACGAGGAACGAATTTGCCCTTTCAAAAGATTTTAACGCCACCCGTTAGAAATCGACGTTTTTCGGAGAAAGAGGTGTAGCCTAGGGACCGCTGATTGTCGGTAACATTAACCAGGCTGCAGTTAATGGCACTATTGCGAGGAAATGGCCGCGATCCAAGCCGCCGAGATTTTCGATGTACCAAATTTCACCTTTAGAACTGTGAATTGGAGCAAAGTGTTTCTTTCATCTAGGTTGATGTGGGAATATAAAGAATTACAATAAACGCCAAATAGGTACAATATTTTTAATAATAATAATAATAATAATATTTATAATAAGGATATTGAGAAGTGAAGATTCTCAAAATCCTCGCTTCTAAAAATGGTAGCTCATCATGAAATCAGGAATCAAGGAGCGTTCCTATTCGGAGCTGGACGGAGAGCCCTGGAAAAGCTCAATATGAGGCATAACAATTGAGCCTGAGCTAGCAGGAACACTGATCACGCCGGCCGAACAAAGAAGACTGGGTAGGCAGATAAGACAGGCACAACTGAAGACACTACTCGAAGATCATATGAGTAAAAATCTGCACTCCAAATATTACAGGAATTTGGAAGAACAGGGCCTGTCGGAAGATATATCCTTTGCCTTTTTGAAGTCGGCTGGGCTTGAGTCGGAAACGGAGGGATTTGTTATGGCTTGTCAAGATGGAGTGATAAATACAAGATGGTATGAAAAGAACATAATGAAAGTGGACACCCCAACAACTTGCAGAGCATGCCATAGTCAGCAGGAAACTCTTATGCACATCCTGTCTGCTTGCAGAGTCCATGCTCCATCAGGGTATATAGAAAGACATAATGGGGCGCTATATATAGTTTATGGTATAGATAGACAAAGAACCAGTGCTACCATATGTTCCACTAGAAATCGAAACGGTTGTTGAGCTCGCATATACTGGAACTATGCTTTTCCAACAACTCGGCAAATCCACGCAATAAAGCCAGATATAGTCCTACTGGACAAAGAGCTCAGAAAATTGTTTGTTGTCGAGTTTTCGTCCCCTGTCAAAAATAATGTGGTGATGAAAGAAGAAGAGAATCTTAAATCTTTCGGAATTATGCATATATTTGGGAAAGAAAGTTTCCGTCCTACGTTTTCACGTTGGTATGTATTATTATGAAAACATATGTTACATTGAACATGGCTCTTATGACAATATTGTTCTTACTCTATTAAATTCTGAATAAATTTTACTGTCCTGGAAAAATCATTGTCTTCAATAGTTTCCATTTGTTCTCGAAGAAATATATAGACCATATAATGTAAATATTTCCTAGTTTTCTTCACTCTCTAACGTTGTTAATTGATTTCGTAGTGCCTGTTATTCAATACATAATATATAGCGAAAGAAACTTTGTTCCAACAGGGTGGCTCTCGACATGTCTTTCTTTTAATGAGTATCTCCCAGGAAAAGCTAAAGCTTATAAGCGCGCCGAGATTATTTTAATAAATGGCGGTCTATGCTGGATTTCGTAGCCAACCATGAACACCTTTGAGGGTAGAGCGTTCCATTTATTCACAGATCGGTGCAAAAGCGCTTTCTGATACATTAATGCTCTGGTTGTTAGAATATGCATAGAAAATTCGTGTATATTATCCGTATAGCCTCAATTTTTTTATTCAAATTGACATTTAACTGAAAGTGTAGAATCTCTTAGTGAAACAGTTATCTGGTTGCCATAAATGAGTTAAGTCTATGGAATATACTAACTATATTTACCCCGAGGCGAAGCTGAGGGGTTATAGTATCACGACAAAAAGTTAGTAGCTCGTCCTATTTTAAAAATTCCAACGGATATCGATAAAACACATATGATTTCATAAGAAACGTGTTTTCAAAAATTTTTCCCCTCGATGAATAAAAAAATTATAACGTTTTTTAGATTTTTTGTCCATAGACATGTGGTGCTATCTATAAATCTTAAACCTAAACCGATTTTCACAATAATAAAATAAAATGATATCATTTAATGTGTAGTTTCTTAATTTATATAATAAATTCAAAGAATATAGACGTGGCGCCACCTAGAAATAAAAAAATTAGTAAAAATTATGTATTTCACTCAAATTTTTGATTATATCTCAAATACTATACATTTCCCGATATAGTCACCATTAGGAAAAATGATCTTCGATAGACTTATCAGGCATTACGACATGCACATGCGCCGAGGGGTTTTATCATTCCTAGTGCTATGCAGTATGGTGTCCGGCTTTTTTTCATTATATATTTCATGTATTTTATCTTGATGAACATGTATATCCAAAAAAGCTTATTAATGTAACTACGTGGCTCCGTAGTTCAGTGGTCAGTGCGTTGGACTACTGAAGAGAAGGTCGGTGGATCGAATCCCGGCGGAACCAACGAATTAGTGCAGAGCCATCTCTCGGAAGGCAATAGCAAACCACCAGAAGTATTCTGCCTTGTAAAGCCTCTCTATAAAGACGTTCGGAACCGTCGTAAAACTGTAGTTCCCTTCTATTCGTGCATCACTATATTACGCACAACACGAATAGTTGTAGAGAGGTCGCCTACACTCGAAGCCAGGTAAGGCACTTGAAGAAGAAGTGATATATTTGTAAAATTTTACCATCATTTGATCAGCATCCGAGTGGTACCCCAAAACTTGTGTCATTTATTATAATTCAAATATTCGTCAAATGATTTATTATTATTCACATAAGATTGAAACTGTCATAATAAAATCTTAACAATCTTATCAACTATCAAAATGGAACTATCTATAACAAAATGTACTAGTTCCAATTGAAATAACTTCACGCTTTTCAATTAAATGCAAATTTCCTTATAACTTATGCATTAGATCGATTAGAAAGTATGATATAATACAACTTTAGAGAGGCTCACGATTTGTTGACATCGTTTTTCTATTTGTTCTATCAGACAATACCACTTCGAACAGTTCATTTGAATGCTTAAACACTGTAATTCCAGTTAACGTTTCTGCTTTTTATCATATCCTCACATTCCTAGTATCTGGTACACTCTAATTGCTAGTTTGGATAATTATTAGTGAATTCGCTGTACAGCTATGCAAACATGATCAAGGGACAAATATATTTTCAGAAGCGAATATAACAATTAATCTGATACGATGATGCTGAATGCACTCTTAATAGTTACTTGGTTACTCGTCTATATGCAAATTTAAGGAAAACGTATATTTTCCTAAGCGCGAGTCTCAGTGAATATAGTGATAGATTAAAAGAACATTCTGAAAGTTCAATGACGCTCAAGTAGCTTCTAAATCATTCCCTACATTGGTATACATCATACAATGTAACTTGTATCGGTTCTTTGTTCTTCTTCATATAATAATAAGATCAGATGAGTAAAAATCTGCAGCCCATATATTACAGGAATTTGGAAGAACAGGGCCTGTCGGAAGAATTATCCTGTGCCCTCTTAAAACGGCTTAAGTCGGAAACGGAGGGATTTGTTATGGCTTGTCAAGATGAAGTGATGAATACATTTGAGAGAAGTTTATGGTATAGACAAAGAATCAGTGCTACTATATGTTCCATTAGAAATTGAAGTTATTGAGAACGATAGAGCTCGCATATACTAGAACTATGCTTTTCAACAACTCGGAAGATCCACGCAATAAAGCCAGATATAGTCCTGCTGGACAAAGAGTTCAGAGAATTGTTTGTTGTCGAGTTTTCGTCCCCTGCCGAAAATAATGTGGTGATGAAAGAAGAACAGAAAAGGGAAAAATACAGAGATTTTATGTTCGAGCTGAGAACACTATACCCAGGGCATAAAGTTAGGATGGTCGTACTACTCAAACGTTGTCTAGACTGAATGAGAGCTAACTATGTGACAGAATTGAAGATTATTCCTGCATGCAGATCTTTGGCCGAGATATTAACACGCAGAATGCAGAAAGCAGTGTTGCTCGGGTCACTTCGAGTAATCAGGTCACATGAACTATAGAGGCCACTTGCAGCTCATCTCTTTTGTTAAGGGACGCTGTAAGGGCACGATGATGAACTACTTCAAGGAATGTGTGAGAGGTTTTTTAGTGAGTAACCAGCAACATTCGGAGTCTCACACATCCCTGAGAATGCGTGCGGGATACTCTCAGGGTAGTCTATAAAAGATTTTTCCTCTCTCGCGGACGTAAAACAATAAAATAAATAATAATAAAATGTTTTTTCTACATGAATATATATACATAAAATGTTGAGACATATTTAATGGAAATACGAAATATCATTTGTTTATAGACAATACCTATGATATTAAAAAAAATCTGTTATTGTGTTCTAAAATTCTATAACGAGCTATACTTTTAATTACAAATTTCATGTACAATTTAAATCGAGTCAATATTATAATCAATCAGTCATTACGTATTCAACTCACTCATTGGATACGTATCTCCTTCGTGGCCATTCTAATGGTTGCCCTCCCATCAACAATTAGATCTGCTGTTGACCACACACCATAACCATTATTTGACCCTGTTCATTTCTTCCGGCCACAAGGGGGATCATACGACAACGCAGTGTGAATAATAAATCCGTAGTAATAAGGTTTAAGCGAATTGTTCATCGGCATCTCACTTGCAAAAAGCTCCTTTAATGCAAAACCCACACTAGGAGAGTGTTATCTGTGTAGTTTGACCTTTTGTAATGTTATTACTTGGGCTTGTTGCCTGTCGCAGTAGATAACGCTAACGTTGTCGACCGTTCTCGTTTTTCGTACACATTCAGAAGATGCCCCGAGCCTTGCTGAAAATGCGGGCTAGATAAAACGGGTCCTTCATGTAAATACAGGAACACTATTAGCTTTTGTTGGTATGAGTATAAGAGCTATCATCATTAAGTAGCTACGCTGCTCATTATACACCTTATACCTATGTAACATAAAGAATATGACAGAAATATAAAAGTAAAATTTTGCTGATTATTATTTACAGGGGAATGATGAAAATATTTACGCGTAGTATAATTTAAAAAAATTATATCTAAAAAAAATTAAAAGATGCCTTTCGAATAGCACTTGCGTCTCATTTTAGCACTTAGTTTCAGACTGTAATATATATAATTCGAAGATATTTTAAAAAAGAAGTTCGCCGATTGGTAAATAAAATAAATAGGTTATAGTGACCGAACACTTTTATATATACCTACGTTTCATTTCATGATTTATAAATTGATCAAAATATTTCAGATTCTTCTGAATCTATCAAAAACTTGAATGACTAACGACAACATTGAGATCACAGAGAAGAAATATGAATACTAGCCATTTTTCGAAAAAAAGATCCATTTTAAGAGAAACTAGTAAACTTAACCATAGGGAATACTTGAAATTGAAATTTGTAGAGCCTTTGCTGGCGCTTCTTATGGATCGATAATATACAGGGTGTTCCATTTAAAATAAGGAAGATTCTGCAAATTTTCGTTTACAATATATGGCAAGCTGTTTTTTATACCCTGTATATCGCAGGTCGATTTCAGATATATCGTTTGAGAGAGTAACCAATGTAGAATATTTGAACACAAATTAATTTTAATTGGACTTGGCACAACTTTATAATTTGAAATATTCTGAGTGACAAGTATTGGAAAAAAAACTGAAAACGCCAAAAAGCTCGAAAACCGTCAATCTTTTCGAAATAAAGATCTATATAAAGTATCTTTTATTTTCTACTTAGAAACCAAAAAAGCGATAAAAAATAAAGGTTGCCATTTGAAAAAACATAGTTGGTATCCGCCCAGAATAAAATGAACACCCTGTGTGACCGACAATATTTTCATTTTGTCGAGCTCGAGCAATAAGGTAATATTATAGAAATATAGATTCCTATCTGTTTCCTAAATAGCGATATGGAACACAGTATTACTATGATTTCATACACGCTGCTCCTGTGCATCACAAATAAATTTTCATTTTCAATATACAGGGTGAGTCATTGATATGGGAAAGCTTGATTGCACCTACACCGTTAATGATATCGAAATGAACCAAACGGTTCTGCAAATGAGAAGTCAGAGTGCAGTTCGTAAAATTATTTTGCCCTTTACAGGGTGTACCATTTTTACGGAGCAAATTTTAAGATCCTTTTTTTAAATGGCACTCTATATATTTTTACACATATTTCAATTTGTCCTTTATTGGGATTTGTAAATTCGTTAAGTTTTTGCAAATCGCGTCAGCCGTTCAGAGGTTATTTAATTTTTTCTGAAAATTAATGACTTTGCAGGCATTTTTTAAAAAATCGCAGGGCACTTGTTTTTTTGATTATCAAGTTGTTATTTGGGCTGTGTCTAAGTAATTGTTCTGGGTATCTTTTGACCGAGAGATAATCTATTTTAATTGTGACATTACCTTACTGTGACACATTGATTTTGGTACACTTTGAAAGGCCATATCTTTATTTTTTCAAATGGCATTCTATTCATTTGATTTCTTAGTTCCATTGAATATGTCATTCTTCATCTTTTCTATATTAATGTTTTTTTCCCAAAAGTTGATGGTTTAGAAGATAATCCACATTTTCAAAAAAATCAACACATTATTTCATCTTTTAAACGAGTGACATGAAAAACAATAAATTCTGATAACAGACGTCAACGTAACTGCTGCGGGCGTCAATTTCAAAGTTTGATGAGAAATTACTTAAATCAAATTATAGAAGCTTAGTACAGGGTGTCCCATTTTGAGTACTTTTGAATGGTATCTCCGTTATTTTTGAAGATAGAGGGTTACGGTTTTCGCGACACTGTGCTACATTTTCGAAAAACTGAAGATGCCGTCAACATAATTTTAATAACTATTTTAGTTTTTAAGATACAGGGCATTTTTGAAAATGTTGCATTTTGGGATCCCCGTCGTATCGTCGTTATCCTTCATCTTATCGAAAATGTAATATAACATTCTTATAGATTTTTTTCCGTAGAATGCATCGGTGTAGATAATTTTTGTTACATGTTTACTATTTTTGAGTTATAAAGCAAACTTATGTTTTTTTAAATGGAATACCCTGTATATTTATAGACTATAAAATTTGTCTTTTTTTTACCTATTCAAAAATATATGATACTATAAACTTTTTCTCAGAAACGTGCAAATAAAAGACAATTTTCTGGAATTGAATGCATAAATCAATAGAAGGCCATGGATAACAACAATGAACAAGTGAAAGTCTGTTATCAGAATTAATTATTTTTCATGTCACTCGTTTAAAAGATGAAAAAATGTGTTGATTTTTTTGAAAATGTGAATTATCTTCTAAACCATAAACTTTTGGAAAAAAACGTGAATAAAGAAAAGATGAAGAATGACATGTTCAATGCGACTAAGTAATCAAATAAATAGAGTGCCATTTGAAAAAATCAAGATATGGCCTTTCAAAGTGTACCAAAATCAATGTGTCACAGTAAGGTAATGTCACAATTAAAATAGATTATCTCTCCGTCAAAAGATACCCAGAACAATTACTTAGACACAGCCCAAATAACAACTGGATAATCAAAAAAACAAGTGCCCTGCGATTTTTTAAAAAAATGCCTGCAAAGGCATTAATTTTCAGAAAAAATTAAATAACTTCTGAACGGCTGATGCGATTTGCAAAAACTTAACGAATTTACAAATCTTAATAAAGGACAAATTCAAATATGTGTAAAAATATATAGAGTGCCATTTAAAAAAAGTATCTTAAAATTTGCTCCGTAAAAATGGTACACCCTGTAAAGGGCAAAATAATTTTACGAACTGCACTCTGACCTCCCATTTGCAGAACCGTTTGGTTCGTTTCGATATCATTAACGGTGTAGGTGCAATCAAGCTTTCCCATATCAAAGACTCACCCTGTATAAATATAATGTTTCTAATCTCTCTTATCTTAAAAGAAGAACCACTTGAAGATATATGTTAGCAGAAGGTGCTCACAATTTCAGCCCTTCTTACTAGAAAAGCTTTTAGGAGATAGCGAACTCTATTGGTTGAATACTAATTATGAACGAAATCTGCCTTTCTATGAATATTCAACTCCAGAGTGAAATTAGCCATCTTCTTCGATATCTCATAAAATCATATTTCCGCTGCAGTTTCCATCAAGATTATAGTTTGGCGAATAATTCCCACATAAAATTGTAATAAGAAAACTTGATCGCGGCGAAATTGAAAACGAAATTGGAAATTCTAGGAAGTGCCGGTAGTTTCAGGATGCTTTGTTCCTGAATTCCTGAAAATGACTTACTTGTTAATGAAGTTCTCGCCTTATTTCTTTAAACGAGTTTCGCGCTACTTGTGGCATTTTATGATTCACCTCATCATAACGAAGGATCCCTTCTGATTCTAAGTTTACTAACGAGAATTTCTAACTATTTATTCATTATTTAGATAGATATCATTGAAAAAAAAGAATTAATATGTTTACAGTCCAAGATCCCAGAGCCGCCAGACGTTATACTTATTTTCTCAGCAATAATATGTGTACGATGGAGAAGTGTTCGTAAGTATTTTCAGTGTATGCATATCTGCTACCTTGTGCCGAAGGCCAATTTCCAGGTACCAAGTGCTAAAGATGGAATAAAATTCAACTCACCTTTCTTATTTTCTCAGTCTTGATTTTTATATATGATACTCAGGGAACTATTTCAATACCTTCTGCAAGCAGCCAGACCGATCTTATGGGCCAAACATCCTGCCAGACACAAATTAAGTGTCCCTATGAGTATGTCCCAGTGCGACTAATGAACAGAAGGTCGGTGGATGCAATCCCGGCCGAACCAACAAATCAATGCGGAGCTACCTCTTGAAAGGCAATGGCAAACCACCGAGAAGTATTCTGCCTAGTAAAACCTCTCTATAAAGACTTTCGCTGTAGGTCCCTTCTATTCGTGTATCACTGTATCACGCATAAGACAAATAGTTGTAGAGAGGTCGTCTACACCCGAAACCACGTATGGCACCAGAAGAAGAAGATGAGCATTAGCGCAATTTCATGATACACGCATTTAAGCGCAATAGTGATTATCTATGCTCATTGATCTCCCTTTTGTACTCACTGTCATCTTAAGCATGCTCTTTGTTTGGGTATAGGCATAGATAATCACTTTCGCACTTGAATGGGCAAATTATGACGCTAATACTCATAGGGACACTTAATTTGTGTCTGGTAGGATGTTTGACCCATACAATCTGGCTGATTGCGGAAGTTATTCCTTCCTATAGTTTCCTGAGTATCATATATAAAAATCAAGATTGAGAAAATAAGAAAAGTGAGTTGAGTTTTTTTCCATCTTAAGCACCAGGTACCTTCAAAATGGACGTCGGCACAAGGTAGCAGGTATCCATACTCTGAAAGTACATACAAACACTACGTCATCCCACAAATATTATTGCTGAGAAAATAAGTAATGGGGATGAGATCTTGCTCTATTAGAATATACTCATCCAATTCAACTATATATCATTTTCAGTATTACTCTAAGTAGCATTTGGCTCAAGAAAAAAATAGCGGGAACCATAGGTACACTCCACGATCTTTAAAATATGTACATAATAATCTCTCAACAGTCAACCAGAGCAGCAACATGAACGAAATTGTCCATAATGAAATATAAAACAGTTAAGCTTCATTTAGAATTCTCTTTCACTCGATCGTTGGCTCATGGAAGCTCTCAAATACAAAACTTTATCTTCATTCCAAGTCAATATATTATCGATGATCTGTAAATAGCTTATACACGCAGACGGTGGAAAGTTTCTTCGCATGGAATTGATGGCTCTTAGACTTCCCTTTTATATTGTCATTATCCGAATTACTTTCCTGTGTTCGCTTTTATTTTTATACCACTTCGTTTTATGTTGGCGTGTCTAGTGGGCATAAACAAAAGCATAAAACTGGCACTTATTGGTATTATGCAAAATGATCTTCAGACGTTACTGGATGTAAATCAAGAACAAATTTATAACGCAACAGGAAGTGAGGTCTGAAAAAGATCGGAACATAGCGTGCGCTACCGTGCTGAAGTGTAATAAAGTTTGGTGCTCCAGGTGCTCCAATCGACAATTTTAATTATGTGGAACATCCTTGGAAGTAGAAGTGTAATTAACTATTGATATTATTATATTCCTAATTTATTCTGTTTAAATAGACTTTTCAGCGATATATATGAACATAAAAGTATGCAGTTACGAGAGGTAAGAAATTATTGAACTAGTTAACCCTTTCGCTCACGGTGTACAATATATTGTAAATCACTTTACGTGAATCCTAACAAGCATGTAGTATGCTTCTATTCATAAAGTACAGTATTCTGTAAACATCCTAATTACTATTTTAAACTTTTTCCTTCACCTAGCGTTGAGTAGTTTACCCAAAATAATTTTATTAATGGTACCTGTTACTGAGTTGTAGTAGTTGTTTCAGTATGTTGAAATGAGGTGGCGCTTCAAACTTTAAAACATGTTGTGGCATGCCTGCAATATTTATTTTGGTAATAACCGATACGTGTATTTGTTACTTTCATAGTGAACTTGCTGAAAATTCAGTTTGTTTTTTCTATATTGGAGTAAATATTAATGTATAATATATTGTAAATTGTGAGTAAACGGAAATCGACAGGTATGGTAAAACACTCCACGTTATTTAGAGTTCTTATTATTATTATTATTATTATTACAAAAATGAGAGTTGAGGTTAACCTATAAACTCAAAAATATAAACATAAAATTGAAACTAAAAAAGAATTCGAGAAGTGACACAAACATATAAACTGAGTAACAAATCGAATGAGCTGAAATTGAAATTAAATTTATTTACGATGAAGTTCAGACCATCTATCCAGAGAGCTCTTGAATACCTGGTAGGTTGAAGAACTAGTTGTTGGAGACTGCTATTGGTCATCAGTTCAGCATATGGGAACGATGGCGCGTTTGGTGAGGGTTGCTGAATAACAGGCCATTGAAGATCGGGACAATTGAACTCTCCAGCTATGAACAAGTTGTTATATTTCTCGGAGCTCTCGGACAGGAAAGCTGTCAATTGAGTATCTTCAGAGCAAGGACGAGGTCGATAAATGCATCCAATGAAAAGTGTAAAATTCTGTCCTTGAACGATGAGGTGATATCCTGGCTCAAGTAAATACATACTCCCCTGTACCCAGGAGTGCTGGTACTAGCAACTCGGTGAAGAGTGTAATTAGTTATGTCGAATGCGCCGTTTGGAATCGATGGATGGAGGATTCTGTTATCAGTATAATGAAAGGTTTCTGTAGTTGAATAATGGACAATAGTTCAGAAAATTTGGATGAAAGTGATTGTATATTCGTGTAAAGCAACGGCCAAACCAAGAGATTATTCAGTTTTTTGATGATAACGCTGGAGGAGGTGAAGAAGGAACTATACTTGGGATACCCTGTATATATTTTATAGTTAGGTTGGATTCACCTGCTTGTTGACGGCGCCTCAACTCGGCGCGAAGAGAATTAAGGGCAGATACTTGCTTTTTTGTTTTATCATCATAAATTACTACGTGACGGAACACAGGATGAGCCTTCAGTTTAGATTTATTTCTCAAAATAGCCGAAACATAATCAGGAGACGGAAATGTAGCTCTAATCCAGCCTGGTTTACTATTCTTGTTATATTAGATTTATTTCATAGTAGTACGAATTGAAAAATGTGGCGTTAACTGAAGAACAACTATTGAAACTAATTGAGGAGGGCTTATCAGATATTGAAGTTCTTAGTGATGACGATTATAGGTGGGGGTGGGAAGTAGAAGTAAGCAATGATTATGATCATGAAAATACGGTAAGAGAAACAAGTTCAGATGATATGCAAGGTAATTTTGATGAAAAGTCTTTTAATCACAATCGATCGGTAATCGATGGTTTTGTAACCTTCAGAACAGTCGGTAAGCGCTTCATTACATACCTCATACATTCCCGGCTAGCGAATCTCACTTTCCCGGCTAGCAAATGTCACTTTACCGGTTAGCTTGTGTCACCTTACCTACTAGCATGGAAATAAATCAGAATTAAGTCGATATTTATTTATTATAAAAAGAAAGAAAAACTATTTGGAATTATACATATTAATAGTTACATTCGAATTATGATTACTATTGACCGTTAAAGCAAGACCTTGTTGCTTAAAGTTGTGAGTTTCTAAATTCGATGATGATGCCGACGTTCTAGGATTTTCAGCATGAGACATGTCCATGCAAAGAATTCTCCACATAACCTTCACCACGGTACTAGATTTCCACCCCCTAATCTCTTCAACTGTAGAATGTCTCCACCTGTATTTGCTAATAAAGTCGCTGAAGTACGTCTGAAACAATGTCCTGCGAACCCATTAACATTTTAAAAAGGTTGCATTTTTTTAGGAAAACTTCCGATAGAATTATGCCCCAAAGGCTGTCGTGTAACTTTGCCAAACCTCATTTGTAAGAACATCCTTTCACAGTCGATGTTGTTGCGCATATCACAGTATTGTGATATACTTTCATCCATTCCGGTTTTGTAATCACAAATGTACGCGAGGAATAGGTTTTGGTTATAGGAATCATTATTATAATCCGATTTCCTAAAATTTCCAAATTATTTATTTTCATTTTTAGAAGTTCATCACACCTGCAAGCTCCGGAAATGCCAATTATCAAAGCAACCTAAAAGAAATTTGCCTTTTCAAGTATGCTCGCAATTTTGCATAATTACTGATGTCAACATTATGCCTAGTATTTAATAGTGTTCGTAGCATCGAGTACCTAGACGATAATGTACTGGCTTTATTCTGATTACTCAATTCATCGAAATAGGCAAGGAGCACAGTCTCAGAGGTGTGCAGCGCACCTTTAGCCACGCACCAGTTAATATACGTTTCGTACGTATTCAGATACCTTCCTCTGCTTTTCACAGGAATAAGGCCTTCGGGTGCTAGTTCTGCAGCTACTCGAAGTTCTGATAGTGAGGATTCAAATTCGCAGTCAGATATTTTTCGTTAATATTGTCAAAAATTGAATTGTGAATTATGACCCAACTGTCATATGGAATCTATGGTTGAATCAACTAACTTTTTATGTTGCCTAATTAATATACAAGTAATAATTATTATCAGAACTAGATTATGAATGTGATAGATTGTTAGTAAAATAGTATACAAACCTCGGGGAAAATCATTCCAGCCTCTCGTCTGCAGCACACCTCGGTGCTGCGCACCTCGGTATGCTACTTTGCCGTTCGGCTGTAATAGATTACTTCCCCGCTCGGTATGTAATATACTATTTCTTCCAGATGCAAATTCCCTGAATATACATCTAGGACGAATTTTGATTGTACTAAGTGCAATATACAATTATGCATTCCAAAAAAACACTCAAAATGTTTTCTCACAAAATACAGTATATTGTACATATCACACAGCCTAAAATGGATGACAGAATTTTTTCGAGTACACCAAAAATTTGTAATAAAATAAAAGAGTAAGTCTTCCTAATTTCAGATTATCTTGTCATTGATAACGATGTCATGGGACACCAGGTAGGAACCAAGTTCCTGCGGATAATATAGAAGGACCACAATTTCCGAAAACGAAACATGTGCGTGTCGGGGCGCACGACAAAAGTTTTAACTTATACTGATCTAAGTTGAAATGATTAATATTGAAATGTGGGGCTAAGAGCTCTTACGAAATTGTAAATAAAAAAATTAAAAAAGCCAGGATTAACCTCTGGGATTCGAACCCAGAAATACGGCACACCAGGGTTCAGTACTTAGACCACTCGGTCGTCAACGCAATGTAAAGAATAGAAACAAGAGTGTATATAACGAGAGGATAAATTATCGCCACGCTATATAATTGAATATAAACCTACAATACCTACTTAGTCATTATTTTATGGAACAAATTTGTAAAGCTTTTCAATATGCCATATCTGATTCCTATCGTAATCTGTTCCTTTATGCATATAGTCTGTCCAGTCTAAGTTGGCGTGTACGTCACAGTCATGCGAAAATAACGACGCAAGGCCGCCTACCCAAATAAATAAAATTCGAAATGGTCAAAATTCATATCTGTCGTAAGTAATTTTCTGAAAAAGTAGTTATATGGTGATAGTGACCGGATCATCCATTTCGACAAATATTCTGTTCTTAACATATCAAATTGTATGTATCTCTCAAAAAAACTAACATTCCGAGTGATGAAAATAAGTTTAATGTTTGTTAAGTTGTCATTTAATTGAAAAATTTGCAATGTTGTCGGACCCTCTCGACTAACGCGCCGGTAATCGGCATTTCACGTTTGACAGTCGCCGAGTAACCTAGAAGATTTTGTAATTCAGTTTGATTTATCGATCGAGGAATATGGATTCCATATAGATAGACACTTCTGGTAGGGAATAATGGTCATTTGAATTTACCGCTAAAAATCCCCGCCATGTCAATCATGCAATTTATCTCATTTTGTTGAAAATTGGGTTAGCTATTTAGATTTAAGATTATTTATTACGTCGGGCAACAGTGTTCACGATCGACATCATATACAATTGGTGACGTACACGCCAACGGTCGCTGGACAGACTATATAACTTATACAAAGTTATTTCGATGTTTCTCATCTGACGTTTTCGAGTTGTTTATACATGAATTAATGAGTACATATAATGCATTGGCGATTGACGTGGCGGAATGGGATCAGAAAGAGAAGAGATGAGAGAACGGAAAGAAAGAGGGAGAAGGAGAAAGGTATACAATATTTGCTTGTGTTAACTAAAAGCGTGACTTTCGTCAGTCTACTTTCGTCAGTCTACTTCCGTCACACTTTTAGTCTCGCATATTTTTCAGTTTGGTCCCGCAGCGAAATCCCTATTTCCTCCAAGCCTGCCTTAAAGAACTTCGTTCCAATAAGATGAAGAATTGATGCGCATATCCTGTTAACGTGCCGAAAGAAGAATTTAAGAAATGAACAAGAAACAACTCTTTGAATGACATTTTTTGTCGATAGCTGCGTTCACTTGCCTGTAATTCCTTCTATTCACAATAAGCTGAAAACATTCGGAGGAATTTCACGGAACGTTGGGCACGAATGCAAATGTAGCCATAAAGAGCAGTCACAAATGATTAAATGTCAGCAAGTTTGTACGGGTATGCGTTATTCCTAGAGAAAGAAGAGGAGACAAAGCTTTCTCTCAGCAATGAGAGCTGGTTGTTTTTAAAGCAACGATTCACAGTTCTCCTGCATCAATGAAAAAACCCACGCGTTTGGACAACGGCACTTTCGAACACTATAATTATGTTCACATTCACTAATTCATGACGTTTAAGAACGTTTCGTGACACATAAATTACGTTACACAGATTTTATATCTCGTGTCTATGTTGGGGTTAAAGTGTACGATAAGGTTTGCCATACACGAAAGAAATTACTGATGGGTGTCTACTCAAGTCAGGATCTGAAATTCTCTGAGAATTTCAGGATAGTCCAGGTGATTTTATTATTTTTCTAACTGTATAATACCATTTTCCTCTCGTAGATCACTCTTGTCATAGGTTTTTTCTGTCAATGTCTTGCACACTCGAGTTTAATACATCTTTTTACCAAGAGAGTTTCTGAAAGAATTTTCGTCGTGTGCAAATGCTGTCAGACAATTTGCCTTTACATAAGAATTTATCAGTATTTAGGTATTATTATTTCTGGCAATATACTTGACGGTTCCTTTACTTTTGTAATTTAATACTGGGTTTAAATTCGCAAAAAGCAAAACTGGAATAAATGAAACACTTGTAAAAATTCTGAAGTTAACCCAAAATTCCCTGAGAATTTCAGGTTATTCCAGAAGATAAAAAATTCCCTGAGATTTCCAGGACTTCCAGGTTTTTCAAGGATGATATTTATATATATATATATATATATATATATATACATTAATTTTGAAAAAGCGAAAAGGAATATCTGTTAGCAGGATTTAAGACAAAATTTATATCGAATCTATACGGAATGCGAATTTCTTCTCGCTGAAAAAATTTGAGAAGTTTATTGACACCATTAAGAAAGTTCTGAAAAAATATCATGGGATGAGGGTGGTTATACTACTTCTACAGTTTCTTCTGGGTTTCTTTGATTATCGAAAGGAGAGTAATGCTTTTAAATGCACTTTTTCAATCAATTTTTTCCGATCAATTCTTTATAGTGTACAAAAATGAGTTTTTTAATGTAAATTTTCAAATCTCCTCACGTGTAAACGGTACGTTTTGGTATCTAAATAAATTAGGTCCAATCGACTTATTTTCACCTCTACGTCACATGGTAGCTCTGTATCCCCGCAATTTTGGGACACTATATATATATATATATATATATATATATATATATATATATATATATATATATATATATACTTATATATAATTATTTATTTGAATTGTGTTGCCTGTGAACTATTTTTAACTTTTTGATAATTATTAGCAATAACAGGCTTGGTGAACCTCAAAAAACTCGATTTTATTAAAAAGTTGACATTTCGCCACGACATTCGTGGCTTTTTCAAAACTTTTGAAAAATTGAAATTTCTTTGACATTTATTGATTTGAAAAAATTTGAATAGTTAAAAAAGACTACTATGTTTCATCAAAATTTTTCGGCTGTGGCCGTTCTCTGTTATTTATTACGTGCTATTCAGTCCAATATTAACATTCAAATCTGTTATTATTAGATGGTAAGGGAAACCACAGAAACCTTTACCCACGTTATTTTCGAAATAGGTTCAAATTATTTTGATTTTGAAAGGTCAAAGAATAGGGTAGTATTTATCTTTTTTTCAAAATTTTTTTATTAAGGCTGTAGCCGTCTTCAGTTATTAATTACGTGCTATTTAGTCCAATATCAACAGTCGGATCTGTTGATATTAGATGGGAAGGGAACCACAGAAACCTTCTCCCACGTAATGTACAAAATAGGTTTAAAATATTTGATGGTTGTCTTTAAAGTCAATAATCAAAAAAACTCCCCTTTCTTTCCATTCTTCAATAGCTATTTTACTATTCTTGTATGAACAAAATACGTACGCTGATGAGATCAACGCTAGCTTATAATCATCGCCAATGAAATGAAGAAAAAGACCAGCTAACAGTAAACCTGCGCATCCAAATGCTACAAAATCTTTCCGCTGGCACATTCTCGAACCACTTGTAAGATATCAACGATGGAAAAGTTGCTGCCATTACCCACTAATTTCTACATAGTCCTTAATTCTCAAAATCCTGAACAAGGAAAAATCTTCAATAATTCGAGCAATTATAAAACAAATTTCCAAGGTGGCTAGTTCTATGTGTTCCCCGACGAGAATTCTACATTCACAATCCAACAGTGAATTATAGAAATCGTCAAGTCACCCCGACTCTGAATCTGCATACAGCTGTTTCGATCTTATTAGATCTCATCAGCTATTTGACGCAGAGTGAATTAACAAATTTCTAATTGTTTCCCAATACAAATCGTGACCGAGCTACCATCTGGATAACAACCGAGAGCGCCCTCCACCGAAGATATTGAAAACCAACAATTCACCGCTTAGATCTAAAATGCAAAATCCCGTCGGGAGAATACATATTTCCTGATATGAAATTTCTACTCTGCAACTGTAGCTTATGTTCACTTTATGTAGTATATTAAATTGACCATGGTCAACATGTATATTTTTTATTATGATTACGATTGATCATTATAAAACTGATTTGAAACATTATCGAAGCCACCATTTTGAATAGCAAATTCCAAACCGAAAATTTATTGCTGCCACGAATTCCAGTGATTTCAACAGATTTGCCAATTGAATTGAAACGCATTCAATTTCCAATTAGATTGGCATTCGCAAGGCCAAACGATGTCCGCTTGCGGCTTAAATTTGGGAACAAAATGTTTTTCACACGCACAATTATACGTGGCATGTTCTCGCATGGACAACCCATCAAACTTATTCGTATTAGCTAAAGACATACTCACAAAAAATATCGTAGGGTCTGATACTCCGAAAAATTTTATGATAGGATAATAGAAATTACACAAACATAAAAATATAGCAGATAAATTCGATCCCTATTGCGACGCAACACAAACCGTTCAGTTTTCAATCGTCAAACCTGCAAGAAATGAGGAAAAACTGAAAAACATGCGTCGATCATATTTGAGAGATATGGCCAGCAGCTTCAACATCGCGCATTTTTTCAACAGGGCCACGTCACTCATATATGAGAAACACTGAAACACTACAAAAAAATAACTCAAAACTACAAAAAAAAACACAAAACTGCCAGAAAAACATTCATTTTAGCTTATACATATAAATATTACTAAAATGTGGTTTGGCCTCTGGGACTGTTTTCTCGATTACAACAGTGGCACGCAATGTGTTAAAATAGTTATTGCAAACCGCTCATAATACCAAAAAATCAGTTTCCTTTGAAAAGATGGTAGACATATGGAAGCTTTAATACTAATGATTGAAAAGTAATGCGGTTTTTGAAAGATATCGCGTATACATATTTCCTTACCTATAAGGGGACATCCATTAATCACGTGAGGTGTTGGGGGGGGGTAGAGGAAAATCTCACGTGGGGGAGGGGGTGGTATCATCAAATATCACCTAATTTCTTTTTTTAGCAAAAAACATTATACAATTGCGAGAAAACTGGGTTAACTCCAGTAAAAAATGTTTCTCCACTAAAATATAGCTGAATCATTCATGAAAATATTCATCGCGGTTTAATTATGTACCGATGGAGGAATTTATTAACCATAAATAAATTCGTTTGAGTTGGAAACAATTTATTAAATATGTAAAAGTCTTTTTCTAACATTATTCGTTAACTATTTATAAATATTTATTAACAGTAAATACTTTTTTTGGAGTAAATATTTCTTCTTCATATACGGTACGATGTGAATATTATTCATAAAAAAATAATGCCATAACCTTAATCATTTTCACTGAAAGAGACTGTGACTTATTACAACCATTGTTTTATTAACTTAATATTTTTCACATTTTTATAAAATATTACTGATTTACCTGAACTAATAGAATTAGCACAGATTAACTCATTCATATAACAAATATGCATTTAAAAAAATCTCACGTGAGATTCGGGGAGGGGGAGAGGGGGGTCGAGCAAGAACCCACAACATCTAACCAAGGGGGGAGGGGAGTCTAAAAACCGCCAAAATTATCTCAAGTAATTAATGAATGCTCCCTAATTCATTCAAGAAGGTTTCGCAATAAACAAAGAACAAGTTATTTTCCACATGCAACGAAGAAATTATATTTCGTCTATGGAGATCTTAAGGAAAGTTGAAAGACTGGTTTGTCCATACCACAGCTATTTGCGTATTTGCATGTAGGAAGGTCGAAGCGATTCAAGAAATTCTATGAAACGAATGTTAAGACTGCACTCGGCCGACTCTAAATTATGACATAAAGAAAGTATGTTACAACTGACAAAGAGCCGTGGGCATAACCGACTTTGTCAATGATGAATTGTGGGTGTAAAACCTGGAATACGGTGAATGTAACAAACGCAGGCACGCGAATTTAAAAAGCTTCATTGAAATGCAACAGATAATCACTATTTACTATTTGCCGTACGCCTACTTGCTACGCTTTTCGAAATCTGAATTAATTTCATGATATTAAAGATTCGTAGATATATCTTCATCTGAAACTATATTCTGAAGTATATTTCTTCTTACATGAAGAAGAATAGCAGGTTGTATTTTCACTTAATATCTCTTCCTTTTAACATACAAATTCCTTAACCACCTAAGTCATTTTAAACGGAGAGGGTCAAGGGAACGAGGATTTTTTTCCGTATAGAATTATCCTTTTTGAATAGGAAGGTGAAGGCAGATCAGAGATTCGTCGCCCTGTTTAGAAGTTATGATTTTTAGAAGCAACCCCTCTTTTCGGCGAAAATTTTTTATCACGTTGACGTGCCTCGAGGTCAAGAATTCATCCGAGGAAAAAACTGTTAGCATTTTCGTTCGTCGTCAAATATAGTCGGACACTAAAGTTTGGTGAAAATCCATGTCCTACGAAAAATCGAAGAATTTTGAAGGTAAATACATGGAAATATTGCGAGAATTTGCCGTTTTTGGAGGTTTTTAGTACAAGTTTGAAGGATTGTTATTTACTAACGGAGAGGGTCAAGGGAACGAGGATTTTTTTCCGTATAGAATCATCCTTTTTGAATAGAAAAGTGAAGTGTAGAATTAAACAAAACTGTGAAAACCACGAAAAACATCAAATATTTATATTGAAAAAGCAGCGGTATAGAAAAATAGTTGAAACTCCGCAAAACTTCCTTACCACCAACTCAACCTCCTCCCACGTTCAAAATTTCAACCATGTAACTCAATATACAGAAGCTGTTGAGGTGCGCAAAATATCGAAAGCAAGGAAAAAAATAAGAAACTTTTAAATCAAAATGGTGGCAGTTTGAAAAAAGGTCATAACGCCAAAGGGCACGTCCCTAACCTCAAATCAATTGACCAACTAATTTTCAATCTTCCAATTCAATTTGAATGGGGTTTGAGTAGGCAAACACCTGGTCTTTCAAGCACCATAAACCTTCCAGAGAGCCCTAGACGGCTGAATTTACCCAATGTTTGATAGTTTTTTGTTGCCGTTGATGTAACAGATGACAAATTTGAGCTCATTTGGTCATAAAATAAAACATGTTTATATATATATATATATATATATATATATATATATATATATATATATATATATATATATATATATACACATATATTATATCAAAATAAACTCAAAATTCGAGGTCTAAATAAAACGAATTTAAAAACCACTATCGCACCTGAGTGCTGACCCCTGGATATAGGGCAACAGTCTATTATTTTCGGAGAAAATATGACTACAATTGACAATGAGGGCAACAATATTCATCTATGAGTTTGTAACCAACCTCCCTTTTGAGAGATATTTATGCCCGAGCTAGCAGGGAGATTGGTTAAACATATATTGGTTCTGGGTTGTTCTCAGTAATAATAACAAAATAAAATGTAGGTATTTATTATCCTCTTTTTACATAGATTGAGACTTATCTTGTTGTTTTTATATATAATTTTCCATAAACGTTGGAGATTCTCCTTTAGGTGGATTGTACTCTTGACTTCTGCCCTTTTTGTAACTCTTTTCTTGGTAGCTCCAGATAAGGTGGATATTGCCTCCAGGTAAGGTGAATTTCAAACTTCAGACAATGTGGCTTTCAGCTCTAACCAAGGTGGCTAAAATAATTCGGGGCAAATCAACATACAATCTCAAACTTAATATGTTCTAAGAATATCTGTAGGGTATCGATGGCCAATTCAAACTAACATTTGGATTTATCTCAGGCAAAGATGCTAAGAAAGACAGTACATGTTCCAACATTAAACTGAACATAAGATATGACCACGTGAAATTTGCCATCGTTAGCCTACAAAAATCTTGTGTCAAATTGAGAGAATGAAATAAGCAAATAAAGTAAAAATATTTTAAATTAAGAAATGCAAGATGATTATTTCAATATTGACAGATAAATAATTTAATATAGATAAATGAAAAAATGAAATGGCGCAAAAATGAAATAAGAAATCAATTCAGATTTTCAAGATAATGCATTAATACGGAATAGTTATATTTCTTCTCATAACTTACCGTCTATCAGACGCCACAGATACTTAATAAATTTTAATAAACTTTAACAAACGTTCAATTGATATTGACTATAATTTTATCAATTTATGATGTGTTATTCTCAACAACCATTTGCTAAAAGAAAGAACGATCTTGTACCTGTTAATTCGAAGCTATCTCGAGATGTTCGTAACACGCATGTCATCCCGAACTGCGCGAGTCTCTTCAACTGTGAAACACGGTACCTCGATTCAGTGGCGGCGGTTAAGCGGGGAATTTACACGTTACAAGTTTAGAAAAATATGCCACAAAGACTTCAACATTCATTGAAATGATCGATATAGAAAAAAGCGCATTACTTAATATTATCCTCAATCTATACAAGATTTTCAAAATACAAGTTTATAGGTTAATCGATAATTATTTATAAAACGGTGCAATAAAATGGGAGTTTTGTTGATTGACAAAAATTAAATATGCTTCATCTCACAAGTTTACTCTGATACATTTAGAAGTACTAGAGGTCCTGTATATCCTTTATGTAGGGTTGGAATGTAATAAGCACTGACCAAGAGAAATAACTTTTACGTGTAACAAATACGTGACAAAAGTTTAGCTAAACTGGAAATGCCAAAAACAGAAAATTTTATTTAGCATTGATGTGACTGGTGCTTACGAACTCTAATAAATGTCAGTAGCTTGGCGCCAGATGCGGCCAATTGCGGACAATGAAAATAAAACCGAATTTATGTAACCAAGGAAAATATTACGAATGGAGGAAACGTGGCGGAAATATATCAATATATTCACGCTCCAACGCATGTTATATAATAGTTCACTTCAATAATGATCATTTCTTGAATGTGACATATTTCTCTCATTCACAATATTTCCCAAGAAAGAATTTATAAGATAAGTACACTTAATACTCATTCTTTTGAATTTAGGTTCAAAAAATATACCTTTATGAAATTGTTGAAAGTCAATGATATTTTATATACTGGATGGCCCAGATGAACATTTATATCTGAATATTTCGTTTAATATAAGATTTGAAGAGGGAAATTTTGAGTCCAGACTCAAAAAAAAAAAATTTCTCTTAAAACATAACCCTCCGTACCGGGACTTTTTCAACACCCGGTATATATATATATATATATATATATATATATATATATATATATATATATATATATATATATATATATATATATTATATATATAATAAAATATAATATATATATATATATATATATATATATATATATATATATATATATATTCTTTTATTCAAACATATTTTCCAGAATGTTGAAAAATTTTTGGTTGATTGAAATGCCCACATTCTTCTAAAAGTATCAAAAAACTGTTTCAGTTCTAAATATTAAGTTGTAGAGGGCTTGGAGGAGATGTAATGAAAATGCAGATGTTCTGATCTTCACGAGTGTTCCGAAGATTTAACAAGTTTCTGAGAACAAAATTCAATTTCGAAGTACACATCAACTCAATCATTTCATTATTTGCCGAATTCGCTGCAAGCACTTCAGTTTGTTATCAAACTAAAGGCAAATACTATCTTAATTGTGTTTCCTTAGCAAACATTACTTACATCTATTCAGAATGTTTGATAGGATTATTTATATTTCGTTGCATTATTGAAAGAATCTTTAAATTTTACGAACAATATAGACGAATTCTTTCCATGCACATTGAAATTTTCTTTCGTACCCCACTTATACCTGGTATTGATCAACAGCGATGTCTATTTGCCTTCTTTTCATTCAAAACTCATTTGGAAGCGCAAATAACTGAATTTGCTAATTTTGAGAAAGACTGTTTATTTTTGTAAATTCCGGACATTTCTTACGTTTAATTTTTTAATTAATAGTATGGCCCACTAAAAGCTGTAAATTAGTAATACCGAGGATTGCTTTTCGTTTTTTATAATGCTGAATTTAAAAAAAAAATCAACTTAGGTCCATTCAAAAATTTTCATATTTCTTTGAGAAATATACCTACTCATTTATGTTCTTTTTTATTTTGTTTATTATATGAAATTTATGTTCTAAATACATATACGAACATACATGACAAAACTATAAAGTAATATTGAAAACAAAAAGTTGAGAATGAAATGCTATCCTAACTAAAATAAAGATATTGAAAAATATGATGATATCTTTTCTCTATTTGGAGTTTTTCGCCTTGGACTTCTCCAGGAATTTATTATGAGGATGTAAAATGTTGTTTATCTTCAGGTACCCACTGATTTAGACATTGTAGGTAAGTTTATTTTGAGTCTAAAATTGGCACTATGCCGTCAGGATATGCTGGTATTGTGTGCCCTTTTAATTTTTGTAAGTGACACCACTGATTCTGGCTTTTTTGATTACGTTCTTCTGATAATTATCTTCATTTCGCACTCCCTGGCGTCTTTTCTTAGTAATCTCTGATTCTAATATTTCCTCCTCAGTATCAGCATCTCTACATTCGTCCGAATTAGACATATTGCATTCGATATGGCACACGCACTGTATCAAAGCCAGTTTACAACTAAAAACAATCCGACAAGCACAAGCGTTTTTAAACAGAAACATATCAAGAACGCAAGATCACGTGATGATGAAATTTTTAATATTTACTACGCAAAGGAGCTCCTAACCGTCACTAGGCAGTAATGAAAGTTAGTCCCTTTTTGCACCAAACGCTAAAGTTTAACTCGAGCATTGAATTTTCGAAATAAAAAGAAAATGGCCGGAATAGCACTTAGGCCCTTTCAGCAATAATCGATTCAATTAGGTTGATAACTTTTTTTCCGTAAACTTTAAACATGCCAGCTTAGGAACAAATTTTTTTTAACGCCGTAGCTCGAATTTTATACATAACAAGAGTTCGTTGAACTAGTTCTACTCATTACGAAGTTCGAGCTAAAAATGAATTTCATAGACTGCCTCGTTTATATGAAATTCTTCGTCATAAACTACTAGCAATTAGCAGGCAATCCAACAGGAATTGGTGGCACTCAATTATCTACCCAAGAGATACAAAGCTCAATCTTTTACACCAAGTCCTCCAATTAAGTCTAATATATTATTTAACGGATTTATAGGGCAATAAAGCTGTTGGAAGTTAATAGTTAATTCTGCATGAAGATTTATATTCACTTTTGAAGTACACTCTATATTTCCAAGCTGTTTTGCGTGGCTTGCGATTGTAATTAACCTTACCTTCTATAGACCGTCAACTATATATAAATATCTTTTTACTCGGGTATGTACCTCAGTATAACTGACTAGAAATTGGAAGTCTACACTAATTCCTGTATAATTTAATTCAGTTCACCTGTTGAATATTAGACTGAATAGAATTACGTTTTATTACCTCCGTTCGTTTATTTCCTTCATCCCTCCAAAATAAAACACTTCGTTCAAACTGATTAAGATAGTGCTTGATGTGAATCCATTATATTAAATTTGGTTGATAATTATTTTAGAGCTATTTTTTTACGAGAAGAATACACTATTGAAATGTACCCAACGCTAATAGTAGGTTCCCCAGTGTTTTTCCCTGAGATAGTCTGGCTTCTTTGAATTGTCTTAATAACTATTCCAGTTCATTTAAAAAATAATCTTTATGTTTGTGGTATAGATTTTATGATCCTTTTTGGGATTTCATGTTTGCTAATAACTTCAGAAAATGCTATTTTGCATTGAAATGGTTATTTATGGAAATTCTAAAATATAAATCTCCAGATCTTTTGCTCAGTGAGCAAACTGAACTTCCTTGCTTTTAAACCTGGTATTTGAAACCTCTTAATAGTTACCCATTCCAACTAACTCAATACCTGCTATACCGTTCTGGGAACCATAAATACAACCCCCTCTTTTTAATACCTATGAGGAGAACAGTTCAGATGATATATAAGCATTGTGAAATATTTTAAGAATAACCAAGCTAGTTAGTCGAGTATGTTAGGTACGCTGGCTAGTATTTGGGAGGTCTCGGGTTCAAACCCCGGGGCCGACTGGTCTGCCATGAGTTTTTCTCAGAGGTTTCCTCATGGTAATGTAAGTCACTGCTTGCAAACTTATAAGGCGAATGCTGGGCCAGTATTAATCCTCTGAACCCTACCCACACTTCCTATGTTCCATAAATATCCTGTCTCACCTATCCTTAATGCACTTGTACATACAAGTGTATCCTCTGATCTGGCTGAAGGAGTTAATCCCATACTCAAGCTGCCCGCCTCCCTGACACATACTTCAGGGAGGAATGAAACACGTGTGTTTCCTTTTTCCTTTTTTTTAAAAATAAGTTTGTAACTAAATTTGATAAAGACTCTTTGTTGTCGAAACAATTGTCATTTAATTGTAAATATGGCGTCAATCAAGGTTAAACAAACGTGTTATTATTTCCAAATATATATATATATATATATATATATATATATATATATATATATATATATATATATATATATATATATATATATATTTATATATATATATATATATATATATATATATATATATATATATATATATATATATATAAATTGTTGGATTCCTTTTACCTAAAGAAAAAAGTTATTCCAATGAGTTCTGAACCTCCCGAATTATTCGGTCTTGTTAAAGTACACAAAGACGGCCTACCCATTAGACCAGTTGCCTCGTTTTCGAAAGCTCCTTCTTGTAAACTTTCAAAATTTCTCAACACAGCCTTCAAAGAAAATACTCATTTCTCTCCAAAATATAGTGTGAAAAACTCATTAGAACTCATACAAAAATTAGAAAAAATTGATTTTGATAATAATTTTAAATTAGTGTCCTTCGACGTCTCCAACATGTTCCCTAACATACCTACGGAAGAGTGTATACCTCTAATTGAAAACATCTTAGAGAAACATAAAACACTTCCAGCAACAAAAACAGAATTCTCAACATTATTTAATGTTGTTTTGAGACAAAACTTTTTTAGATTCCAGAACAAAATATATTTACAGAATTCAGGTTCTCCCCTCAGCCCGTTATTAGCAGACATATTCATGGACAACATGGAAACCACAATATTAGAATCCGATCTATCTAAAAAACATATTATTTTTTGGTACCGCTATGTGGATGATATCTTGGTTGGATTCAATGGGACAGACCGACATATTAAATTATACCTAACATATCTAAATTCAATATATGATAAGATCAAGTTCACAGTAGAAACAGAACAAAATAATTCGTTAAATTTTCTCGACCTAACAATATCGAAACAACAGGATAAATTTTCATATAGAATATTCAGGAAACCTACTTTCTCAGACGCCATCATAAGTTATAATTCTTTCAGTCCAATTAGCCATCGACTCCCGGCTCTTAACTCAATGTTTCATAGGGCTTTTTCGGTTCCTTTATCAAAACAAGACCTTATGGTAGAACTTGACGTGATTCGCGCATAGGTATTAACAATGATTTTCCACTAAAAATAATAAATAGTTTAATTTCGAAAAAAGAGAAACATTTTATCAATTTGAAATTATATGGACCATACTGCAATAACAAAAATGTACAAAAGTTTGTGAGCATCCCTTATACGCACATCCCCACTTCGAAGATCATTCAATTCTTTAAAAATAATAATTTGAATACTGCTTTTTCGAGTCACAGCAGATTGTATAGAATGATTTTTAATAACAAAATGTCAAAAGTCGATCCAATGAAGAGAACAGGAATTTATAGAATGGACTGTGAAGAATGTAATTCAACATATATAGGTCAGACCGGGAGATGTTTTGAAACCAGGCTAAAAGAACATCTAAAAAACGGACAATCAGCATTTAGGGAACATCTAGAGTCAAAAAAACATAACATCTCATCCTCTTTCAAACCAAAAATTCTTCATTACTGTGATAAAGGTATGATAATGAACTTCCTGGAAGCCATGGAAATAAACAAGATCCAAAAATCCCATAATTACATTCTTCTCAATGACCAGTTAGACTTAAACCACTCCCCACTGTTAAATCTCTGATAACTTGGACCCATCGATTACATTTTACCACCCCCAGGTACCGAACCGAAATACTTATATTTTCAAGCGATGTCTTTGCAATTATGTATTCAGTCTTGATAATCCTGTAACAGGCGAAACTAGTCGAATAAAAAGTTATTTTCATTTTGTGGTTTTTAGACAAGTTGTTTTCTTACTATTTAATTTTTAATATATAAATATATATATAATTATATATATATATATATATATATATATATATATATATATATATATATATATATATATATATATATATATATAGGTGTATTCTTTCATTCATAGATAAATTACATGTTCAAAATAAAGTATAAACTTTAAAATAAAAACAATTGGCTTATGTTTCACAATATAAAAAATATATTTAGATAATGTATTTAGCAGTAAAGAAAAGTCGACATGTTTCGAGTTAAGAACTCATTATCAAGACTGACTACAGGAGAGTATTACATCCTAATTTATAAAACAGACAAAAGCAAAGGTGATACCTGAAAATCAATTTGTTCGTTCACAAGGGGTAATTGACTATTATGGGCAGAACTTATTTCGAGAATTTCAAGAAGATCAAGGCGTTTTCCTTTGTTACCTGAATGTAACAATTTGGTTTTGTTGAAATCCAGGAAGTGATTGAATTTTATACAATGTTCAGAGAAGCAGGCGTATTTTTGTTTTGTAAAATTGACTTTTTATGTTCTTCAACACGAATATTTATATTCCTTCCTGTCTATCCAATATAGAAAGCAGGACATTCGTCGCAAAATATTTTGTAAACACCACTGTTTTCTCCGATGTTAGATTTTTCTTTATTATTGACCAAGAATGACTTCAAGTTTCTTTCATTTGTACAAATTGTTTTAACGTTATTTTTCGATAGTCTGTTACAAATTTTGCTACTCAAATTCAATCACATCCTGGATTTCAACAAAACCAAATTGTCACATTCAGGTAACAAAGGAATACGCCTTGACCTTCTTAAAATTTTCGAAATAAGTTCCGCCCATAATAGTAAATTACCCCTTGTAAACGAACAAATTGATTTTCAGGTATCACCTTTGCTTTTGTCTGTTTTATAAATTAGGATGTAATACTCTCCTGTAGTCAGTCTTGATAATGAGTTCATAACTCGAAACATGTCGACTTTTCGTTACTGCTAAATACAGTAGGTATCTAAATATATTTTTTATATTGTGAAACATAAGCCAAGTGTTTTTATTTTAAAGTTTATATTTTATTCTTTATGATGTTTCACCAAGTGATGTGCGAGAATTCAATCTCAGTAATTACATGTTCGTTGGTGAAAATGCCAACATTTCCTACAAAAATATCAAAGAACTGATAACATTCTGATTTTAAATTGGTGAAAGGTTCGGAGGATAATATCACATGAACGAAGAAGTTAATTTCTAAACGTTCCTTCAATTAGAAACAAAAATACAGACGTTCTAACTTTACTAGCATTCAAAATATTCATCAAGTCTCTAAGAACAAAATTTAATTTCCAGTACACTAATAAACTAATTTATTTCATTGTTTGCCGAATTGGCCGCAAGCAGTTCAGTTATATATCAAACTAAAGACCATTATTGTCTTAATTGAATTTTCTCAGCAAAAAATACTTAAATCTATTAACAACGCTCAACAGAGTAATTTATATTTCTTTGAATTACCTACCGAAGGAAGCTTTAAACTTCACGAGCAATATTTACACATTTATTGACATGCACCTTGAAGTTCTGTTTAGTATAACAATAATAGCTATAATTATTGATAAATGACGATGTGTTAATTCCTCCTTTCTGAGTGGATCTGGTGAAGGAGAAATTCATGATAATAAATCTTTTTTTTATGGAACAAAACTGGCTTTGTGAAGAAAAACTAATGAAATTAAATTCTTTTATTTTTATTCGTGATTAGTAAATAGACGCTCAAAAAAAATATATATTTGAAGCTTTGAACACGACTCCCTGTTACGACCAAGCTAGTTTAGTCGAGTACTTAGCGTATGCTAGTATTTGGGAGGTCTTGGGTACAAACCCCGAGGCCGACTGGTCTGCTATGAGTTTTTTTTCAGAGATTTCCTCATGGTAATGTAAGTCACTGCTTGCAAACTTATAAGGCGTATGCTGGGTCAGTATTAATCCTCTGAACCCTACCAACACTTCCTAGGTTCCATAAATATCCCGTCTCACCTATCCTGAATGCATTTGTACATACAAGTGTATCCACGCCAACTCAAGAAGTTAAAAATATTTTTAAGCCATATCTAGAGATGAACCCAAATAAAACAACTCAAGCAGTCAACGAAACAATGTCTGCCTTAAACTTATGTTTGAAACAGAGTTATTTCAAATTTAATAATATAATATACAAACAAGAAGACGGATTGCCCATGGGATCACCGTTATCGCCTTTGTTGAGTGAAATTTTCATTAATAACTTCAATTTTCAATGCTGATAATAATCTAATTACTAACGTTTCATTATGGAAGCGTTATGAAGATGATATTTTTTGTATTTGGACCGGTACAGATAGGCATTCAGATAATTTCCTTAAATATATAAATACTTTCTACAACTCGATTGAATTTACAAAAGAAGTAGAAAACGAAAACGGTATCTTGAATTTCTTAGACGTTCAGATTGCTAGGAATTTGAATTCTCTTACTTTCAACATTTATAGAAAACCAACCTTCACAGATACTTTAATTAACAGCGACAGTAACCAACACATTAAAATAAAACTCAGTGCTTTTCATTCGTTCATACATAGGTTGTTCACTATTCAATTATCGGAAACAAATTTTCAAACTGAAGTTAATACAATTAAATTATTAGCCACTAATAACGGTTACAATGAAAGTCTTATCGACAAGATCATTGGGAAAAAACGAATAAAGTATTTGTTGGATTCAATATACCCCACGCAAACTATTAATGAAGAACAAAAATATATCCCAATAAATTATGTGCCTAATTTGAGTAGCAAAATTTGTAACAGACTATCGAAACATAACGTTAGAACAATTTGTACAAATAAAAGAACCTTGAAGTCATTCTTGGTCAATAATAAAGAAAAATCTAACATCGGAGAAAAAAGTGGTGTTTATAAAATATTTTGCGACGAATGTCCTGCTTTCTATATTGGATAGACAGGAAGGAATATAAACATTCGTGTTGAAGAACGTAAAATGTCAATTTTACAATATAAAAATACCACTGGCTTCTCTGAGCATTGTATAAAATTCAATCACTTCCTGGATTTCAACAAAACCAAATTGTTACATTCAGGTAACAAAGGAAAACGCCTTGACCTTGAAATTCTGGACATAAGTTCCGCCCATAATAGTAAATTACCCCTTGTAAACGAATAAATTGATTTCCAGGTATCACCTTTGCTTTTGGCTAGTTTAAAAATAAAATGTAATTCTCTCCTGTAGTCAGTCTTGATAATGACTTCATAACTCGAAACATGTCGACTTTTCGTTACTGCTAAATACAGTATCTAAATATTGTTATATTGAGAAACATAAGCCAAGTGTTTTTTTTATTTTAAAGTTTATACTTTATTCTTTATGATGTTTCACCAAGTGATGTGCGAGAATTCAATTTCAGTTATTTACAAGTGTATCCTCTGATCTGGCTGAAGGAGTTAATCCAAAACTCAAGCTGCCCGCCTCCCTGACAAATACTTCAGGAAGGAATGAAACACGTGTGTTTCCTTTTCCTTATTTTTCCTTGTTACGATGAAAACAAGAAAAAAAGTTGGGAATATAGAAGTTAGTCAAATATGGGGGGCGAACCATAATTTTTGGGAACACAGCGAGGTAATAATTTGGAACATAATTTTCACAAATTATGTATTTCTGATCCGCTACAACAATAAATACTAAAAACAAAATGAAATAAATATTAAAGGGGGGCTCCCATACAACAAACGCGATTTTTTTGCCCTTTTTTGCTCGATATCAATAATGGCAACAGGTGGGCTCTTGAAATATTCACAAAATACTCAGTTGTATTTTTACTTTAATAATAAATAATAAAATCGAAATAAATAAATAATTAAGGGGGGCACACAAAAAACGCCATTTTTTGCCTATTTTTGCTCGATATCAATAAAAGATAACAAGTAGGCACTTGAAATATTCCCGAAATACTTAATTGTAAATTTAATAATAAATAATAAAATTAAAATAAAATAAATATTTAGGGGGGGGCTCTATGGTACGGAACCCTTCGTGCGCGAGTCCAAATCGCACTTGCGCGGTTTTTTTAAATTATTGAAGAATTGTCCTAGTCCACTTCAGGCGATCGATATTGTGCAAAATACACATTTGGTGAATAAACACTTTAATTCGTCTACTACGCACTAAGGTCAAAGCGAATTATTATCGAATTTGGAATTTGCATTATGAATAGTTCACGTACCAATGGCATTTCATCATTAATAATTGTGAACTAGGACAGAAAATATTTTGTGGTTCAACTAACATTACTGAAATTACTGAGAAACAAAGTATTCAATATTGAAATTTCCGAGCATTCTGACTATATTGGACTATCCCATCTATCTACTTTGTGAATAGTGTGAATGTTATATTTGGAATCAAAGTCTATATTCTATTATAATGTCCGGGTGTGCGAAAGAGGTACAATGCTTTCGCTGCATGTATTAATATAATAGTTAAATTTTTTAGGATCATTATAAAGAGTTAACGAATAGCTGTCTGTTATTTAATGTATGTATGTATGTTTGATTTATTGCATATATCTTTTATATTTAATTAGTGTATATACGATTGCAGTGTATCGAAGGAAAAGAGTCAGGCGTGGGAGTATTTTTCCCATCCGTTTCAGACCTCCTAGATCACGATTTTTGAAAAATTTCTCGTGTCATATATATATATATATATATATATATATATATATCTATATATATATATATATATATATATATATATATATATATATATATATATATATATATATATATATATATATATATATATATATATATATATATATATATATTATATATATATATATATATATATATATATATATATATATATATATATATATATATATATATATATATATATATCATATATATATATATTATATATATATATATATTATATATATATATATATATATATATATATATATCCCAAGTAACAATTTGAAGACAGTTTCTATTTATTTAGGTTTTAAAAATGCTTCAATACGTTCAATAAATCGACATAGGATTTAAAGTAACCTTGAGATAAACTAAACGTTCTTAAAGACCACTTTTTCTTTAACAAAGAATTTAATGCACTCTTTAAATCAAAATAAAAAGGCTATTTGCTCTTAATGTCTTATTGATCTTATACTGGTTTTATGTCACTCTTAACATTGGCTATTTTAAAACTAATTTGCTATTATTAAGAATTAAATAGCAAATTGGTTTTAAAACAATCCGTTCTGGGAAAAATAGTTTTAATGCAGTTTTATGGAGAACCCTTGTTGTATTCTTCAAAACCCATTAAGAACACTATTTTATCCCAAGACAATACATTCAATATAATACCACATTAAATCCAAAAACATAATTTTTACCTTTTAATGAGTACATTAAGAGTATTATTAAGTTTAAAGGTTTTAATTTAGTCAATTTGGTTAAAAGAAATACCTCTTGGTCTTTGGACGACTTCATTAAAACTAATTAAATATCCCCTCCACATTCAGATGAAAGTGGAGGGGATATAACGGAGAGAAGCTCTTTTCAACCAGTGCACAAAAACCATAGTGCAATTGAACCTAGCGTTACTTATAAAGAGTGTCCTTTCACTTCATCTTTCAATCCGTTTGATTATGAAAGCAATGCCTGGGAATTACAGGAAGAAATCTACGAAACCGACGATCAAATTCAAAATAAATTTCAAAACGACAATGAACTCATAAAAAATCTGCTTTTCTGCGGAAGAGCTTAGAGAATTGGCAATCCTTTCAAACATGAGCCAAGGCACTATTAAACAATAATACAACTCATTAATAAACGCTTTCCAAAGACTATTCTTGAGCAACATCCGCGAAAAAAAATTTTTTTAGATTAGGATTGCATTTGAGCGCCAGACCACTTTAAATCAATGAGGTCACAATTTGAACATATTAAAGCATATCGGTTTTGAAAGGAAACGTAAACAGACTCCTGTGGGAGTGATTGGATTTATAGTGATAAATAAAAGGCTGTTATAAATCTTGTGAGATTTGAAACATTTAATAAATAAACAATTAGTTTTAATCAAGATCACGCCATGTTTAACTGCAATAAAGACTCCGCCATTTTGGACTTTTTCAATAGTAAACGAAAATAATATTATTATTCATATAATTGCGTCTTGTATCTTCTTAAAAAACTGAAGAACGGTATGTCGAAATATGCCATTTGATTAAAAAATGCATTTAGATCCTTAGATGCAAAATAAAATTTGATAATATTTTTTCAGTATTTTTCAAATATGGGAAAAATACATTAAATGAATGGCGCTCGAGTTATGTTGAAGTATTTTATTACTTTTTATCAGAAAAGTGCCATTCGTTGGTGAATTTTTCACCATAATAGGTTGCTTTCGAATATTATTATGCTTAGCATACGAATGCGGTTTAAAATATTACCACTCTGCCGGCCATCATACAAACTCAAAAGTTGTCGAGTGTGAGTAAACAAAATAAAACTCTTTTAGGATTCATTAATTAATTTTAAGTTAATATAGTCCGCGTTGAATACATTTTGAGAGCAAAATGTCAGATAATAAGTTTTAATTTATGTATTTGAAGTTGCCTTGAAGAACCCTTTAAGAATATAGAATTAAAACTTAATGGTTTTAATACAGTTTTGAAATTTAGTCTTGAAGGCCTTTTTAGGATGGGCCCTTTTTGGCTAGAAGCTGCTTTATTATGGTCTCAGGGATGTCTTGAAGATCACTTGATTTTATTCGAAATTTTATTGTATAGTTTTAAAGCGATCTTGAAGATCGGAGTAAGAGCATTGATGTTACTTGGGATATATATATATATATATATATATATATATATATATATATATATATATATATATATATATATGTATATATAGATATATATATATATATATTTAAATATATATATATATATAAATATATATATATATATATATATGTATATATAGATATATATATATATATATATATATATATATATATACTATATAAATACATATATATAAATATATAATAATATATATATATATATATATATATATATATATATATATAAATATATATATATATATATATATAAATATATATAATATATATATATATATATATATATATATATAATATATATATATATATATATATATAATATATATATATATATATATATATATATATATATATATATAACATATATATATATATATAAATATATATAAATATATATGTATATATATTATATATAATATATATATATATATATATATATATATATATATATATATATATATATATATATATATATATATATATATATATATATTGGTAAAAACTCTTGTGCAGTAGTAGAACATCATAAAAACACTGGTCATTGCTTTGATTATGACAAAGTTGAAATATTAGAAATAGAAGAAAATTATAAAAGCAGATTGTTCCTTGAGATATGCCACATCAAGAAAAATAAATATCTTATATTATCAGTACGCGATGCACTTCGCGAATTAGAATTTTTTTTTTAAATAGAGGTTTGAAATGTGGTATGTGGATTGAGTTGATGTTGAGGTGCGTTTCTTCAATGGTTTCAACTTTTTTCCTCAACCACGATGCACTTCGCGAAATTTTTCTTGGGAAAATAAATAATTTTAAAATTTTTGATTCGGTTCGCTTTTCAAGCGTGATTTTTCAAAATATAATTCAATTCACTAGAATTGCATCTAGACGCGATGCATTTCGCGCGAAAAGTAAGACTTTAGTGATGGAGCTCTACTGCTCGCGAGTTTTTTATTATTTATTATGTTATTGAAATTATTGTTGGAGTTAACGATGCATAGCTATATTAGGGTACGAACAGAACGAGTAAGTCGAGGTGGAGGTGTAGCTCGCGGTGGATGCCACTACTTAACCCTCTCGGTCACGAATTAAAACTATTGGAGCGAAAAATCTGAAATTTACTGTGATGCAACTTATGATTTTTTGAAAATTTTTGATGTTAATTTCAGATTCTCAAAATGCTCCATTTGGGCACTATGACATGTCCCCAATTGAGGACATCATGAGCTGATGGGCACTATGACATGTCCCCAATTGAGAACATCATGAGCTGATGGAAGACAAAAAATTTTCAGAAATATGTTCAGAGGGTAAAATATTGATATGTTTTATTAAAATAACCATACAGGGTATGGTATTTCATGAATGGTCCATTTTCGAAGTACTAAAATGTATAAAATTCAACTTTTGCAGAAATAAAATAAAAGTGCTGTTATATTTACCTAGATGTTGCGTTTACCGCTAGCTCACAATGTCCTCAAATTAGGACACCACACATTCAAAAATCGCTGATTACAATATGCACAAAAATCACCAAACACAATTACTTTGGAACAAGTCTACACTTATTGTGAACGTGAACAAACAGTTTTCAAACACGTGGTCTAACGAATATAACCAAAAAATAAATAAACAGTAGAGCACTACACTGCTGTCACAGCTACCCTACGGAAACCTATATTTCAAATGAACGAATTTTTTTCCATCAGCTTGTAGATGGCAGCACATATATTCATTTGGAAGTATATGATGTTCACAACTGAGAACAATGTGACAGAGAAGTAAGAGCAAGCGTCATTTCATAGGAAAAAATCCAAAGTAGGTTGTCCTCAATTGAGGACAAGGTGAGCGAGAGGGTTAAGTCTCAGTCGATGTCGAGCCAGTGTTGCCTATTTAGCGACTTTGTCGCTAGATCTAGCGACATTTTGATTGCTACAGCGGCTTGAATTATGTGTCTAGCGACGAAAAATCTAGCGACTCTTCTAACAACATCTAGAGTTTAAGTTTAAATAAAAAAATTAATAAGTATTTTAACTATCTTCATAAAATATGTAATAGAAATCATTCTCTATATTCGGAACTGCGTTCCGAAATCGGATATCATTCTGTAGTCTAGTCAACAAGTGCTTTTTTGTTCAACTTTTTTCATCAGTCTCGGAAAAACATGAATGATATGTCATTCGGTTCGGAATAGAATGTAGATGTTTTTTGAAAAAACACAGTTCCGCTCGCGAAATCTGTGAAAGTTATTAACAATTTACTGAAAGTTCAAAAAGGGGGTTTAGTTTTCTGCAACTATAATTGAGATTTTTATGGCTCGAAAAACATTCGAAAAGAGGAGGAAATTTCTTATAGTGAAGTCTCAACTTCCGAAACTATAGGATAAATATAATTTTGTCAGAGGGGTGAAAATACGGCCAAAAACGGCTAATCTGGCTTTGACAATGCACGCCCATTTTGAACACTTTAACAATAAACATTATTTCACGATATTAAATAGGAAAATTGATGAATGAAAAAATTCAGGCACTTACTGGATAGTTAATGAACAATAATTCAGTGGCACAAAAATTTTATAGCGATTTTTCAATTAGTTATGCAATAGTTATTATTATTCACAACACTTCTTGTATGCAAGCTGCTGAGGGTGATGACAACACTAACATGAACGCGCCAATCACAGCGAAGCATCCTTGTAGACCGCGCGGTAACCATCCATGTAAAACAAACTGATTTGATTTTCAAAAGCATCGCTGTAAACCTCCTTGGTGGCATCGCGCTAAACCTCCACCGCGACGTACTCGTTATGTTCGCTCCCATTTAATTCAATGTGTATGTTTTACATAGATGTCGACATCGACCGCGACCGCGAGCTACACCTCCACCTCGACTTGCTCGTTCTGTTCGCACCCTTAGGGTATACTGGCAACAGTTGATGTATGTATATATGATGCAACACATACAACAGCAACCGTCAATTTGTATTTTAGAGTGTATTTTATTTACTTACATGTAGTGATACTTATATTTGCGTACAATAAACAAAATTATTAAGTGATTGAAGTTAACAAAACATTGAAAAATATGAAAAAAAAACTGACGGACGACTGGAGTAAACTCCAGTCTTGGTCGGAGCTGACGCACACATTTTTTCATTTATTTTTCTTGATATGTTGTATGAGAAAAATAATAAAGTACACACATTAGATCTGGGTTAACTCACTTAATCACTACCAGGGGCAGTTTAAAAGAAGTAATTAGAAGGTCGCTTGACTCAATCTATCATTAATGAAGCTATAAAATGGAAATTTTATAACAGTTGAATGAAATATAGCCTATTCAACCGTTTCACATATCTCATTACTCATCCTTTTATGCAATGAATAGCAGAAAAACTTTGGATCAGGTAAATGTGGTAATTATAAATTGCTGCAAACCCGTAAAAGCATTTCTGATTTATACTGAAGTGAGGCATAATTCAATGTCTGTTCTTCAATGCGTTGAATCGAAAATATCCTGCAGAGTTTAGCGATTCTGAATTGCATTTCTGTTGGATGAATAAGTGAGTACCTACACTGAAAAATATAGAAGAGAAAATATCTCCGCAGTTGAATTAGTGATTATTAATTGAGCAATTTCCCAACTTTTATCCTCTTCTTTTTAATTGCCACGGCTATCATTGAAATGGATTCAACCTAGAATGTGTTGGATTCATGGAAATCTATAACAGTCGATAAAGTGTTATTTGTGGAAATTATGAAACTTTGGTTCTCAATGTTGATATGGGAACGAAGTTCCTTACGGCAGACTTGGAGGAGATAGGGATTTTGCTGAGCGACCAAACTGAAAAATGTGTGAGACTAAAACCGTAACGAAAACATATAACGGAAGTGACGACACACGAGCGAATATTGTATAATACCTTTCTCTTTCTCCCTCTTTCTTTCGGTTCTCTTATCCCTTCTCTTTCTGGTTCCACTCCGCTTCGCTGTGTTGCTTCTATTTATTTTCGAATGACTACAAATCCTCGAAAATTCTTATAAAAATGAAAGCATCATATTAAAGACTGAATATTTTTAGTTTTCATCCATTGATTTCCCCTTGGATATTAACGATTTTAATCTACATCTACCACC
Source organism: Cynegetis impunctata (assembly GCA_030704885.1). NCBI lineage: Eukaryota > Metazoa > Arthropoda > Insecta > Coleoptera > Coccinellidae > Cynegetis > Cynegetis impunctata. The sequence goes on from JARQZK010003667.1 coordinate 242,805, forward strand.
AATTAGTTGTTACAATTAAATCTGTTATTCAATTCCTGTCGAATTGACAAAAATTAATGTTCACCGCCATACCACGCTGGAGTTTAAATAACTTGGAATAGAGTTAGACAAAAGACTAAACTTTAAAAAATACATATCCAATTCTCTTGGCAAAGCGTATGCTGTAAATAGATCCCTATATTTTCTAATGAGCAAGAAAAGCAAGCTAAATACAAAAAATAAACGACTCATCTATACCTCCATAATTAGGCCAATCATAACGTACGCATCACCAGCCTGGTGCCATCTAAGACCCTGGCCTCTTCGGCCGTTGCAGTCATTCCAAAATAAAATGTTAAGATTGATAACCAATAAAAACATATACACACTTGTATTGAGGAACTTCATCGACTAGCAACCACATTAATCGTATGTCATCCAATTTCTATGAGAACCAGCTAAATGTCAACGATATAACAAAAAATATGAACATAGACATACGTTGCCTTACCAAAACCTCCCAATTTTTAACAAAATATCAAAATAATTTTCCAAATTTAACAGTTAATTAGGCATATTAACATTCAATTTTCTAAAGCAGGTTTTTAATCTCTGTTTTCCTGTAAATATTCTTTCTAAATTTATAAAACAACAAAAATTTCTGAATAGCTGAACTAGTGCAAGGCTCTAACGAGCCACATAATAATAAAAATTTACATTGTAAGCTTTTGTTTAAAGCAGGAATTGTAAACAAAATGACAAATTGTAAAAGCATATGTAATAGTATTAATTTCTTTTCTGTATTGTTATATTATGTTTGTAAATCTGTTTGTATATAATTTTTAATTAAATATTTTTGAGTTGAGTTGAGTTGATCTCTGAAGCCAAGCAGCGTCGGGCGTGGTTAGTACTTGGATGGGTGACCGCTGGGGAACACCGTACCTAAGCATTTATTTTATTGATTTCATTCAGAAAAAATTTTTATGATATGAATTGCTTAAAAAACTCAATCGAAATGATTTTTTTCCGTAAACGTCAAAAAATGACAACTTTTTCAACCTCAGTTCTCAATGTTGAAGTTTGATTTCACAGAAGTCCTTTTGTTTTCACTTTTTTGTCCGGCCGTGAGGGTACAAAAAAGTACCCTTTTTTCTACCATGCCTCACTGCGTTCTGCCGACAAACATTTAGTGTCGCCACAAAAATTATCAATTTTACTCCTAATAAAATAATATACTATTATTGTAGGATATAGGCATTTTGCTGCGTGACCAAACTGAAGAATATATGAGACTAAAACCGTAAGAAAAACATATAACGGAAGTGCTATAGGGCTATAGTCGCATACACAAGAGAATAGTGTATAATACGTTTCTCTCATCTTCTAATCCCACTTCTCTTTCTAATCCCACTCCGCCTCACTGTGTTGCTTCTATATTATCCGAAAGAACTTTTTTTTTTTTTTTTAACTCGAGGGACCTACAGTTTAACGCCGGTTCCGAACGGCCAATGGGCTTGTAAACTATGTACATTACCCAACAAATTTCAATCTTAAATAATCACTAAATTCCGGACATACACAATACCCAAGAGCGAGGTGGGACTCGAACCCACAATCCTCGGTTTACAAACGGTATAAGGCGGTTCACCTTACCGCTGGTCTACTGAGGCCTCAACGTTCCTACCTGGTGTCCCACGACACCGTTTTTTATCAATATCTCGAATTATTGTATGTTGCAGATATTCTTTAAATACAGATAACGCCCAGCAGGCCGTCATAGAATATAATATACAGGCGTGATCTATCTGAAAGAGTGAAAAATTTAATTCAAGTTCTTTTTGATTGTTCTGATAATTGATTCAGAACCGAAAAAGTTAATACGGAGATGATGGATGAGTAAAATGTTAAATTGCGAGTACCGAAAACTTCTGAAATGTTTCATTCGGATCTGATAAATTGCCACTCCCTAGTCAGGACTCGGAACAGAAGCCAACAAAAGAGTGATTCATCATTTGGCGCTAAATATCTTTCGTGGTTTAAGCCGAGAAGTTCAGGAGGAACATACAAGAAAATACAAATAGAAATTAGATTGATTTTAAACGAGCTAAAAAGAATTTTATCGTTATATTAGTTTGATATTTTCGAATTGAACCTGTACAAATAATAGTAATAACAATAATAATAATAATAATAATAATAATAATCCGGATGTTGCCG
>JARQZK010003667.1:250000-397500 GCA_030704885.1 Cynegetis impunctata
ACTTAGAGGATCTGCTGAAACTGTGTGAATTTGTTATTTTTATTTACGAATGGTGGAAAAATGGCTCCAAAGTCATTAACTTGTCAAAATTAAAAATTGGACAATTTTGGTTCTTGTCTATTCCAAGAACCAAAATTGTCCAATTTTTAACAACTTCTTGTACTTCTATTGCTCCATAACAATATTATAATTAGAAATATGGTTTACGTGTACTTATAACAATTGCTTCTTTATTTTATCTGATTGTTGTATTGTAAACTTTAAAAAGAAGATATTAATCAAAATTTCATATCTTTGAGTCTGGTTCTTCAATGTTTTAAATTAACTGTAATATTACCTGTTCCATAACATGTCTACAGTTGTGAATTTGCCATTTCTGTTTTCAGTCTCCTGAGGATGACAATATAACTTGTCGAAACGTTGATATTAACATAAGATAGATTTCTGTGTTTTTTTTTTCACTGGCCCTCTACAATTATCTACCAATCACAAAAATAATATTTTTTCCACAAAAAAATAATTTGGGCCGGAAAGGGCCAAACAATATGCAACTATGGTCAATTTTAGTTGTTTTAGTGGAAACAAGAAATTTACGTATGTTGCCATAAGTTTCTTCTTATGGCAACAAATTGAAACATTAAACAACAAAATGTTCCTCCGGTGGAACTGTAGCTTTATATAGTTGATAGGATGTTCGTTTCTATATTCAAAAAATTATTCGTCTAGTAAAATTTGAATAAAATAGGCGTTTATTTTGTTTGTGGGTTAATTTTTGATGATCTTGTTCAACTAAATTGTGGCCATCAACAAGCATCTAGGAGGTGATATGAACTGACTCCCTTTCAGCGTAAAGACGAAGAAATTTCTGGATACCAGTAATTTATATATCGCCCCCTTAGTGCAACAACTAGATAACTCGAATTTTATGCATTTTGAGTTATCCACTTAAAGCTGACCTATTTTTCATGCTCTTTTCATTGCAACATCTAGATATCTAGTACGAGCAACCAAACTCGTTTGAATAGTGACCAGAAATAGATAACTCCGAAAATGCACATTCTATAACAAGACATCTTGAGCTATCTAGTTGTAGCACTGGCATTATTGAGTTACTCGCAGGCAACTTCAAGATCTCTATGAGATATTGTAACGTGTAAATTCTCCACTTAACCGCTACTACCGAACTATGCATTCAAATACCGTGATTCCTCGCTATAAAATGCCTGAATGAATGACCTGCGTACAAGAGAGTATGGAGATAGCGTTGGATTTCCACGTGAAACACGTAATATCGGTCCTTTTAGCCAAATAACTATTGCAGAAGAAACATCGTTAATTATTAGAATTATATTCAATATCTATTGAACGTTTATTCAACATAGTAAAGTTATTAAGTATCTGTGGAGTCTGATAGACGGTAAGTTATGAGAAGAAATATAATTATTTTGTATAAATGCATTATCTTGAAAATCTGAATTGATTCCTTATTTCATTTTTCCGCCATTTCATATTTTTTTCATTTATCTATATTAAATTATTTATCTTTCAATATTGAAATAATCATCCCACATTTCTTAATTTAAAATATCTTTAATTTATTTGCTTATTTGATTCTCTCAATTTAACACAAGATTTTTGTAGGCTAACGATGGAAAATTTCACGTGGTCATATCTTATGCTCAGTTTAATGTTGGAACATATACTGTCTTTCTAAGCATCTTTGCTTGAGATAAATCTAAATGTTACTTCGAATTGGCCATCGATACCCTACAGATATTCTTGGTACATATTAAGTTTGAGATTGTATGTTGATTTGCCCCGAATTATTCTAGCCACCTTGGCTAGAGCTAAAAACCACCTTTGGAGATTAGAAAACCACCTTATCTGGAATTTAAAGAACCACCTTATCTGGGGCTAATATCCACATTGGAAACCACAGCTGATCCAGGGCAGAAGTCAAGAGTACAATCCACCTAAAGAATCTCAAACGTCGATGGAAAATTATATATAAAAACAAAAAGATAAGTCTTATGTAAAAGAAAACAGTAAATACCTTCATTTTACTTTGTTATTATTACTGTGAACAAATCAGAACCCTTATATGTTTAACCAATCTCCCTGCTAGCTTGGGCATAAATATCTATCAAAAGGGAGGTTGGTTACAATATCTAGTTGTGTGCTTGAAACAACAGGTGGATTTCTGTGCTACTGAATTGGTTTTACAGTGTTTTTCAAACGGTGTTAATGCAAAAAATGATGTCAAGGGGTAAGAAGATTTTGGAAATTCTGCGTAGTCAATCACAAAATTTCATGTCTTTGTATCAAAGTCAACTACCTCTTAAAAAAGAAAAATACGACAGCCTAATGACTCTTTTCAAAATGAAACCTCCGGCACTCCCTAGCTTGTATGAAGCATTTTATCAGAGACTCCCATTCCAAGGAGACCAAAGTGAAAGGCTTCATAACACAGAATCTTCCGAAAGTGATGTCACTGATATTGATGTTTAAGTCGTGTTAAGGAGGCTCCGTGGCTGAGCGGTATAGGTAACGCTATGCCGTCTTCGTTGACGGAGTTGGTGGGTTCGATTCCCACCGTGTTCCTGGGTGTTTGTATGCTTCCGGATTTAAGTGGTTCCCCTCATTTAGTAAATTGATGGCTAAATGTCCAAGTTGACGAAGCCAAAATTGTACGGAGGTCAGGCGCGTGTGAGAGGGCGCACGTCCCACCTCTTTAAAAAAAAATATTTTGTGTTTTAGTTGAACCATTCTTGTTCATTTTTCATTCCAAATAAAGTTGTATTTAATAAGTGATTTGCTTTTAATTGCTAGTGGTTATAAATAGACTTCACTTTTTTTTGACTAGAATTTCAGCAACAACTAGATATATCAAGTTTTGATCAAATTCTGCAAATATATAAAACCTGATTGTCTATAAAATTGACTATACATAATTTGATATGCAACATATCTCTATATACATCAAATATTTTTGACTGCTTAACGGTTGTATTTTTTTTGAAGTTTTGAAACTTTAAAATCGATTTTCTCGAAACTATAAATTTCAAGTTACCTAGTTGTTGCACTAAGGGGGCGATATGAACTTGCATATAATTTTATCATCCAGCCTATAATATATAAATTTTTGAATATATGTAGATATATTTTACTCTATTCGAAATATAGATAATAAGCAACTTCCCGTTTAAACTATTTTTTCCGAATTTTATTATTGTATGCAACTTAGAAATGATAACTTGCAGTATTTCATTTTCAGCTTAGTTAACATTTCAATTAATTCAGCAAAAAGAAAATAATAAACAAAATTCTACGGATCTTTTATCTGCCAGATAATTAAAGTGAAAATCAATGAGTACCTATAGTTAACTATGTCATTAAGCTATCAATCAAATAATATTAGCAATTATGTGCCTGCATATTGAGTGAAGTTTACCACGTATAAGAAAACAGTCGAACGCTCGATGTGTGACTACAGTTAAATAGTTGAATTTTTTTTCAAAGTTCTTTATCCTGTAAAATTCGCTCATCAGTTGTAACAGTTATCAACTAAAATTAGCGATATTTTCCAGAGCTAAATGAACAAATTTTTTAAATTTTATTTTAGACAAAAAACCCTAAAAGATATTTATAATATTACACAAAATATAACATTCCCTAAGTGTATCAAGTTGATGTTATGGAAGTGCACTGTGATCATTTAAACTATTTACTCAAAAAAAAAACCGGCCAATTGCGACTCGGACTCGCGCACCGAGGGTTCCGTACAAAAAATTTTTTTTATTATATGATGTAACTGAAAATTTACGTTTCTCGCAATTTTTCCCTTATCTGTGCTATAAGACGTTGCTTCGCACCAAGTTTCAAGATTCTGAGTTCACGGGAAGTACCCTGTAGGTTTTGATTTCCTTCCGAGTATCGAAAATTTTCAGAAATTTGCGGCATAAACGGCTGTTTCTTTTGATTGCGTTGACTCAGAAGTTTTTCACAGCTCTAAGGGACAGTAGACCTGAGTATTTGATATAAATTCCAGCTTGATACCTCCACGCGTTCCTGAGAAGAAGGGTTTTGACAGGCAGACGAACAACAAAGTGATCCTATAAGGGTTCCTTGTTTACTTTCAAGGTACGGAACCTTAAAAAGGAAAGGAATGAGGGGGCAATACAATCTTATTGATGGAGCTCTGCAGCTCACGACTTTTTCAAATTTATGTATACCAATACTTTTCATACAATTATTGTGTAGAATATCACAAATGAACAAATTGTGCCCATCCATAATCGCATAATACACAGTGAATTGGGACAATCAATTCCCCAAAATTCGCCAAAAGTTAACAAACGATTGCGTGAGGCTCGAAAGAAGACGGAAACAAGCTGTTAAATAAAATTTTGTGACAGTATCGGAAGTTCGAAACATTTCTGATAGGTATTGATTTATTCTTTGGTAGAAAAGAAGGAAAGTTTTACAAACTTGGAGTGGTGTTAGACATGTTGTTTATTATCACGTATCAGATTCGCAACTGATTTATATAAGGTGGAATTTTTTTTATTGAATCGTAAAATTTTGTGTAACCGACGGGAGAAACGTAGAACTTTTACAATTTGGAAGGACAGTTTAAAAATAAACCTAAGCAAACAAAATGTTTCAAAATCTTGTTATTTATGTGAAGGACACCCTACTGCGTAGCACTAGGAAAAAAACCCCTCGGCGCATGAGCATGTCGTCAATATTTTTTGAATGTATTATATAAATTAAATAACAATGAAAGTAGATTTTACGACTGAAACGAAGGAAAATTGCAATAAATGTATTAATAATTCGATATTACGAATAAAATCCGTGAAAATTTAGCAAAAATATCCTATCCCGGTTAATTTTGCTGCAAATTATATATCAAATTGATGAGATGGGAAGCAGACACAGACGAAGAATCAAGCTGAAGCTATCAACGTCGCTTGGTTACCGTGGCACACAGAGCACTTCGACGCATGTTTTGTAGGACTTCGTACATATCGACCTTGGCGCATGCGCATGTCGTAATGCCTATCTAAAAAAAACGCTATAACTTTTTATTCTTCGTTGGGAAAAATTAGGAACAAAAATTCTCTTATGAAATCATATGTATTTTATCGATATCCGTTGGAATTCTTAAAATCGGACCAGATCCCAACTTTTTTTCTTAAAACTTTAGCTTCGTCCCGGGGTAAAAACGCTATAATTTTTTATTCTTCGTTGGGAAAAATTGGGAATTAAAATTCCCTAATGAAATCATATCTATTTAATCGATATCCGTTGGAATTTTTAAAATCGGACCATATCCCAACTTTTTGTCGTGAGACTATAACCCCTTTAGCTTCGCCTCGGGGTAAAAAGGACTTGCGGAATCTCACTGCAGTGATGAGCGAAATGCATCGCGTCGAGATATTAAATAGCAAACCGAATTGAAAAGTAGAAAATAATATACTTTATTAAAAAAAAATTTATGAAGTGCATCGTGGTTGAGGAAAAAAATTGAAACCAATGAAGGAACGTATATCAACATAAACTCAATCCATGTTCCAAATATCAACCCTCTATTGTGAAAAAAAATTCGCGAAGTGCATCGTGTACTGATGTGATTTAAATGGAATAGTCCCCGCGCGATGCATCGCGTGACTGAGGAGTGACTCTATTCTATTTGTGTCACATTTATGAATCAGAAGACGAAATATAAATAATTTTTTCTTGTTTTTTCTCTTCATAAGTTTTTTTCATTTTTCTATTTATTAAATTTCAACTCTCTAAATTTTCAATTAATTTAATTAACTAGTACCACTTACCCCGCTTTATGTGTTAACATGCCCCCTTTGAGGGTTATGTTATCACACTAAATAAGCACTCACAAAATTGTGAGTGCTAATTTTTCAATAAAATTCTTTATACTTATTGATTTCGATACTAAGCCAACTTGATGAAAAAACGAATAATTGTCACATGAAAAAATTACTTATGTTTTTGTAACAAGGTCTTCCTAAATATTATCCAATAAATAAAATACAAAAACTTTGACTAAAAATAGAGATGACGTATCAATTTTTATATTCGAATATTATTCTAATTTTGTGAGTATTAAAAGATAACCGAATTCATCTGTGGGCGAATGTTAATTTAGATCTTCATGCAGTAGCATAATAAGTAACTTGTGGCCAGTTTAGTATACAACTGCATTTTGGACGTAAATAACATTCTTTTGTTGTGAACTTAATAAGATTTATATATAAACCCGTAATGAGCTTCTACACTGTGCAGGCAGTCTGTGAATTTGTGCAAGTCATATATCAAGCTAAGCCCACTTTTTCGTGCCCCAAAAGCACTCATAGCAGGATTCGAAATGTTGGCGTTTAACTGCAGGCTGTACACATAATCCCCACAGCAGATTACTAAGCTCGTATTTACTTCTCAGTTAACGTAATGACAAAATCAATAAGTATTCTTCAACGTTTTTTTTTCTGTTGGATTACCAAATTTCGAATTAATAACGCCTTGGCATACGATTGTTGAATATGCATTTCATCGAATTTGATGAGAAAATGTGAATTTGATTGCTTGAGCAAAACATTGATAATTTCTTCAGGTTTGTTCTTTTTCTTAAGTTTGGACGGGCCGAAGAAGCCACGACGGTGACAATGCAAGATAATTCAATTTAATTGAAGAAAAATTATTTTTTCACTTCAATAGCATTCATTTTTGAAAAAGGATAATAAATATAATAATCTATTTTTTGGCTTTTCAAAGTTTGTTGATGTGAATAATTTTATTCTCGAAAATGTTTTGAATGAGTCAAGACGCAACGTTTCTAATTTATTGATAAAGTTTTCAGAAATTCAGAATAATATATATAATATATATGTATATATATATATATATATATATATATATATATATATATATATATATATATATATATATATATATATATATATATATATATATATATATATATATATATATATATATATATATATATATATACTAGCTGACCCAGCAAACTTTGTTCTGCCATTTAAATTATTTTTATCTTTCTATCTAACAATCTATCTATCTATCTAGATAGTTATCTATCTTCTATCGTCCTATCTATCTATTTATCTAGATAGTTATCTATCTTTCTATCTATCATCCTATCTATCTATTCATCTATCTGCCGATGTACCTCTATCTATCTATTTATCTAGTTAGTTATCTATATTTCTATCTATCTAACTATCTATCTATCATTATATCTATCTATCAATCTATCTGACCCGGCAAACGTTTAAATTATTAAAATGGCTATTAAAAAATATGGGTTGTTGATAGAAGGGTGAAAATTTAGAGTTTTATGTATTTTTTAATGCAACATCATAAAAAAATAAAAATAAAAATTTTGTCCAAAAAATTTATAAAAATGTTTGGGGTGGACCACCATACCACTAATCACTTAGGGGTATGAAAAATATATTACTACCTATTCTCGGACCGACTATTGATATTTTCGATTGCCATCTTGCAATCCTATTGCGGATCTGTGGATAAAATAAAAAAAATGAAAATCGCTATGGAAAAATAGGGGTTGATCGTAGAAGGGTGAAAAATTGAAATTAATATGATTTCTTTAATTCTCAAGTCATGACAAAATGAAAATGAAAATCTTTCCAAAAAAATTGAAGCTTTTAATTAGCAAATGAAAAATAGGGGTTGATCGTAGAGGGGTGAAAATTTAGGGTTGTATGTATTTTTGGATGCTGTATCATAAAAAAAACGGATGAAAAATATATGTTGGCCGATTCTCAGACCTAGCCGATATGCATACAAAATTTCATGAGAATCGGTCGAGCCATTTCGGAGGAATTTAACAAATAAAAAATAGGAGTTGATTGTAGAGCGGTGAAAATTAAGTGTTGTATGTATTTTTGACTGCTGTATCATAAAACATTGGAACAGAAAATTTTGTCTGAAAAATAAATTTAAGGGGTGGACCACCCTTAACATTTAAGGGGATGAAAAATAGATGTTGGCCGATTATCAGACCTACCCGATATGCACACAAAATTTCATGAGAATCGGTCGAACCATTTCGGAGAAATTTAACAAATAAAAGATAGGGGTTGAACGTAGAGGAGTGAAAATTTAGGGTTGTATGTACTTTTGATTGCTGTATCATAAAAAAAATAGAACAGAAAATTTTGTCTGCAAAATAGAAAAATAAATTTAAGGGGTGATAACATTTAGGGGGATGAAAAATAGATGTTAGCCGATTCTGAGACCTACATAATATGCTCACAAAATTTCATGAGAATCGGTCGAGCCATTTCGGAGGAGTTTATTTTCTAACACCGCGACACGAGAATTTTCTATATTAGATATATTTCTATATTGGACCTTAATTTTACAAAATAAAAATACCACTGGCTTCTCTGAACATTGTATAAAATTGTAAAAACCCAATTGTTATATTCAGGTAACAAAGGAGAGCGCCTTGACCTTCTTGAAATTTTCGAAATAAGTTCCGCCCATAATAGTCAATTCCCCTTGTGAACGAACAAATTGATTTTCAGGTATCACCTTTGCTTTTGTCTGTTTTATAAAATAGGTTGTAATACTCTCCTGTAGTCAGTCTTGATAATGAGTTCATAACTCGAAACGTGTCGACTATTCGTTACTGCTAAATACAGTATCTAAATATTTTTATATCTAAATATTTTTATAGTGAAACATAAGCCAAGTGTTTTTTATTTCAAAGTTTATACTTTGTTCTATATAATACTCATTTCCAAAATTTTTCCATTCAATGTTATTAATATCTACAATGAGCAGTCAAGAGAGCAATCGATATATTTTAATCACCGAAGTTCAAATATTTTCTTTCTCTATATTTACCACTCAATAACCAGGAATATATCTCATATCTATAATGACTAGAATATCCAATAATGTTCCAAAATTGTATAATGTTATGATACGAGCAGATAAATCATTGGAATTTATCTTCAGTAAATACATTGAAAACATCTGCATCGGTCTGTTTTCATGATACATGAGTAACTGATAAAATGTATACTACGTAAAATCAAATAAGTACACTACACTTGAAAAAATTATTTCGTATACTTGAATTCAGCAAAATAGACTCAGAGAATACATGTACTCATGTATATAATGAATTAAACGGATTTCAACCACTTTTTTTTAAAATGTACTGAAAGGTCTTGGGACAAAATTTGAAATGTTTGTTCCAATTTTCAGAGCATACTGCAATATTTTTTCTAAGTCGAAATTCGGGATTTTTTTAGAGATTTTTTTATTGAAAAAATTACGACGCCACTGGATTCAGCGTGCCTCTGTATAGGTATGACCAAAATTTCATAAAAAAGTATTGATTCATAACAAAGTTATGAGAACTCAAAATTCTAAAACCTGCACTTAAGAATCTCAAAAATAACACACAATATCAATAGATAGTCATGGAAATATTTGTTTTGGCAATAAAGTGCCACCAGCTAAAAAAAATTAAATAGCTTAAATATTTTTACTGAAAATAACGGAATCACATTCAAGTTTTCATGCAAATCAACTAAAATTAAGACCTAATAGATTTTTCAATTCAAATCTTAGTTGCCATGGAAATGATACTACGGTTTGACACTTGTGAAATATTCAACAATTACAGTTTTTCGAATTATTTTGTGTCATGGCTGCAAGATTGAGCGTAAAGCGCCCTGTAAACGATCAAACTTGTTTGTCAAATTTTAGGTGTTTGTCAAATTATTTGATAGTCTATGGCTTTGTTTGATGCGTTTGTCAAACAATTCACGTGTTTGAAGTGTTTGATGAAAAATTGGATTGACGGCATTTTTGACAACTAAATTCAAAACCGTACTGCTCATTTTTCATGGAACGCGTCACGTCACGTCAACGAGAAAACCGTAACTGTCAAATTTGTTTGATCTTTGGTTTGATCGTTTATGCCATTGCTTGAAGAACAAGTGAAGTTTGTCAAACAAGTTTGTCAAACAAATTTGATCGTTTACAGGGCCCTGAGAGAAAATTAAAATTATACGCCTTTCGGCAGATGTTATTGTTGAAATCATCGAAAAAAAATATTTCTATGGCTATCTGTTGATATTGGGTGATTTTTTTTGTAACTGTTGAGTGTGAGTTTTCGAATTTTGAGATCTCATATCTTTGTTATAAATGAATATTCTTTCATGAAATTTTGGTCATACCTATTTAGGGACACGCTGAATCCAGCAGCGTGATAATTTTTTCAATAAAAACATGGCTAATAAGAAATCCCGAATTTCGCCTAAGAAAAAACATGGTTGCTATCGGTTCAAAACATTGAATTTTACAGGGGTGTTTCCATTGAAAATGGGTCACACTGTATATATATATATATATATATATATATATATATATATATATATATATATATATATATATATATATATACAAACATCATTTTCAATATATCGTACGTGAATACAAACTCGCGATCACTTGGAGTGTACTTGGAATTATTCCAAACTTCAACAATAACTGTGGATTCCCATAAGAGGGAAAACTTTCCAGAATCAATAAATTATCCCAACGCTCTTCCGGAAGATTCCCTACTTCATTACGGTCGACATGATTCCCAAAATTATAATTTCAGCCGTCTCATGTTCAGCAATTTTCGAACAAATGTGCCTTAAATGATAAGTATAGTAACCTGAATTTGAATTAATATCCGGAGACGCTCTTCGATATATAAATGCACAGCATTCTTTAAAATACGAATATTTATATATATATATATATATATATATATATATATATATATATATATATATATATATATATATATATATATATATATATATATATATATATATATATATATATATATATATATATATATATATAATATATATATATATATATATATATATATATATATATATATATATATATATATATATATATATATATATATATATATATATATATATATATATATATATATATATATATATATATTTATATATATATATATAAATATATATGTGTCAAACCGTAGTATCATTTCCATGGCAACTAAGATTTGAATTGAAAAATCTATTAGGTCTTAATTTTAGTTGATTTGCATAAAAACTTGAATGTGATTCCGTTATTTTCAGTAAAAATATTTAAGCTATTTAATTTTTTTTAGCTGGTGGCACTTTATTGCCAAAACAAATATTTCCATGACTATCTATTGATATTGTGTGTTATTTTTGAGATTCTTAAGTGCAGGTTTTAGAATTTTGAGTTCTCATAACTTTGTTATGAATCAATACTTTTTTATGAAATTTTGGTCATACCTATACAGAGGCACGCTGAATCCAGTGGCGTCGTAATTTTTTCAATAAAAAAATCTCTAAAAAAATCCCGAATTTCGACTTAGAAAATATATTGCAGTATGCTCTGAAAATTGGAACAAACATTTCAAATTTTGTCCCAAGGTAGACCTTTCAGTACATTTTAAAAAAAAGTGGTTGAAATCCGTTTAATTCATTATATACATGAGTACATGTATTCTCTGAGTCTATTTTGCTGAATTCAAGTATACGAAATAATTTTTTCAAGTGTAGTGTACTTATTTGATTTTACGTAGTATACATTTTATCAGTTACTCATGTATCATGAAAACAGGCCGATGCAGATGTTTTCAATGTATTTACTGAAGATAAATTCCAATGAGATATCTGCTAGTATCATAACATTATACAATTTTGGAACATTATTGGATATTCTATTCATTATAGATATGAGATATATTCCTGGTTATTGAGTGGTAAATATAGAGAAAGAAAATATTTGAACTTCGGTGATTAAAATATATCGATTGCTCTCTTGACTGCTCATTGTAGATATTAATAACATTGAATGGAACAATTTTGGAAATGAGTATTATATAGAACAAAGTATAAACTTTGAAATAAAAAACACTTGGCTTATGTTTCACTATATAAAAAATATTTAGATACTGTATTTAGCAGTAACGAATAGTCGACATGTTTCGAGTTATGAACTCATTATCAAGACTGACTACAGGAGAGTATTACAACCTATTTTATAAAACAGACAAAAGCAAAGGTGATACCTGAAAATCAATTTGTTCGTTCACAAGGGGAATTGACTATTATGGGCGGAACTTATTTCGAAAATTTCAAGAAGGTCAAGGCGCTCTCCTTTGTTACCTGAATGTAACAATTGGGTTTTTACAATTTTATACAATGTTCAGAGAAGCCAGTGGTATTTTTATTTTGTAAAATTAAGGTCCAATATAGAAATATATCTAATATAGAAAATTCTCGTGTCGCGGTGTTAGAAAATAAACTCCTCCGAAATGGCTCGACCGATTCTCATGAAATTTTGTGAGCATATTATGTAGGTCTCAGAATCGGCTAACATCTATTTTTCATCCCCCTAAATGTTATCACCCCTTAAATTTATTTTTCTATTTTGCAGACAAAATTTTCTGTTCTATTTTTTTATGATACACCAATCAAAAGTACATACAACCCTAAATTTTCACTTCTCTACGTTCAACCCCTATTTTTTATTTGTTAAATTTCTCCGAAATGGTTCGACCGATTCTCATGAAATTTTGTGTGCATATCGGGTAGGTCTGATAATCGGCCAACATCTATTTTTTCATCCCCTTAAATGTTAAGGGTGGTCCACCCCTTAAATTTATTTTTCAGACAAAATTTTCTGTTCTAATGTTTTATGATACAGCAGTCAAAAATACATACAACACTAAATTTTCACCCCTCTACAATCAACCCCTATTTTTTATTTGTTAAATTCCTCCGAAATGGCTCGACCGATTCTCATGAAATTTTGTATGCATATCGGCTAGGTCTGAGAATCGGCCAACATATATTTTTCATCCGTTTTTTTATGATACAGCATCCAAAAATACATACAACCCTAAATTTTCACCCCTCTACGATCAACCCCTATTTTTCATTTGCTAATTAAAAGCTTCAATTTTTTTGGAAAGAAATCATATTAATTTATATATATATATATATATATATATATATATATATATATATATATATATATATATATATATATATATATATATATATATATATATATATATATATATATATATATATATATATATATATATATATATATATATATATATATATATATATATATATATATATATATATATATATATATATATATTATATATATATATATATATATATATATATATATATATATATATATATATATATACATATATAGATATATATATATATATATATATATATATATATATATATACATATATAATATATATATATATATATATATATAATATATATATATATATATATATATATATATATATATATATAATTTGATAATTATTAGCAATAACAGGCTTGTTGAATCTCAAAAAACCCGATTTTATTAAAAAGTTGACGTTTCGCCACGATATTCGTGGCTTTATCAAAACTTTTTAATAAAATCGAGTTTTTTGAGATTCAACAAGCCTGTTATTGCTAATAATTATCAAGATATTAGAAATATTTCACAGGTAACAACAATACGAATAAATATATATATATATATATATATATATATATATATATATATGCATATATATATATATATATATATATATATATATATATATATATATATATATATATATATATATATAAGCGAGGGATAGTCTTGACTGGTTAGTTTAAGTACGAAGTTGGGAGTTCTTGAGGATGCAGTCTAACACATCTACTTAAGTCTACAATCTACTTTAGACGTCGAAACATTGGTGAAAAAATCTATTTCAATATTAATTGTGCTGTACTAGTACCAAATGAAAGATAACAATGTCAGCTGCCAAAATATATTTTTTCACAAATGTTTCTACGTCTTGAGTAGATTGTAGACTATCTGTTGAATGATGTATACGTTGATTTTATTCTGAACTCACGTTTATATGTTCTGATGAAAGAATTAAAAAGATTCCGAAAGGTGGACATAAATGACAATGAGTTTTCTTTGACCTTAAGCCCAGTGTTTGACTGCATCCTCGAGAACTGCCAACCTTGTTCTGATATAAGTATATATATATATATATATATATATATATATATATATATATATATATATATATATATAATTAAATATTTTTTCATACAACTGATTGCTTCATTGATTTCTGCGATGAAGGATTAAGCCTCAGCTTTTAGGCTTTTTTGCTTCTGTTAGCACAGATTTGATGATTTCATCTTGTCTACTTTCTGCAGAGATTTTCTCTCGGTTATTTTTGTCCTAGAAAAAGCGCTACCAGAGAGTATTCCATTCGAATATATCCGCAAAATCATCAAATAATCCTTATTTAAGTACAATGTGTTAGAATACACTCAAAGATAATCATTAATGATTTCGCATTACACTTGCTAATTGAAATTAGTGGTGTCGTCCCATATCATTTGTGACCCAAACCACTTAATCCGTTGTCAGCAATGCTATTGTTTGAAGCCTTTGAAGTGATACAGAGATAATCGCAGAGCATATTGATATATTACAGTCTGATTGTTCGTGTAGGTGTTGAACAAATTAGAACGACAGTCTTATCTAGTTCCCATTAAAGTAAGAACTAGCAATATTGAGAAAGTATGTGAGAAAACACATGTTTGATATTAAAGATTATCATGATTGAATTTATAAGGCTTCATCAGGTACAACTGAATACTAATCATCGACTCAAAATTAAAAAAAAAGGCCAAGTGCGAGTCGGACTCGCGCACGAAGGGTTCCTAACCATCGACTATGCCCCACTCAAATATTAATTTAATTTTATTTTTTATTATTGAAGTAAAAATAAAACTGAATATTTTGTGAATATTCTTTTGATTTTGGTGCCTACCAAAAATCGCGATTGTTGTATGGTAGTCCCCCTTAAATATTTGTTATATTTTGTTTCTACTATTTTTTTCTTATAGCGGCAACAGAAATACATAATTTGTGAAAATTTCAACTATCTAGCTATCACGGTTCTTGAGATACAGCCTGGTGACAGACAGACGGACGGACAGACAGCGAAGTCTTAGTAATAGGGTTCCGTTTTGAGCCTTTAGGTACGGAACCCTAAAAACATAGCATCCAGTCAAGAATTTTATTATTCGAATAATAACTGTCTCATTTCTTATAATTTAACTGATATTCGAAACTCAAGTATACCATTATAAAACAATCTAATTTCTTCCTATTGAGATACTTATGCTACATGTCCCAAAAGTATTACGTAAAAAAGACCGAAACTTTCCATATGTTTTCGATAAATTTTTCGAAATTTTTGTCACTTCTTTCAGCCCACTGAAATTTGTATTCAAATCTGTATTAGTTATTTAAAGGTTTCGTTGATATTATTTTTAGAAGATTTTATTTGAGTATGTGATTCAACCTGAAAGTATTTAATGATTTTTACGGGGCGATATGAGAATCTCAAAAAATAGCTTCAATTTTTGACTGATTGCCTAGTACTGCTTTCCAATAAACGGTCGAGGATGTTATTCTTTATATTCCGAATGATATTTTATGTACATACTTTGGTAATTCAAATATGTACGTAAATGAATATAAAAAAAACTTTAAGATTAGATAGTGTCCAGAATGTAACTGGATACCTAGTACAATTCTAAAATGAAAACAACACATGTCAATGTATTCAAAATGCACATTTTAATTTATATATATATATATATATATATATATATATATATATATATATATATATATATATATATATATATATATATATATATATATATATATATACTAGCTGACCCGGCAAACGTTGTTCTGCCATATAAATCATTCTTATCTATCTATCTATGCATCTATCTGCCGATGTATCTCTATCTATCTAACTATCTATCTTTTTATCATTATACCTATCTATCAATCTATCTGACCCGGCAAACGTTATTTAAATTATTATTAAAATGGTTTTTAAAAAATATGGGTTTTTGATAGAAGGGTGAAAATTTAGAGTTGTATGTATTTTTTAATGCAACATCATAAAACTAAAAAATTTTGTCCAAAAAATTTATAAAAATGGTTGTGATGGACCACCCTTATCACTTAGGGGTATGAAAAATATATTACTACCTATTCTCAGACCGACTATTGTTATTTTCGATTGCCATCCTGCAACACTATCGCTGATCTGTGGAAAAAATTTAAAAAAAATGAAAATCGCGATGGAAAAATAGGAGTTGATCGTAGAATTCAACAACTTAAAAATTGGGGTTGATCGTAGAGGGGTGAATATTTAGGGTTGTATGTATTTTGGAATGCTGTGTCATAAAAAAAAATTGAACAGAAAATTTTGTCTGAAAAATAAAAATAAAAAATTGAGGGACATTCAGGGCGACGGAAAATAGATTTTGTCTGATTCTCAGACCTAACCGATATGCACACAAAATTTCATGAGAATCGGTCGAGCCATTTCGGAGGAGTTTAACAAATAAAAAATAGGGGTTGATCGTAGTAGGGTGGAAATTAAGAAGTTATATGTATTTTTGAATGCTGTATCATAAAAAAATAGAAAAGAAAATTTTGTCTGACAAATAAAATACAAAAATTAAGCGGTGGACCACCCTTAACATTAAGGGGGATGAATGGCCGATTCTCAGACCTACCCGATATGCACACAAAATTTCAAGAGAATCGGTCGAGCCATTTCGGAGGAGTTTAACTTCTAACACCGAGGCACGAGAATTTCATATATTAGATATACCTATATATATATATATATATATATATATATATATATATATATATATATATATATATATAATGTTTTTAGATTGTCCATATTTGGGTAGAAAGATGAATCTAATTATGAAACTATGTTGTCTTCAAATTCCCAAAATTATATTAATTAATGTACAACCGGTTTCGTTGTTTCAGAACAACATCTTCAGGTACAATATAATTTCTACACTAATGAGAGATAGTCTAAAATACAAAGAATCCAAAAATTGTAATTCAGTCAACATTGATGAGGACGAAAGACGAAACAAATTTAAAAAATTTTTTTCTCACATACGAGAAACAAATTATTCATGATTCATATATATATATATATATATATATATATATATATTAATATAAATATATATATATTATATATATATATATATATATATATATATATATATATATATATATATATATATATATATATATATATATATATATATATATATATATATATATATATATATATATATATATATATATATATATATATATATATATATATATATATATATATATATATAAATTTTTTTTTCTGGGTGAAGGGATAAATATATTATAAACGTTGGGGAAGTTGTTTTCACACAACCCAAGTCAGTTTAAGCGAATAGCTGGTCCTGTACCGAAACAATTTACCGAAACATTGTATCCGACCACGTAGTGTGATTACAGCGATTACAAAGGCATTACATGAGTAGATTGGATTGGAAATGTAACTATACTAGAATTAGTAGACTCAGACAACATAGACGACATCTGAATGAGCAGTAATTATCACATGTTAAACTTGATTAACCGTTTTGAATAGGAACGATATTAGTAACATGTCGGAACATAACCGAATAGAGTTTCATAGGAATTGACCATATAATTACGATGAACATATTTGATGAGAAAAATATAATATAATTCTGACTCATATCAATAATATACACCAATATCAAAAAAACACATTAGCTTCAGAGCTCCGTAATTGAGCTGCTATTTTCCTTTCCTTTTTGTTGTTTTTTATTTACAAATTCCCAAACCCGTAAGGTAATTTGGAGATGGACAAAGGTTGAGTTCCTACAAAATTCCAAGAAAATGAGCTGATTATTTTCATGTCGGATTGTTTTCATCACAGAATGAAACTATCAAAATTTGGTTAAAATTTTCCAACCGCTGCCTTTTTTATACATCAGTACGCGATGCACTTCGCAATTTTTTTTCACGATAGAGGGTTGAAATTTTGTATATGGATTTAGTTGATGTTGAGCTATGTTTTAATGTTGGTTTCAACTTTTTTCCTCAACCACAATGCACTTCACGATTTTTTTTTTAGTAAAATAAATTATTTTCAACTCTTTAATTCGGTCTGCTATATATAAGCGTAATTTCTGAAAAACCATGTTTTGTTTGCATTTCAAACATAAAAATAACTTAGTATTTGCATTTTGCAGTTAAATTTTTTCTATAAACTACTTCGGGCATATCTGTTTATCATTCACAGTTGGAGTTTCTTATCGCTATAGTAAAAAGAACTTTTGACAGTATTAAGGTTATACGAAGAGTTCGAAGTAATTCGAAATCCTGTGAAAAGCTTGGAAATTTTCCACAATGTACTTTCTGAAGTGTGAGCACCAATTTCACTCGAAAAAATTACAAACTCTGCCAATAACCGATATATTTATAGACCATCCTTTTGAAATAAAAGTATGGATGCTGTTCTTGATAGCATATTCGCGACCTACAATAAAAAAAAATGATTTTAACGTGATCAATAAATTGATTGTGTTCTCTTCCACGTTTAAAATTGAAATATATTTATAGGAATTGTGTCATATTCAATAGAATTTAAACGCCAAAACTTCCGTGTATCGGTATTTTTACCTAATAAGAATAACTACATAGGTAATTTTTGTTCAATGTTTCCATAAAACTTTACGAAAAATTAAAATTTCTACTGACAAAAGTTGTATCAGAGAGGTCTGTACCCGGTTAGCAGTTTTCACAGCTAAATAAAAGAGATAAACAAATCTATCTACCAAAATATCGAATTATTTTTAAATAACCTTCATTGATCAAAATTCTTTTTTTTAAATTAGGAAATAAATTCTTCACATGTCCGACTTCTGTACAAAATTAACCTCACTAACAGTGAACATCTTCGCCATCAATTGAGAGGAAAACCAATGAAATCCTCGCTGAAATCTCAGTTACATATACATAACCCCAGAACACGGTAGAATTGAATCCCTAACCAACGGTAAACCAAGCCACTCAGACAGGATCTAGAACACCGAGCTACCGTGCATTCAAGCAAACATGCGATGTTGCCAAATGTTAATTTATAGATTCCATTATTGAAATCTACGTCTGAACTTTTGATGTAAGATCTGATATAATATTATGTAGCGATTAATGATCAGTTTTATTTATAAAAATAGTGCAAGAGGTTATAAGAAATACCAGTTCATAAAAATGTTGATAAACTGTAAATTTTTATCAAAGAGCAAAAGAAGAATTAAGAGGTATTAAAATTATACTAAAACAATGGTTTATAAATACAATTTACACATTAATAAAGTAAAGTAACGCATAAGGAACGTTTCGGTGAAACTTCACCTTCTTCAGATGCTAAATGCAAAATAAATATGTTTCTCCGTTATATCGAATACAAGAAATAAATTTATGACAAATTGTGTAGAAAGGGTTGATAGAAGGATGATTACAAATAATTAGTTGAATAGGAAAAACCCATTCTAAACTGCTATTCAGGTAGTTTGGTAATTTTGAAAAGGTTCAAAATGGGGCTTGTAGTATGCTCAATTTGGCTATTCAATAGGATACCTGCATGCTTGTATTTATTTATCTTTAATGATACTAGAAAATGAAGTTTAATTCCCTTACTTTCAGAATTTAATATATTGAAATCAAAATATTAAAAACAAGATCTGCGCGACGCAGTAGCTATAGACCAAGGCTGCCCAACCCCAGGCCCGCGGGCCACGATGTGGCCCACGAACAAATTTTGAATGACCCGCCGCCCGCGTGAGCAAGTTTAGAAATTGCCTGTCTAGAGTACATGCAGTTGGATGATATTACGGACTATTCACATACGTCAATTCAGGGTTTTATTTGAAGAAGATATCAGCGAATATAGAGATTTACAACTGTACTGCGCTGTGAGATGGTTTTCAAAGGGAATCATGTTGAAAAATTTCTTCACCTTGAGAGAGCAGGTGTTGAAATTTATAGGAGAAGAAAGGGTGTTTCATTTGAAAACTGATTTACTGAAAAAATAATCCCGGTTGAGTGATTTTGCATTTACTGTTGACATTATCAATTACCTCAATATTTTAAATCTCAAATTACAAGGAAAAAATTTTTCACTTCCGACCTCGCTTCTGACTATGTTTACTTTGATAAGAGGATTCAAAGCTGAATTAAATCTGTTTTCAATGAATTAAGCCAATGAAAATATTGCCCACTTTCCTACAATCAAAGAAATGAAAGAGAAGCTCAATATCGACACTATCCATTGTACTAAGTAGGAATCTAAAATTAGATGCTTATTAATGTCGTTTCAGAGCAGATTCCAGGAGTTCGAAAGTATAAAAACAAATTGACAAATTTTTGTGAATCCTTTTACGATCAGTTTGACTGAAATAATCAGTTATCCTGCTAATATTCAGATGGAACTCACAAATCGTCAAAATTATTCTGCAATAAGAAAACTCTTTTCAGAAAAGATATTGTCAAAGTTAGAAACTTCTTCAGAAGAATTTGTAGATATTTGGAAACTGGTACCAAAAGAAAATTTTCCTGCAATAACTAACCTGGCCTTTCAATTTCTAAGTAGTTTCGGTTCAACATATGTTTGTGAAAAGATTTTTTCAAATCCGAATTACTTATATGAAAAATAAATTTTTTGTTCTTACTGTCAACATCTCATTTGACTATAATATAGGAAAATTATTGAAACAGAAAAAATTTCAGAAATCACATTGATTGTGTCATTTTTCAAGTTTGATTTTAAATTTTGTTAATTGTATTTCTTTAAATAGAAGAATATGCTGTTTCTGTTATTATTTTAATTGAACTGTCAGTGGTCAGTGGCCCGCCTGTGATTTTTGAATCGTCCATTTTGCCCGACTGTTAAAAAGGTTGGGCAGCCTTGCTATAGACCATATGCAAGAGCTGTCGAAATATTCATATTTTATTCGGTATAATTCATTTGGTTAAGTGCTCAACAAGAATTTATACATTTTTTGAACCAATTCGAAAAGACAAACGGTTGCGATTGTACACAAAAACACAAACATCTCGAAAACAGATACCTTGAACAAATCTTAGTTCTGTAGAAAAGAGTAATTTTGAAGACTTACAATTTTATTTTTTTTACAATTTTTTGGTATAGGTACTCGAAAAAATTCTACCTCATCCAGTTTAGGGGGTGTGATATGTACAATATACTATACATTGTGAGTAAACGGTATATATGACTTGTACAATATATTGCACATTCTGGATAAGTGGTAGTGTATTTTTGGGATTTTGTAAAATGAAATGCAATTGAAAAACAACATAAGGTTACAACTGATCCTTCGTTTGTGATAAAAATCAAAAACAATTTTCTTTTTTGAAATGCATAAATCTATATTGCACTCAGTACAAACATAATTCGTCCTAGATGTATATTCAGGGAATTTGGATCTGGAAGAAAATATTTTTCATGAAAATTACCTTCATTATCATCTGAACTTCTTTCTTTTACCGTATTTTCATCATCATAATCATAGCTTACTTCTACGTCCCTATCTCCCCACCCAAAATCGTCATCAAGCGTCTAAGCGCTTCAATATCTGATAGGCCCTCCTCAATTAGTTTCAATAGTTGTTCTTCATTTAACGGCACTTCTTCACTCATTTTTCAATTCGTACTACTATGAAATAAATGTCATATAACAAGAACTCTAAATAACGTGGAGTTTTTTACCATGCCTGTCGATTTCCGTTTACTCACAATGTACAATATATTGTACAGTAATATTTTCTCCGATATAGAAAAAACAAACTGAATATTCAGCAAGTTCACTATGAAAGTAACAAATACAAGTATCGGTTATAACCAAAATGAATATTGCAGACATGCCATAACATGTTTTAAAGTTTGAAGGGCCACCTCATTTCAACATACTGAAACAACTTCTACAACTCAGTAACAGGTACCATTAATAAAATTTTGGGTTAACTACTCAACGCTAGGCGAAGGAAACAGTTTAAAATAGTGAAAAGGATGTTTACAGAATACTGTACTTTGTGACTAAAGTGAAAAGAAGCATACTACAAATTCATTAGGATTTACGTAGATTGAACCAAGCTAGGTAGTTGAGTACGTTAGGTACGCTGGCTAGTATTTGGGAGGTCTCGGGTTCAAACCCCGGGGCCGACTGGTCTGCCATGAGTTTTTTCAGAGGTTTCCTCATGGTAATGTAATTCACTGCTTGCAAACTTACAAGGCGAATGCTGGGCCAGTATTAATCCTCTGAACCCTACCCACACTTCCTATGTTCCATAAATATCCCGTCTCACCTATCCTTAGTGCGCTTGTACATACAAGTGTATCCTATGACCTGGCTGAAGGAGTTAATCCCAAACTCAAGATGCCCGCCTCCCTGACACATACTCATAGAGGAATGAAACACGTGTGTTTCCTTGTGTTTCCTTCCGTAGAGTGATGTACAATATATCGTACACCGTGAGCGAAAGGGTTAAGAAGTTTGAAAATACTAAACTTTGTTTAATTCTTCACTGAAATTTTGTGACAATACGGGGGCAAGCGTGCTGAATGTGTTTGAAAATTTCATTTAGTGAAATATTCGTTTCAGCTTAGGAATTGTTTGCACGACGAGGAAATAATTGATTTTCGAGGAGTGACTTCTATCGAAATAAGTTTGTTTGAAGCGTGACAGGACTTGATATTGCTGAGCATGTTACGCAAGCTAATACAAGTCAGCCCCCGTCTTGTCGCAATACATGTTGCAAGTTCCACTGTATAAGTTTGAGAATCAAAGTTCATCAAATAACAAAGGGAAAACATATTTACCATCGACCTCGCTTGCTAGCATCAAAACTTGAAGACATGCTTTAACTTCATATTGTCTAACTTCTAAACAAGTCTATAGTTTCTGCATAATGAATTTGAATAGTCAGAATGTGGCAACTTCAATTAATTCAATAACGAATAAACTTTAAACTTTAAAATAAAACATACTTGGCTTATGTTTCACTATATAAAAATATTTAGATACTGTATTTAGCAGTAAAGGATAGTCGACATGTTTCGAGTTATGAACTCATTATCAAGACTGACTACAAGAGAGTATTGCATCTTGTTTTATAAAACAAACAATAGCAAAGGTGATACCTGAAACTCAATTGGTTCGTTTACAAGGGGTAATTTACTGTTATGGGCGGACCTTATTTCGAGAATTTCAAGAAGTTCAAGGTGCTTCCCTTCATTACCTGAATGCAACAATTGGGTTTTGTTGAAATCCAGGAAATTTTTGTAAAATTGACTTTTTATGTTCATCAACACGAATGTTTATATTCCTTCCTGTTTGTCCAATATAGAAAGCAGGACATTCGTCGCAAAATATTTTGTAAACATCACTGTTTTCTCGGATGTTAAATTTTTCTTTATTATTTACTAAGAATGACTTCAAGTTTCTTTTATTTGTACAAATTTTTTTAACGTTATTTTTCGATAGTCTGCTACAAAATTTGCTACTCAAATTCAGCACATAATTTATTGGGAAGTATTTTTGTTCTTCATCGAAAAATAATGTTAAAATAATTTGTACAAATAAAAGAAACTTGAAGTCATTTTTGGTCAATAATAAAGAAAAATCTAACACCGGAGAAAACACGGTGTTTGCGACGAATGTCCTGCTTTCTATATTGGACAAACAGGAAGGAATATAAACATTCGGGTTGAAGAACATAAAAAGTCAATTTTACAAAATACCACTGGCTTCTCCGAACATTGTATAAAATTTATTAACAAAACTAAATTTGATTTTACTACGTTTATTATCACAAAATATTTTGAAAAATATAACACTGCGATTGCAATTTCGGTCACTAGACCATCATCGGGCAGATTGAGTTAAGAACTGAATACAAAATAAATTATAGATTTGCGCTTACGGGTGGGAAAGGATTATTGCAGGTACCTAAATAGACAAGAGGAACATATTTCAAGAAGGGCTAATTGAGTGAATTTCACAAATTGGTACAATACAATGTTCTTAGAAAAGTCATTATTGTTTAAATACACTAAATATAGGAGAATATATCAAGTCAATCTGGTCGTTCAGCAAGATATCTTTTGCATTATTATTGAGTTTAAAAATTTCTAATGATTCTAAGTAAGTAAGTTTGGTTCCTTTCGGTAATTTGTGCATGATTTGAAAATTATCTATTTGTGGAAATGGGTGGTGGTTTTCACGGCAATGATTTGAAAACGTTGAATCCGTTTTATTTTTCAAAAAAGATTGTTGGTGTTCTTTAAATCTTGTCTTGAACGATCGACCAGTCTGACCTATATATACTCCTTTACATACAGGACAAATCAACTTATAAACTCCTGAACTTCAAATTTTGGAGTGATATCTTTGTCATTGAATAATAATCCTGAGAGTTTTTTCTTAGGTTTGAAAGCAATTTTAATATTACATTTAGGTATGACATTAGCAACTTTTTCTGTTAGAGGACCAAAATATGTTAAAGATGTGAATTTTTCCGATTTTTCTACTTTTAATTGGGGATATATGCTGTTGTACGCTAGTTTATTACGTTTCTTGTTTATCATTTTATCTATCAAACTTGTATGAAAACCATTATTTGACGCAATTAGTTTTATAGTCGAAATTTCTTTCGCTAAATTTGTTACGGATAATGGAATTGAAAACGCTCTGTGGATCATTGAATTAAAAGCTGAATGTTTATGGGAAAGAGGATGATTTGAATCCGACGGAATACATATATCCGTGAAAGTTGGTTTTCTATATATATCGAAACTCAAAGTATTATTATTATGAAAGATAGTTAAATCCAAGAAGTTTATTTGTCGATCCAATTCTTTTTCAATTTTGAACTTTATATTTGGGTGAATGCTATTAATATAATTCAAAAATTGATCTAATTGTCTCGCGGTGCCCTTAAAACAAGCAATTACATCATCAACGTATCTATGCCAAAAACTTATATGCGATGCTTTTGTAGAATTGAATATTATGTTCTCTATATGTGACATGAAAATGTCTGCAATAAGCGGACTTAAGGGGGAACCCATAGCCAGCCCACTAGATTGTTCAAAAAATTTGTTATCAAACTGGAAGTAATTTTGACTAAGACATATATCTAATAAGAAAATGATATCATTTATTTTAATAATATCCATAGTGGATTGTTGCAAAATATCTAAGACAAGTGGTAAACACTCATCTGCTGGTATATTGCAATCGCAGTGTTATATTTTTCAAAATATTTTGTGATAATAAACGTAGTAAAATCAAATTTAGTTTTGTTAATCATGTTAAATTATCACGTAGTAACGACGGATTCCATCAACTGTATAAAATTTAATCAATTCATGGATTTCAACAAAACCCAATTGTAGCATTCAGGTAACAGAGGAAAGCGCCTTGACCTTCTTGCAATTCTCGAAATGAGTTCCGCCCATTATAGTAAATTACCCCTTGTAAACGAACAAATTGATTTTCAGGTATCACCTTTACTTTTGTCTGTTTTATAAAATAAGATGTAATACTCTCCTGTAGTCAGTCTTGATAATGAGTTCATAACTCGAAACATGTCGACTATCCCTTACTGCTAAATGCAGTATCTAAATATTTTTATATAGTAAAACTTATGCCAAGTGGGTTTTATTTTAAAGTTTAAACTTTATTCTTTATAATGTTTCACCAAGTGATGTGCGAGAATTCAATCTGAGTTAATAATTCTATAATGTTTAAAAGCATCAATTCTCTATTTTATTCATAGACCGATATTTCTAATTTTATCCTATAACTATTGTACCAATAAACATTGCTCTATCTTCTAAAGCCTTAATAATGTGATTATAATCGAAACTGGCAATTGAATATACCTAGTTACTTTCTACAGAAGGTCTTAGTTCACTAGAGAGTAATAAATTTGTTGTTCGTATTCTTGCTGTCTTTTCGTAAAGAACCATTGTAATGTAGGGTTATCCTTCAAAATGGTACAGCACATCAAAGAACAATATTGAAGTTTGTATAACTTCTATTTGAGACCACAAATCCATCTTGTCATTTTGGTTAAGAATCAGAGAAGTTGAACAAACGAAAGAGCTTGATGTTAGATAATTGGTATTTATACTTTTCTGAATGATTTTCACCGCGTCAAGTTACCTTCGAAATGGAAAAGCATATCAAAACATATGAACATTAAGTTTGAGTACAACGGTAAAGAAAAGAAGAGAAACTCACCTTAGTAACTTCAAATGTTTATTAGATCAGTCCATTATATGATTCTCGTCACTAATGGATATAAGTAGACCATCTTTTTTGCCACAGATGCATAATACCTGAAAAAAAAATTCATAATCAGTTGTTTGAATTATGAAAGTACTGTTTGTTGGAGGAGTAGGCAGCTTGAGTTCACGAAAGAGCGTCGTTTCTAACCTCAACTATATCCCATTCAGTTCGTGGAGGAGATCAGTAATACCGCTCACTTTTCTTTTCTCCTGAAGATTGCTTCGTAATAAGCCGAAGAGATATCACAAATCCTGAACACGGTTCTCAAAAATCAAATATATATATATATATATATATATATATAGGTATATATATATATGTATATATGTATATATATATATATATATATATATATATATATATATATATATATATATATATATATGTATATATGTATATATGTAAGTATACTATTGTTTTTATATCTGACTGCTTTTTATGCAATGTTCAATCTTTTTGTAGATCTGTCCTTCTGAAGGAATAAAAAGGATTCCGAAAGCTTGACATAAATGACAATGGAGTTTTCTTTAAAGCCTTAAGTCCTTAAGCCCAATATTTGACTGCATCCTCAGGAACTCCCAACCTTGTTATATTTTTAAAATGATGAATACACGAGCAAGGTGTTCAGGAGACAAAATCATCAAATAGAAAGATCAAAATTCAAAAGAAAAAACAGAACTTTGTGGATTATTTCTACATTATCATATTCAATTTCAAATTGAAAGTGAAACTGAGTTGCTGATACATTAACTAAAACTAATATGAATTATCCTAGTTTTACTCAAAGAAAATACGAAACGCGAAATTGAATAATATGTATCAGTATCGAAAGAGCTTTCATACAATGTATCATATGCCCTATAGAGCCATTTCAAATTTCAAAGTGGATACGTAGTTACAAAGGGACGAAAACTACAAAACAAGATGAATGTAAATCGTAGTTTTGGAATTTGTTCACAACTTCATATCAAACGAAATATTCAGTTGGATAAATTCATCTAGGATGCCCTAGGATACGATTATTTATTGAGTAAATTAAGTAAAAATATTCGAATCGACTTTTTTTGAACAGTTATTGATAAACGTCAAAGTTTGACGGTCCTGTTAGTTTTCAATTGGTAGAGCTGCTCTATGTATAATCAAGTATCATCGAAGTTATACAAGGTAAATAGATCGTTCTGATTGGTTGAAGATTATTTATGAAAAAAAAAATCGTAGTAATATTAATTTGTCAAAATTTTTGAGAAATTTTGTGTGCATATCGGGTAGGTCTGAGAATCGGCCAACATCTATTTTTCATCCCTCTCAATTTTAAGGGAAAACTTAATTTTTTATTTTATTTTTCAGACCAAATCTTCTGTTCTATTTTTTTTTGATACAGCATTCAAAAATACATACAACCCTAAATTTTCATTCCTCTACGATTAACCCCTATTTTGATTTGTTAAATTCCTCCAAAATGGCTCGACCGATTCTCATGGAAATGTACATATCGGGTAAGTCTGAGAAGCGGACAACATATTTTTTTTATACCTCTGAATGTTGAGGAATTAATCTTTCAACCCTCTACGATCAACCGCTATTTTTTATTTGTTAATTATAAACTTCAATTTTTACTCTCAATTTTCTACCCTTCTACGATCAACCACTTTTTTCCACCGCGATTTTCATTACTTTTATTTTATCCACAAATCCGCAATAGGGTTGCAAGACGGCAATCGAAAATAACAATAGTCGGTCTGAGAATAGGTCGTAATATAATTTTCATACCCCACAGTGATAAGGGTGGTCCACCCCAAACATTTTCATGAATTTATTGGACAAAATTGTTTTCATTTTTTTATGATCTTGCATTAAAAAGTACATAAAAATCTAAATTTTCACCATTCTATCAACAACTCATATTTTTTAATAGCCATTTTGATAATTTAAACAACGTTTGCCGGATCAGATAGATTGATAGATAGATATGATGATAGATAGATAGATAGTAAGATAGATAGAGATACATCGGCAGATGAATAGATAGAAAGAAACATAGATAAAAATAATTTATATGGCAGAACAACGTTCGCTGTGTCAGCTAGTATATATATATATATATATATATATATATATATATATAGGTATATATATATATATATATATATATATATATATAATATATATATAATAATATATATATATATATATATATATATATATATATATATATATATATGTTGTGTCGTATGTTTCCTCGGATGGTGGAATGAATCAGAGAAAGATTCCGGGGTTCAATCCGATTTTGGAAGTTTTGTTGGCGCTGAGAAGCACCGTTTGTTTCACGACGTTTCGCCAAAATCTCATTTGGCATTTTCAAGTTCTGCTGTACGTCTGGTGACTCGACGGCAACTACTGTTCGCCTCCGCTTGCGTCTGGGTTTTATTGGCATTGGCTGGTCTCGTTTCCTGATTGGCCGGTTCGCTGCATAGGCTCCGCCCCCTCACTTCTTGACTTTCTTCCTCTACGGGGAGGAGACCTTTCAAGATATCAAACACTTCGAAAAATTGAGATCAAAAATATCCACTCTCCTTTGCGATATGACGTTCCTGATAAGATGCCGCGATAACAACCTGCAACCAAAATGTACCAAGTTATCATATCACCTCAAAACAAGAAGAACCAACAACATCCTTCAATCTGCCGAAAAAGCCCTACTTCGAGAACAAATTCGAGAAAAACGAAGAACTCTTGCAAATGCAGAATCAGAAGCTTACAAATTACACCTCAAACTAAGCAGCCAAATCCATCCTCTCTTATGGTCAGACATTGAAAAAGTATCTTTCTGGCGCACAGAATCTGATACCCAGCTAAAAACAGCCAAAAATCAAAAGAAATTCGAGACCCTACAACAACTTTCCACAAAACACCCGATAAAAACCTTGGACGCGAACAAAATAGTATACAACATTTCACAAAGTCATTTATCGGATCATGAAAAGTCAGTCCTAACTAAAGGTTTCAATTATGCCGTAACTCCTAAAATTGTCCCTGTAGAAGATATAATCTCGAATGTGGAAGCAGCCCTTGGCCATATCCCAGAAGAAAACGCTGAACAAATAAGACAAGACGTAACGCGGATACTAAAAACAAATAAAACCCCAGAGCCAAACTTGACACGGGCTGAACATCAAGCACTCCTATCCTTAAAGAAAAACAGGGAAATAACCATCTTACCAGCTGATAAAGGCAACGCGACAGTCGTGATGGACACCAAGGACTACATAAATAAAATGTTAGATATCCTCAAAGATGATTCTTACAAACTGACAAATAGAGACCCAACAATCTACCTAGAGAAAACGACTAAAACAAAAATAAAAGCCGCTAAACTAGAGCCAGAAATCGAAAAATCGATAATACCTAGGGAAAAGTCAAGCAGATGCCCGAAACTATACGGACTGCCAAAAATTCATAAACCTGAGGCCCCTCTCCGACCGATAGTCAGCGCATTCCGATCACCAACACAAAAACTTGAAAAATTCCTAGCCGGTATTATGCAACCTACAGTTGAACTCGCCCAATCTTTCGTGAAAAATTCTGAACATCTTACTAGAATGATAAAAGACATTCACCTCGAAGAAAATGACATCTTAGCAAGTTTTGACATAAAATCACTTTACCCGAGTATACCCGTTGAGGAAGCCCTAAACAAAATTTCCAGTAATGAGCGTTTTCCAGATTACGTCATCGGCCTCGCGAAACACTGTCTGAAAAACACTTATTTCATGTTTAACGATAAAATTTACAAGCAAACGGACGGCGCACCCATGGGATCATCGCTTTCACCAGTTATAGCTAACCTTTTTATGATATATTTCGAAAAAGAGGCTCTACAAAATTCTCCCCTGAAACCCAAATTTTGGAAACGCTATGTTGATGATATTTTCTTAATCTGGCCACACTCTCGGAAAGATCTAGAGAATTTTCTACAGTATCTCAACAGTATACACCAAAAAATCCAGTTTACTTTAGAAATTGAACAAAATAGAAAACTGCCTTTCCTGGACTTACTCCTCACACGAAATCTGAACGGTACTTTGGGCTTCAGTGTATATCGCAAACCAACACACACTAACAGATACCTGAACGCACAATCCCACCACCATCCTTCACAAAAACAGTCAGTAGTAAACTCATTAATTTCTCGATCTTTTCGACTAACAGAACCAGAAACAAGAGGACAAGAAATCGAACAGATCACAACCGCCTTACGACAAAATGGATATACATACACCGACATCAAAAAGGCCATCAAGAAACAAGAAAATCCTATTAAAACATCAAAAAACAACGCCGAAGAATCCAGACAAAAAGCTGTACTTCCATACGTAAAAGGAATTACAGATAAAATTGGAAGAGTCTTGAGGAAAAATAACATAACACCAATATTTAAACCCCAGAAAACAATAGCGAATATACTTGGAAACCCGAAAGATAAAATCGGATTAGAAAACCATGGCGTCTACAGCATACCGTGTGCAGACTGCGGCCAAACATACATAGGACAAACGAACAGAAAAATATCGGCAAGAATACAAGAACATAAAAATAGCATCAGAAACAAACAAACAACATCAGCCCTGTTTCAACATCATCAAGCAACAGGCCACAGAATCGATTTTGACCGATCAAGAGAAATAGCATCCATAGAAAACTACAGGATCCGTACCATAAGAGAAGCTCTAGAAATAGAAAAATCAGGACACCTAAACAAACGAGACGATGCTCTAAATATTCCACTGACTTGGAAAATAATTTTAAAAAACACGAAAACGCATAAAACAACACAAGACGTAAAAACTAACATCGAGGAAGAAAGTCAAGAAGTGAGGGAGCGGAGACTATGCAGCGAACCTGCCAATCAAGAAACGAGACCAGCCAATGCAATGATACCCAGACGCAAGCGGAGGCGAACAGTAAGTTGCCGTCGAGTCAACAAACGTACAGCAGCACTTGAAAATGCCAAATGAGATTTTGGCGAAACGTCGTGAAACAAACGGTGCTTCTCAGCGCCAACAAAACTTCCGAAATCGGATTGAACCCCGGAATCTTTCTCTGATATATATATATATATATATATATATATATATATATATATATATATATATATATATATATATATATATATAATATGTGTGTGTGCGAATTTATGTGTTTGTATACAAACGGATAAACACAATGGTAGTTGAAATCATGTAGATATGAAAGATTTATATTGTTAGGGGGCTAAACATACAAAACCTATTGTACGCTCTGGAACTGGGCATGTATGGCTGCATAATCTAAATAAAACAGCGGATAAAACCGCGACGAAATCTGTAGTTTTAATTGTTCGAAAGTTACGAATATAGAGTGAGCTATAACAGAATTTAAAATATCGTATTTAAAAGCATCCCCAGCAACGAAATACGAAAATAAAGACTTATACTGAAGCTTCACGTCATTCTCTGCATTGTTCTAAAACATTTCATTCCAGAAAATTTCTGTCTGGCGTTGAAGTCGTTGTAGCGAAAACGAATTGAATAAGTCCTACTCAGAACTTGTTCAGGTCTTTCTTTGTAGTGAAAACATTTTTTGTTTTTAGTTAATCATTAGCGAGTAACTGTGGAAGTTATAACTTAATTAGAATTCATATTCGAATCTCAAGAAAGGATTAAAATCAAGAAGAACACGAAACGTTTCTGCCGGGAAAGTCGTTGGAAAATGTATATATATATATATATATATATATATATATATATATATATATATATATATATATATATATATATATATATATTTGCTTACGAATCGACTTTAACAATTAAGATGATATTTTGAATTTGGATAATGTTTTGCTATTAAAGTCTACCGACGTATATATATATATATATATATATATATATATATATATATATATATATATATATATATATATATATATATATATATATATATGAATGACAAAGTTTATGAGTTCTCGGCAAATAAAAAGGGGCCAACTAACGAAGAATCACAACCATTTCGTTAATAATGTCTATATTTCGGATATAGATTATATCCTGCCTCAGGACTCTACAAATATACATGATATTAAAACATAATAAAAAATCAACAATATTCACAACTTACAACTAACTAGGCTGGATGTAAATTAACCATAACAGTAAATGCAGTGTATGTTGAATATAAGAGTCATCAAAATAGTATTTAATAAAAATTGAAACAAAAAAAGAGAGCTGAATCTAAAATCGAAATTAACAACATAACCTTCCAACGTAACCGAAAGCAATAAAATGACAGATGTCAAGCAGGTTCCCAATATTACAGTAACCATAGATCAAAGTCTCCTTGTAAGAGGTGTCACCTAGATAAACAAACAGAGGTTATAGATGTCGTATGAATAATATAAATATGAAGTCCACACCAAAGAACATCAACAAAGAACAGAAAAACAAAACTTTTGATAGACAAACCACGATGAATTTTAGACAAAGAAACACCTGGAGCAAAAACACAATCAAAAATTCAGAGAAAGAAGATGACTATAGACACAACTGAGCCTTGCAATGTCAGTTCTTTTATTAACGTTGTTCGGATTATGATTTATATGGCACATCTCTAAAAAAATTCTCTTCTGACCATTAGATGCCCTATCCAGAATTTTGAAATTTGTGAAATCAAAACAATGTCCCATACTTGTCGAATGGAGTGCCAACGCACATCTATCCGGGTGAAGTCTGACATCACTCTTATGGAGAGTTATTCTTCTCTTGATGGTCTGAGATGTTTGACCTATATATATCCCATCACAATCCAAGCAGGGCACACTGTAAACAACGTCTGAATTAGACGACAGAGGAATCCTGTCCTTCAACTTCGTGAAAACACATCGACCCACCAGAAAGTTATGTTTAGCCAATTTAAGATGTTTAATACTAGAGAAGATGTGTGAAAGCTTCACAGTTAGAGCTGAGAAGTATGGTATAGATCTATATTTAAGAACCGGAGTCTGTGAGTTAGTTTGTGACACATCCTCCGTGTGGTGGATCATCTGAGGTGCGGGAATAGATCGCCTAGCATCAATATTCCATAGAATCTTCCCTATAAGAGGTCTCGGATAACCATTGTTGATCAAGATTCGCTCCAAACGGAGCAATGAACTACGACTATAATCTATGTGAGTAATATTCAGAATTCTCTCCTTAAGCTGATTAATGGTATTAAACTTTAAGCTCCAATCATGATGTGAACGGAAATGTAAGTATCTACCGGAAGATGATGGTTTCTGATACCAATCTAACTTTATTTGGTATTCACTGGTCCTGACAACTTTAGTATCTAGAAACGGTACAAATCCATCAGTTTCTTCTTCCACAGTGAAAACAATATGTTGGTCATAGGAGTTAAAAACTTCCACTATTTCTTCAATTCTGTCTTCAGGTAAAGTTAGAAAGAAGTTTCACTGTGGAAGAAGAAACTGATGGATTTGTACCGTTTCTAGATACTAAAGTTGTCAGGACCAGTGAATACCAAATCAAGTTAGATTGGTATCAGAAACCATCATCTTCCGGTAGATACTTACATTTCCGTTCACATCATGATTGGAGCTTAAAGTTTAATACCATTAATCAGCTTAAGGAGAGAATTCTGAATATTACTCACATAGATTATAGTCGTAGTTCATTGCTCCGTTTGGAGCGAATCTTGATCAACAATGGTTATCCGAGACCTCTTATAGGGAAGATTCTATGGAATATTGATGCTAGGCGATCTATTCCCGCACCTCAGATGATCCACCACACGGAGGATGTGTCACAAACTAACTCACAGACTCCGGTTCTTAAATATAGATCTATACCATACTTCTCAGCTCTAACTGTGAAGCTTTCACACATCTTCTCTAGTATTAAACATCTTAAATTGGCTAAACATAACTTTCTGGTGGGTCGATGTGTTTTCACGAAGTTGAAGGACAGGATTCCTCTGTCGTCTAATTCAGACGTTGTTTACAGTGTGCCCTGCTTGGATTGTGATGGGATATATATAGGTCAAACATCTCAGACCATCAAGAGAAGAATAACTCTCCATAAGAGTGATGTCAGACTTCACCCGGATAGATGTGCGTTGGCACTCCATTCGACAAGTATGGGACATTGTTTTGATTTCACAAATTTCAAAATTCTGGATAGGGCATCTAATGGTCAGAAGAGAATTTTTTTAGAGATGTGCCATATAAATCATAATCCGAACAACGTTAATAAAAGAACTGACATTGCAAGGCTCAGTTGTGTCTATAGTCATCTTCTTTCTCTGAATTTTTGATTGTGTTTTTGCTCCAGGTGTTTCTTTGTCTAAAATTCATCGTGGTTTGTCTATCAAAAGTTTTGTTTTTCTGTTCTTTGTTGATGTTCTTTAGTGTGGACTTCATATTTATATTATTCATACGACATCTATAACCTCTGTTTGTTTATCTAGGTGACACCTCTTACACGGAGACTTTGATCTATGGTTACTGTAATATTGGGAACCTGCTTGACATCTGTCATTTTATTGCTTTCGGTTACGTTGGAAGGTTATGTTGTTAATTTCGATTTTAGATTCAGCTCTCTTTTTTTGTTTCAATTTTTATTAAATACTATTTTGATGACTCTTATATTCAACATACACTGCATTTACTGTTATGGTTAATTTACATCCAGCCTAGTTAGTTGTAAGTTGTGAATATTGTTGATTTTTTATTATGTTTTAATATCATGTATATTTGTAGAGTCCTGAGGAAGGATATAATCTATATCCGAAATATAGACATTATTAACGAAATGGTTGTGATTCTTCGTTAGTTGGCCCCTTTTTATTTGCCGAGAACTCATAAACTTTGTCATTTAAATTTTACGGCAATACTCCTTTTTCTATATATGTATATATATATATATATATATATATATATATATATATATATATATATATATATATATATATATATATATATATATATATAAGAAAAGAAAGTGTTTGTGGTAATAACAGGTCTGATTTATTGAAGGAATATATAGTATTCATACGTTTCGGGGAATTTTTGTCCCCTTTATCAATGGAGTTCAACATATGCTTAACATAATATGGAACTTTGTGGTGGTGTATTACAGTTCGAATGCTGTAAGAATTCAGTATGCTTGATAAACTATATTACAATTAGATCTCAATTATGTACCTACCTAGGAAATATTATGTCCTCGTTTAATTTGCTGTAGATTCAGCATTCTGCGAACTCATGTTCAATTGTCATTGGATTTTCGTTTTGTGAGTGTGTGGTAACGTCATTGTACCGTGTTGTTATTTTATTCGGTGAATTTTTTGGTCTATATGTTTGTATCAGTATGTCCAGTAGTCAGTGTCGGTATACCAGAGTATATGTTGCTTAACCGTTTTACGTCTGTTCTATCATTTATAGTACAATCAATTTTTGCTCGAATGTGTAGCATTTCCAATATTTCGCGACATTTTTTATTTTTTTCTCTGTCTACAATCTTGGTTTTGTCATAGTCAAAGTCGTGTTGTTTTTCCTGCTTGTGCTTTGTAAGTGCTGTTGTAGTTCTCCTGGAGTATATATGAGCGCTTTGATTCTCTCTTCTAAATTTTGCATTGTCTGGCCTATGTATATTTTATTACAGTCCTTACAAGGGATCTCATATATAATGTGAGTCTGTTTCATGATTGAGGTCTTGGTTTTAAGAGGTGTGTAAATTTGTTTGATTTGGTTGTGTTTTCAGTATATTTTTGATGGTCTGTGTGAATCCTTGAATGAATGGTAGTGTTATGAATGTTTTTTCTTGTTTGTTTTTTTGAACGTTGTGTGTAGTATATAGTCTGTGTACTCTTTGTTTGATGAGACTGTTGGTTAGTTGTTGTGGATAATTATTAGCTTTTAGTAGTATACTTATTTCTTTTAAAGTTATAGGTCTTAATGTTGGTGATGTCAAAATTAATGCTTTATCGATGTATCCAATTGCTGTTGCCTTTTTCTGGTTGATGTGATGTTGTGTGGAAAAGTCGGTCTGTGTTTGTGTTCTTCCTATACCATTTAGTTGTTATTCGGTTATTTGTTCGTTGGATTGTCATGTCCAGGAAATTAATTGAGGAATTCTTTTCCATCTCTACTGTGAATTGAAGTCTTCCGTTGAATGAATTGAACTGTGTTAAAATGTCATTAATTTTGTTTTCTTCCGCTATTATTAAGCAATCATCTACATATCTCTTGTACGTAGTTATTTCTGTCCCCATATTTTTCATGATACTTTCTTCCAAATATATATAAATATATATATATATATATATATATATATATATATATATATATATATATATAGGTATATATATATATATATATATATATATATATATATATATATATATATATATATATATATATATAAGGTAAACGCACCAGTTGTCGACACTGTACCTGTAGTCGACACCCATTGTAATTATTGGAAAAAATAACGTAACCATAGCAAACATCGGCTTCCCGAAATAACCAATGATAGCTCCGACTTTTTAGTGCACATTGCCATAGTTATGCCATGGAAACTCACTAAAATACAAGAATACAATTGAAGTTTTTCCAGCAACCTCGACTTTTTCCGCCAATAACCAGTGTTTGTTAAGGTGTAGGTTAAGAAAAGCTAATTTTGTTGTGGTATTTTTTGACTAAAAATGTTTTAATTGTGTTCTATTAACTAAGAAACCTTCGAAGCTGCAGCCCAGGTAAGTATATTGTGGTTATTTAAGTTTTTGACATATTTTTTGGCATGTGTCGAGTTCTGGTACACGAAAAGTGCTATGTTCCTATAGTCGACAGGGGTGTCGAGAAAAGGAACATTTTTATAAGCTAATAACTCAGTGTGGTTTGAACGTTCAGCTCATTTGATACAGATATGTATACGTAACTTTACTGTACGATAACTAGATCCAATATTCGTCACCACATGTCGACTATTGGAACGGAGTGTGATCTTTGGTGTGGATCACACTCCGTTCCAATAGTCGACATGGGGTGACGAATATTGGATCTAGTTATCGTACAGGTGTGGTAATCTCCTATAGTCGACACGGTTGTCGAGGAAAAGAAAATATTTATGTGTAAAGAGCCCAATGTAACTGTAATGGTTTATTCATTCAATACGGATCACAACAAATAACATTTGCCTTTTTTGTTATCGCCTTTCGAACTAACTTTGCTGAGGCCAGAACATTCTTCACAGCCATAAAACGAAAGAGAGAAATTCTACCTGCTGTGATAGAGTACTATAAAAGAAAAGAATGTAAGGAACAAGAAGAAGAAAGGCGTAAAGAAAAAAGGAAAAAAGCAAGAGATGCCAAGGACGAGTTAGCAAGCAACAGAAGAAACTTAAGTTGATAAAGACAAAACAACCATTGCCACCAGAGTCGTCTTCTTAGGATTTAGACAGGACTTCATACCGAAGATTCTGACTGGGAAGAGGTGTATTCTGAAAATACTAGCTTTGAAGACTTGATGAAGCAAGGAAGTTTTATATTATCAGAGTTTAAGAGTGGCAAAAGGAATGCATCTGTATTCATATACTTATGTATTATTCAAGCATTTGTTTCACGTGGAAACATATTAGTTATGGGTTGAAAAACTTTGACAGTCGAAGAAAAGAATTTGTAGCTGTTTCATATATTCCATTCGATCAGATAATCAGTAAAGTCGAGACTCCAGAACTGACTACACTTGGGGAAAGGTCCAGCTACCGATTTATCAATGCCTTAGCAATTAATGAACTATAAAAGTGACTTAAGAAAGTTTTTGTTACATTTGTGTTCTTAAAATCTTTCTATTTCATTTTACCTCTAAGATATTCAATTCACAAATATGTTGAATATTTTATTATTGTATTCTGCTTTCATAACATACATTTTTCTTGTTATGTAATTTCCCATGATCAAAACTGATGTTATTTACATGTGTCGACTACAGGAACATCCTTAATTTAGCGTGTCGAGCTTAGGGACATTTGCAGATATTTACAAAAAAATTTATTTTTTTGTTATTTGGTTTAAAAACATCCCAATTTCTGATTCGACGTGAAGCCTAAACTATGAACATCCGGTAGACATGGTAGTTTTGATATGAACTTCAATTCTCTGGAATCTGTGCCAGAATGACTGATTTTTTTTTCTTAACGTGTCGACAACTGGTGCTCTTACCTTATATATATATATATATATATATATATATATATATATATATATATATATATATATATATATATATATATATATTCATTCGAATTGTTGTTGCCTGTGAACTATTTCTAATCTCTTGATAATTATTAGCAATAACAGGCTTGTTGAATCTCAAAAAACTCGATTCTAGTTTTGATAAAGCCACGAATGTCGTGGCGAAACGTGAACTTTTTAATAAAATCGAGTTTTTTGAGATTCAACAAGCCTGTTATTGCTAATAATTATAAAGAGATTATATATATATATATATATATATATATATATATAAGTATATATATTTTATGAAATTTTTTTTTCTGTTCATTCTGCTGTTGAAGCGTGTGTTTTCAAAATATAATTCAATCTAATAGAATCTCCAGGAGATGCATTACGCGCGACAAATACGGCCTTAGTGATACGACTCTGCTGCTCGCGCCTTTTTTATGTATGGTTTTGAAACTTCTAATTATCATCGACATGATGTCAATCATTGCTGAATATTGGACGATACTTATCTGACAAAAACGAGTCATATGCTCGTTCGTGTGAGTAATAATGTGACTTATATTCAATGACACATTTAAATCGTAGATATATTATAAAATATTGCGGTACATCGAACTTAATGTGGTTGTTGCAACAAACTGATTTTTTGTGATATCTTCTACGATATTCCGAAAACTGATAACATCATTCAATCACTCAGGCGGAAAATTGGTAATTCATCATATTTCCTGAGACACTATTCTTTCGCTTCTTCTCAATCTTGAAATTGAGTTGACATTTTAATCTCTTTCAAGAAAATAAACTCAGAAAACATGGAATGCGTTTGAAGTCTGCGACAAAGAGCAAAACAAAGTTACAGTTTTTCTCATGCTTCGGTGAAAATTATTGATTCAATTTCAACACATTCTTTTTTCACATGTAGGTTCAATTTTTATTCAAAATATTGCTTTAAAAATGTGAGAAAAATAAATATTTACTACTTATCTCTATTCAGGAATATCTGAGCGTGTATCAATAAACCACTCACAGTTTAGTAATAGGTACCTTTTACAAGATTATAAATATATTCTTATTTAAATCTTGTTATCGTAACGAATAACTGTGAAAAAATCTGACTTTGTTGTCTAGTTTTCATTATTTTTATTAACATTGTGATACTTCATTTGATTAAGTTATTGAAAAACATTTGTATCTTGTTATAGATTACAATATCGCTGAAATAGTAGTTTAAAAAATTTTTGTTCTTTTTTACATACAAATTCTTTATATAAAGAAAAGTTTTGTCATAATTATTAATATGTTGCAGTACTTTCTAACGAAATTACTTACTACAGAAAATAATACCTAAAAGGTGTAGAAAGAAATATAAAAAACTTTTGTCTGGGACTTTTTTTTGTAAGGGTGCTTCTAGAATGTTATAACCATCATTCGATATATATATATATATATATATATATATATATATATATATATATATATATATATATATATATATATATATATATATATATATATATATATATATATATATATATATATATATTTCGCCCCCTTAGAGCAACAACTAGAACTCGAATTTTATGCATTTTGAGTTATCCAGTTAAAGCTCACCTATTTTTCATGCTCTTTTCAATGCAACATCTAGATATCTAGTACGAGCAACCAAACTCGTTTAAATAGTGACCAGAAATAGATAACTCCGAAAATGCACATTCTATAACAAGACATCTTGAGTTATCTAGTTGTAGCACTGGCATTATTGAGTTACTCGCAGGCAACTTCTTGGTCTCTATGAGATATCTAGTTGTGTGCTTGAAACAACAGGTGGATTTCTGTGCTACTGAATTGGTTTGACAGTGTTTTTCAAACGGTGTTAATGCAAAAATGATATCAAGTGGTAGGAAGGTTTTGGAAATTCTGCGTAGTCAATCACAAAATTTAGTATCTTTGTATCAAAGTCAACTACCTCTTAAAAAAGAAAAATACGACGACATAATGTCTCTTTTCAAAATGAAACCTCCGGCACTCCCTAGCTTGTATGAAGCATTTTATCAGTCTCCCATTCCAAGGAGACCAAAGTAAAAGGCTTCATAACACAGAATCTACCGAAAGTGATGTCACTGATATTGATATTTAAGTCGTGTTAAGTGTTGAAATATTTTGTGTTTTAGTTGAACCATTCTTGTTCATTTTTCATTCCAAATAAAGTTGTATTTAATAAGTGATTTACTTTTAATTGCTAGTGGTTATAAATAGATAACTCTACTTTTTTTTGACCAGATTTTCAGCAACAACTAGATATCTCATG
Source organism: Cynegetis impunctata (assembly GCA_030704885.1). NCBI lineage: Eukaryota > Metazoa > Arthropoda > Insecta > Coleoptera > Coccinellidae > Cynegetis > Cynegetis impunctata. The sequence continues at coordinate 291,007 of JARQZK010003667.1, forward strand.
TTTTTGATCAAATTCTACAAATATATAAAACCTGATTGTCTATAAAATTGACTATACATAATTTGATATGCAACATATCTCTATACACATCAAATATTTTTGACTGCTTAACGGTTGTATTTTTTTAAGTTTTGAAACTTTAAAATCGATTTTCTCGAAACTATAAATTTCAAGTTACCTAGTTGTTGCACTAAGGGGGCGATATATATGTATATATACCTATATATATATATATATATATATATATATATATATATATATATATATATATCTGTATATATGTGTATATATATATATATATATATATATATATATAAAATAATAATAATAATAATAATAATAGTCTTTATTCTCATAGTCAAAATACAACATTGAATAGAAAACAAGTCAAATAAGGAAATGATTTATGTTCATACTTAAGATGAAAAAATCATAAATCAAAAGGACACTCAATTCGTGGCTCGATCGTGTTTGTACTCAAAAAATTCACGCATATCATAGGGCTCGATGTTGATGAGATATTGAAATACTTCTTTTTTGAATTGTTTGTAGCTTTCAATGATCTGATATTTACGTGGCAAAGTATTGTAAAGTTTGATGCACATATACTTGGCGTTTTTTTCTGATAATGTCAGAGAATGACTTGGGACATGAAAATATTGAATATTTCTGGTACAGTTAACATTTTTATGATGCCGAAAATATTCACTATGTTTAATTAAAAATTGGAGACAACAATAAATATACAATCCTGGCACCGTTAGGATGTTCAATAGTTTAAATTTACCGCGACAAGATTCGCGTAACTTCATTCGTAGAATTATTCTGACGGCTATTTTTTGAGTAGAAAAAATTTTGTTTATGTCCAAGCTGTTTCCCCATATGACAATACCGTAACCTAATATGGACTGGAAGTTTGAATGGTACACATATATATATATATATATATATATATATATATATATATATATATATATATATATATATATATATATATATATATATATATATATATATATATATATATATATATATATATATATATATATATATATATATATATATATATATACAGGGTGAGTCAGTTTTTTGTAGCAGGACTTTAACATCTTGTGGAAGACATTTTATGATGAAAATCTTATATAAACATATATGCTTAGGAGCTTCGTTTCTGATATACAGGATGCCAAAGTTTTATATTTTTCTGTTTTTTTCAGAAGAATTGAATGAAATTTGGCACACCTATTTCACTTCAACAACTTAATATTTGGGGCTATTGAGCATTTTTGAATAACTACAGGGTGATACACTTTTGGGGGTCGTACTCAATTCAACCCTCTCAAACTTTTATGCGTGCCGTCTCTGCTTCCAATGAAACATCAATTTAAATTCTCTCTTCATTTTGGATACTTTTTGCTTTCTTGTATATTTTTCGAAAACTGCATGGATGTCGAGATGAATACCAAAAAGAATTGACTTGCGATGAAACTTTATTTCTTGACCACACTTCATTTGACATGAATTAGTTAATGGCTAACAAAATTACTGATGAATTGAAATTTGATTGACATATTACACTTCAATAACTTAATATTTGGGGCAATCAAGCATTTTTGAATACCTACAGGGTGATACACTTTTGGGGTCATACCCAATTTAGTCCATTGAATAGAGGAGGAATTTTTGATATGGTGTCTAGGATGGTTAGTAAGTAGGTATTTGAAATGCAAAATGCACAATTTGTCTCGCTCTGTGCCAACCGCCATATTGAATGAACCGGAAAAAAAAATTGGCACTTTCTTCAGATTTTTGGCATTTATCTCGACATCCATGCAGTTTTCGAAAAATATACAAGAGAGCAAAAAGTATCCAAATTAAAGAGAGAATTAAAGTTGATGATTCATTGGAAGCAGAGGCGGCACGCATAAAAGTTCGAGAGGATTGAATTGGGTACGACCCCCAAAAGTGTATCACTCTGTAGGTATTCAAAAATGCTTAATAGCCCCAAATATTGAGCTGTTGAAGTGAAATGGGTGTGCCAAATTTCATTCAATTATTTTGAAAATTATAGGAGGACACTTAGAAAAAAACAGAAAAATATAAAACTTTGGCACCCTGTATATCTGAAACGAAGCTCCTCAGCATATATGTTTATATAAGATTTTCATCATAACAAAATGTCTTTCACAAGATGGTAAAGTCCTGCTACAAAAAACTGACTCACCCTGTATATATATATATATATATATATATATATATATATATATATATATATATATATATATATATATATTTATGAATTGTATATGTCGATCCATTTATAATTGTAAAAATTCATCCAAGGTGAAAAAGATAGTAAGAGTTAGATTAATATATCAAAAAAATTAGAATTCTCCAATATGAATATAATCTGCTGAGGAAATAAAAGGATTAATCAATTATTATTATTGATATATAATAGAGTTTTTCTTTAATAATACTTCATGAAAAACATTTTCAAATTATGAACATTGAATTCTCAACAAATAGCATTCATACCGAAACTATTCATACGGAGAATTACTTGGCGACAATTTTGAATTCATAACACAAATTATTGCAGTGATACCGCATGTTCATATATTCTAAATTAAACTTGTTATAGTTATGTCAGACGACAATGGCTGGGCGGAAAATAACGGATAGAATTAATATTGTTTGTTCTCCACATATTTCTCAATTTCCCGAGAAATAATTTTCATTTATCATGCTTAGTCGGAAGCTACTGCATTCCTATGAAATTGCAGAACTGTTTCAGAATCTGAAATGTTTGTTACTTTTATACTCAGGATATATCACTGCAATTTCCTACAAGCCCCAATACAAAAACGATGTAACATGGCACTGAAGCACAAAAGTAGGTGTTATGAAATATTTCTGAGAAATCTGGTGCCTTTATTAGTTTTCTGAATCTTCAGTGGATACTATGAATAACCATCGAGGATCCAGTGAAGAAAAAGAAACTGTATCACAAGCACGTTCGAATATTAATACCTTAAAATCTGCAAATATCCTGAATAAAGGTTAATCTATTATCTCAAATAGAACTAAGGAAAAATTTGGTTCCTTTAATTTATTGTTGACATCCTGTGAAAACTGCATTCTTTCGTTCATATTATTAGATGACATAATCGCTCCACTCAATTCATTCGGTACTCTCGTTTCCTGTATGAGTGGTTCTTCGTCGGTTGGTTTTGAGCTATATCTGGTGCTGTCCAAATAGTGTTTGTCATCTACGATCAAATGTCCACAGCTGAGCAGAAAGTGTTAGGCTATGTCTGTATTCTCTGTCGCATTGTCTGCCTGCAGGTGTTCATTGTACAGCCCTGTCTTATTCAGCCGTGGTCTAAAGTATACAGTATAATGAAGCGACATGATATAGTGCGAACTTAAATTGAGGTTGAGCAGCTCTTCAGTTTTTGATAGTTCTCTTTTGTTTTTTTTGTGTTGAATGCCTGTAACTCTGTAACTTTTGTCAGACATATAATTGTCGTTGTTTGGTAAAGTTTTGCACCCGTTTCGCACTTGCTCCTTGGAACATGTCTCAGTTATTCTAACGTATGATATTATTTCATCATGTTGAGCATTTCTTCAGATTTAGTAGCTGACAGTTCCTTGATGTACTTTTTCCATGTTACATCCATGTATTTTCTGCCCGAGCTTCTGCCAGGTATTTTGTTGTTGCTGTTTGGTCCAATATTTGGAATTGTTACCTGGCACTTGTCTCAGTTATTCCAAGTGCGGGTTTTTGTCCAACGTATGATATTTTTGCATCATGTTGAGCATTTCTTTAGTTCTAGTTTTTGTCGGTTCCTTGATGTATTTTTTCCATGTTACATGCATGTATCTTCTGCCCGAGCTTCTGCCCGACATTTTATTCTTGTTGTTTGATCCGATACTTGCACTTGTTACTGGCACTTGCCTCAGTTTGTTCAAGTGCGTTGTTTCGAACAACGTTTGATATTGTTGCACGTTTACATTTCTTAGCAAGTTAAGAGCATTATCATTGCTTCCAGCCCCACGTTGTCCTGGAGCACATATAAGTTACAGTTTATTGTATTCTGCAAGTGTTTTAGGTGGTCTAGAGCCTATAGGGATGCCTGGCTGTCTGTGCAAGTTTTGATCCAACTGTTCTACGCTTCTCTCAAATTGGTTTCTTTTTTGCATTGAAATATTGCATACATACATTTCCGCTTGGAATACGGTGTAAGTGTATATTTCGAGTGATGTGCTCAGTTGTAAGTTTCTAACATCGCTGTATATGCCAGCACTAGTTCCCTGTCTGGTCTTTGATGCGTCTGGATACTCTTTAACTTCACATTTAAATTCCTAAGTATTTCGTTAAATTATATTACATGCAGACACTGTAAATAAGGGAAATTACTTCATGCGGAAATGAAAACAATCACAAATCTCCCGTCGTTCTGAATTAAAGAGAAATCACTCTCGGATTCAATCATCGAAATTGAAAAGTAACTTGCAGCGCAAACTGAATAATGTAAACCGACAGCGTATTCTACCAGAGAATAAAAATATGTACGAATACGTTAAAAAAACAGAATATACCTAATTGAAGCACCCCAGCCGAATTATTTGACGTCAAAAACATTTCGAACACCTAGGTACATAAGAAAATTAGATTGGATTTAATTGAAGAAATTAAACTGAAACAATCAAATAACTATAATATAACTATTTTCGAAATTTTTCTGACTTCTGATAAGTATATATATATATATATATATATATATATATATATATATATATATATATATATATATATATATTATATCGTATGTTTTCTCGGTCGGTGTAAAATAAAAGAGATATATATATATATATATATATATATATATATATATATATATATATATATATATAACTCGACGGCAACTACTGCAACTGTAGTTGCCGTCGAGTCACCAGACGTACAGCAGCACTTGAAAATGCCAAATGAGATTTTGGCGAAACGTCGTGGAACAAACGGTGCTTCTCAGCGCCTACAAAACTTTCGAAATCGGATTGACCACCGGAATCTTTCTTTGATATATATATATATATAAATATATATATATATATATATATATATATATATATATATATATATATATATATATATATATATATATATATATATATATATATATATATATATAATTTTCCGGTATATATTAACATCTCCAACGGCTTCCATAGAACAAATTAAGCTGAAATTTGGTTGTTTTCAAGCTACCAAAATATCGATAAATTTATCCAAATGCCGCCATTTTCACGTAGATATTTCTTATTTTTGAAAATTTGCTCGCACAGTTTCTGCAGATTTCATGTTGAAATACGTTCCTTTGTGGGTTTAACCTTTTTTACTTAACCGCGCTGCACTTCGTGAAGACTTTTTCGTTCGAATCGCATCTCCATTTGCTTTGCTATCAGTACGCGATGCACTGTTTCAATAAAGTTTTAATTTTAATTTCTCCATGGCAATGAACTTCGTGATTGTTTTTTCGGTAAAGAATATGGTAGTTATATTCATGTAAGTCATATTCGTTACTTTGTTAGCAAACTTTCTACAAGAACTAAACCTCCAAATAGTATGAATCTTCAGATAGGTATAACATTACGAATTACTTCGAACATTTAAAAATCCATAGATGGAGTTCGGTAGATTTTTAATAATATCCGAAGAATATTTCATCAGGTTTTAATAATCGAACTTTTAACAAGACCAGCTCCACCTGATATTACTGTAAAGTTAAGATAAAAGATCATTTCCTCCGAACTCAAAGATTAATTCTTCTTATAGAACACCCGGCGAGATATCCGGTTTCCTAAAATTTAATTTTGAATATTGTTCATCTTCATTTTCATTATATAAAATAAACCTTTCGTGATTTTAATCTATATGTTCTTCTCTCTCCGAAATATATGACATCTAATATTAATTTATTACTTAAAAGAGTGCACTGAAATTTTACTTGAAACATAACAATTATTAGATCATTTAATTCAAACTTTTTGAATATAAGTTATATCTCCTTCTGATAATTATATTCCAAATTATAAATCAGGATTATTAAAGTATTCTTGAATTAAGAAACCACAAAAATTATCAATCTGCCCCATCTAGAGACATTAAATAAGAGATTCCTGAAGTAACTCTCATTTCGGGAAGATAGTTCATGTTCTACCCAGGGGTTTTTACCACGCTCTTTCGCTGTCCAGATAGAACACGAAAAGCCTTCAAACTAGGAGATGTTTGAATACTTTAAAATTCATTTTCACTTTACTCAATCTTAGTCTCGAAGGTCCATTGCTGGTGGGTAAACTTGACTTTCTTGTGCCTCTGATAAGTAATGAAATAATCCAGCTGTTCTATCTAAGAACCCCAAGAACCAATCTTCTCTCTCAATCGGCTCCAAGTTTTGAATGTTTCGTTGCTGATAAGGTCTCAAACCAGTCTGATTTTCATTGTGATTCCATTTGTAGCACATGTTTAAACCTTAATTTTCATTAAATGTTAGTCTCTTTTCGGTTTAGGTTTCAAGGTTAATTTTGATATTTGAGATTGAGCACATTAATCGTTTGCTTAATGTTTAGAAATTAAGTTAATTGTTTGATTATTAAGATTGTTACTTTGTTGCCCTTATATTCATCAGCTTATTCTTTGTATACTTTTCCTGTAATTGGTAATTTATCTATTTGAAAATAAATACTAATTATTAGTATTATTATTATTATGTTGTTCCTAGCAGCTGCCCTTCCTAATCGTATACATAATATTGAATAGGTCTTCGGAAGACCTTTCCAAAGATTGCCATACTTGGTGGTCTAACCATTCTTTTGGACCGGAGAGCCTTGTAAAGGATCCATCGTTAGACCAAGCATGACCTCTAGAAGGGAGTAAATTGGTGCGTTTGATCTGTAGACTTTGGTCGGCCCGAAACCTGCTTTTATGGTTACTTTTCAAGGAAAAGCTGTGAATTTTGTCTGGACTTACAAGGTTATCTTGGTAAAACAGATTGTTAAAAATTGGTCATTCTGGTAGAATTTCTCCCATAGGTCAATAAAATAATTCTGGCGAGAGTAACAGAAACTGTAGCTTAGAGGTATGGTAGAAGAGATGATTCGCTTCGTCAGGAATGTTATCACCATGCAATTACACCAAGTGGCGTGCCACTATGCCAAGGGGTGTGTACCTTGAGCTTCATTGATGTCTATAAACTCGTGATTGAATATCGAGAACAATGAAACAAATCGATTTATCATTTTTGAGTTGTATAAAACGATAATTACTCAGAGAAGAGTTACAAATTGCGAGTGAAATATCTTCATTTCATACTCTAAATATCTTTCGATTTATTTATTTATTCCTTTGATGAAATATAGCTGTTCTATACGCATAGCCAGAAGTTTAAGAATCAACACCTCATGCATCTATTTGTTAAATATATGTCAATAATTTCCAGAAAATAAGGAAATACCAAAGTACTCATCAATATCATGTCAATATTGCCCCTAAGAATTCATCAATATTTGGCTAGATGTCAATTCTGCGTCAGTATCATTAAACACGAGTCAACTTGCAGATTTCAACAACGCTGGCCTCTTGATTGATAAGCATCATACGAATTAGTGTTCTGTTATTGGTGCTCACTATACTGGGGAAGTTTATTTCAAGGGAGCATCAATAACAAAACACGAATTGCATGAAACACAGCGATCAGCAGTGTCTACTCCTTTGGAATCTGTAGGTTGTCTCGAAAATGGTACTATTACGTTATCTTTATATACAGGGTGTTCCATCTCAGACGAGCCACCCTGTATACTTCTTATCCCATAGTGAGTGGAAAAATTTCCCGAACCACAAAACAATGATTTTGTTTGGGGGACATATTTTGACGTATATTTGAGGCATGAACGAGCAAACCCCTAATAGGGGGCGCTTCAACCCCTCGAAATGGAATAGGGGATAGGTGTTGAGTGATACGTCATTTGAGAGGTCTTGGAAGCTTTTTTACAACGGTGTATGAAAAACGTAAAATTTGGACGAACTACTCCAACGAATTGTAAGTAAGTGTCGTCAAATAACTCCAATTATGCTGAACCATGTTAGAGACGGTTTTCAGTCAAGATTGTATTATTGTATGGAAGTCAATAGAGGGCAATTAAAAACATTTGATTTAAACACGCAGATTTGATTTTTTTTGATTGTAAGCATGATAAAACAATTTAATTTTTTTACGAATGTGATTTTTTGAAGATTGTTTAAGTTTTTAAAAAAGGCTTAATAAAAACGGTTCATCAAATTTTAACGTTTTTCATACACCGTTGTAAACACCTTTCAAATGACGTATTACTCAATACCTTTCCCCTATTCCATTTCGAGGGGTTGAAGCGCCCACTATTAGGGGGTTGCTCGTTCAAGCCTCAAATAGTTATACGTCAAAAGATGTCCCCCAAACAAAATCATATCACGTGCTTCTTGAAATTTTTCCACTCACTATGGGATGAGAAATATACGGGGTGGCTCTTCTGAGATGGAGCATTCATGGCACCACTTGAAACTATTGGATACATCAATTATATCAGCGAGAAACACTCGACTTAGTTTTCAATATTTGAACACCTGCACCTCTATCGTTATACACTGAGTGAAGTAAGACCTATAATAAACACAGTTTATATTTTTTCAATACAAAACTGGCGGAACCAGGAAAGTCACGTTTATCATAAACGGAATGCTTCGTTTTAACTCCTATCCGAGCAATCGCGTATAAAATAATCATGAACACATACCTCTTTGCTTTTATTAGCACGACTCCATCTAGAGATTATGGAACTAATAACGTCATGCTCGATTTCGAATCGTACCTAAGCTCCTTCCGCTTCTAGACGTCGAATGTTTGTAATTCAGAGACCTCTAATATTATGATACATATATCTGTAGTTCGCTCAAGAAGCTTAGAGGTATGTTTCAGGAGATCCAAGTATAACTAACGAAATTATATTCCACTCATACTGTTTTGTAAATGATCAAAGAGAATTTTGTTTGAACTAGATATATATCAAATAAAGTGAAGATATTCTCTACTCTAGATTTTAGAAATTATTTGATGATAGTCTCTAAAGGATTTAAATTTGAGATACTTTGGGTTTCTGAACCCTTGATATACTGTACGTCTGAACTAGTGTATTAAATAAATTAATAAGACGACCTTTGTAGATGCAAAGTTGCTTCCAATATATGAAGAACTTTATTACTGTAATGCATTAAATGCAATTAATTGAACTCAAAAATGTATATCTAATAATTATCTTTTTCAATACTCCAAAAATCGAACTATATGTAATTTGAGTTTCATTGGAAACTATAATAATATAACTTTATTTAGCAGAACAGCTCCTGCCTTCAGTTTTAATTAAAAAAACTCTATCGTTAGCAAGCTGCATTAGAAAAGCAGGTTTTCATAACGTATCCAGTTTAAAGAATCTACTTATTCAATTAAGATTTTTCTAAATTCAAAGTAGTTTCCCATTGAAAGTACCAACTTTAAACCCGATTGATTGCGCCCTTTATCGTGTAAACATGATTTATTTCCTCTCCTGTGGTTCAACCCTTTAACCAATTGGTACCAAAACCCATCCCAATCGAGATGACATAAGAAACTATATACCTTTTAAAACCTTTTAAATAAAATTTATAATATCTTACCAGAGGAAATACGAACTACAGGTTGTTGTCAATGTTTCATCAAAAAGTGCAAAAATTATATACAGTGGACCCCCGGTAATCCGACAAACGTTTTGCAGGGCCGTGTCGGACTATCGAATTTGTCGGATTATAGAGTACTACCTAAGACCCCCTATATTCCGGAATTTTTTGAAAAAGAGTACATTGTAATCCGACAAATTACAGATCAAAATGATAAGATTCTATCTGAACTACAAATCATAATATACTACATACCTATGTATGTCGAATTTAGTAAATTAAACACCACAATAGACAGCTTACGTCTGATTATGAATTTAACCTTATTAATGCTATAGAACTTACAGAAAATAATAACTAAATTTCACATTATGAAATAATTGTATACAAACAAATGCATAATCAAAAACTATGAATAAAAATCAAATTTTGAAATATGAAAATATTCATCAATTTTTTTCGCAAAATTATGCATGTGAACTTACATTCAATAATGATAGGCATGTCGGATTACAGGGGGCGCCGGATTAGACAGGGGCCGGATTACCGGGGGCCCACTGTATTGCATAATAGTAAGACATTAGATAATCTTCTAAAAAGTCATTAAGCTATAAATTTATTATTTTTTGTTGTTGTTTTTTCATTGAATTTTGTTCTGTAAATTATTGTACATGTAGAAACTGCCCCCTTTTCCCTTCTAATTTGAGTAGGATATAGGCAATGCACATACAGGTGTTTTACACCTAGGTGCAATCAAAGTATTTAAAAAAATAGTTAAAATAATCCACTATAAGATTGTTCTTGTTATAATTGAATTGTAAAAAACACCTAAACTAGCTTAACTTATTTCTTGTTATTGGCTTATTAACTTATATAACTAAGACTTCATTTAATTCGATTCAGTATAATTTAATTTAATTTAATGTTATGTACCTAATAATTTAATGTTATCTAGTTATACAGTGAAATGTCATTTAGTCTTAAATATAATCGACAAACACTATCAAATATGTAATGTTATCAATAATTTCTAAATATAAGATGATTATTATGATTTTGATAAAAATAAAACGCCAATATAAAACATGAAAAAAATATTCCAAAATTGTGAACTTTATCGCGTAAAAAAATATATTGCCTCCCCTGTGACCTCTACCCCCTAACCGATTCGTACCGCAACCAATCCCATCCAAGATGACATGAAAAACTACATACATATCAACTTTAAACCCTATTGCTCCAAAGTTAGGTCCTTTATTCTATAAGAAGTTTAAAATAAATAAATAAATACATAAACACATACGAAAATATATTTATGTTTATAATAATTTAATTTAATGTTATGTACCTAATAATTTAATGTTATCTAGTTATACAGTGAAATGTCATTTAGTCTTAAATATAATTTACAAACACTATCAAATATGTAATGTTATCAACAATTTCTAAATATAAGATGATTATTATGATTTTGATAAAAATAAAACGCCAATATGAGACATGAAAAAAATTCTCCAAAATTGTGAACTCTATCGCGTAAAAAAATATATTGCCTCCCCTGTGACCTCTACCCCCTATCAAATATGTAATGTTATCAATAATTTCTAAATATAAGATGATTACTATGATTTTGATAAAAATAAAACGCCAATATGAGACATGAAAAAAATTCTCCAAAATTGTGAACTCTATCGCGTAAAAAAATATATTGCCTCCCCTGTGACCTCTACCCCCTATCAAATATGTAATGTTATCAATAATTTCTAAATATAAGATGATTATTATGATTTTGATAAAAATAAAACGCCAATATGAGTCATGACAAAAATTCTCCACAATTGTGAACTCTATCGCGTAAAAAAATAAAATTCCTACCCTGTGACCTCTACCCCCTATCAAATATGTAATGTTATCAATAATTTCTAAATATAAGATGATTACTATGATTTTGATAAAAATAAAACGCCAATATGAGACATGAAAAAAATTCTCCAAAATTGTGAACTCTATCGCGTAAAAAAATATATTGCCTCCCCTGTGACCTCTACCCCCTATCAAATATGTAATGTTATCAATAATTTCTAAATATAAGATGATAATTATGATTTTGATAAAAATAAAACGCCAATATGAGACATGAAAAAAATTCTCCAAAATTGTGAACTCTATCGCGTAAAAAAATATATTGCCTCCCCTGTGACCTCTACCCCCTATCAAATATGTAATGTTATCAATAATTTCTAAATATAAGATGATTACTATGATTTTGATAAAAATAAAACGCCAATATGAGACATGAAAAAAATTCTCCAAAATTGTGAACTCTATCGCGTAAAAAAATATATTGCCTCCCCTGTGACCTCTACCCCCTATCAAATATGTAATGTTATCAATAATTTCTAAATATAAGATGATTATTATGATTTTGATAAAAATAAAACGCCAATATGAGACATGAAAAAAATTCTCCAAAATTGTGAACTCTATCGCGTAAAAAAATATATTGCCTCCCCTGTGACCTCTACCCCCTATCAAATATGTAATGTTATCAATAATTTCTAAATATAAGATGATTATTATGATTTTGATAAAAATAAAACGCCAATATGAGACATGAAAAAAATTCTCCAAAATTGTGAACTCTATCGCGTAAAAAAATATATTGCCTCCCCTGTGACCTCTACCCCCTATCAAATATGTAATGTTATCAATAATTTCTAAATATAAGATGATTACTATGATTTTGATAAAAATAAAACGCCAATATGAGACATGAAAAAAATTCTCCAAAATTGTGAACTCTATCGCGTAAAATAATATATTGCCTCCCCTGTGACTTCTTCGTACCGCAACCAATCACATCCAAGATGACATGAAAAACTACATACATATCAACTTTAAATCCTATTGCTCCAAAGTTAGGTACTTTATTCTATAAGAAGTTTAAAATAAATAGATAAATACATAAACACATACGAAAATATATTTATGTTTATATATATATATATATATATATATATATATATATATATATATATATATATATATATATATATATATATATATATATATATATATATATATATATATATATATATATATATATATATATATAGAGAGAGAGAGAGATATGAAATTCAACCCAATCAATAATGTATCTCGAGCGAAATTTGCAGTTTTATGCATCTGAAGCTTCAAAAAAATATGAAAATGGCGCATTTAATTCATATCAAGTCAACTGCATCGAGAAACAATCTAATGTTATGTATATCAAATAGAACTAGCAGCCCCTAGGAGACCCACGGAGCAGATTAGTTATTTTTGTGTTTCTTTCAAACAAAAATCTTCAAAATACTGAAGTAGTTTTCATTTTATATATCATATGATTTTATACTATGTATGTGTATGTAGGTACCGTGTAATATAATTGATATATCAGATGAAAAACAATCCACAGCAGGGACGTAATAAGTTGGTTAATGATATGCACATAGAAGCGGCTCCGTAGCTCAGTTATCATTGCGTTGGACTACTGAACAGAAAGTCGGCGCATCGAACGAACGCAACCAACGAATTAATGTGGAGCCACCTCTCGGAAGGCAATGGCAAACCACCGAGAAGTATTCTGCCCTGTAAAGACGTTCGGAACTGTCGTAAAACTGTAGGTCCCTTCTATTCGTGTATCACTGTATCGCGCACAACACGAATAGTTCTAGAGAGGTCGCTTACGCCCGAAACCGGGTAAGGCACTCGAAGACGACATAGAAGAAACTGTATTATTCTACAGGTTCTTGAAGAAAGTAGAAACGCGTCTGTATAAAAATGCTTTTTCACAGTTGTAATTAACGATCAAGATTCCTCGAACTCGATTCAGCCATCCAAAATAGGAAAAAGGTTGTAAAATTCTATTTATCAGCAAGTCACGTCCATCGATTAGGGTTGAGAGTTGTTATCATTGAAATATTTTCAAATTTTCCAACTCAATGTGAAGAACGATAACAGGATAAACTAAAATTTATGAGCTATGAAATAGAAAATTTTTTTAGATAGTATTTTACCGCTCACATATAACAGCTTGTTTGATGAACATGTTATCTTTCAAACCGGACTGAATTAATTATATGAACTGGAGGACATTTATGCTCTTTTTAATGCGGATTACCAAATATTTATACTTCATGAGAACGATGAAATGAATCCGGCATTAATTTCATTTCGTAGAACTCAAAGTGCCTAGTGTGTAATTCCATTATATCATTTACCTAGATGTACGCCATTCAACAAGTAAACAGATAAATTTTCATTAAACTCAGCCATGAAATTTTGCGGTCATCATGTTTCATTTCACGCCACTGGGTTAATTTACAGAATAAAAATCTATGGAAAATTCTACTTCATGTTTAGAGAAAAAAAAGTGCGTGTCGGACTCGCGCCCGAAGGGTTCCGTACCATTGACTATGCCCCCCTTGAATATTTATTTTATTTTGATTTTTTTATTTATTATTTAACTAAGAATATAACAAAAAAGGGCAAACAAATCGCGTTTATTGTATGGGAGCCCCCCTTAAATACTTATTTTATTTTGTTTTTAGTATTTTTTGTTATAGCGGCAACATAAGTACATAATTTGTGAAAATTTCAACTGTCTAGCTACCGCAGTTCTTGAGATACAGCCTAGTGACAGACAGACGGACAGAATGCGAAGTCTTAGTAATAGGGTTCCATTTTTACCCTCTGGGTACGGAACCCTAAAAATAAAGTTTTTTTTCGACCATAATACTTGATTTTGACTTGAAGGAACAGCTTTGATAATAATGCAGAGCCCGTAAGCGTCAGAGATCTACCACCATGGTCGTAATTTACCCTAATTATTGCCTCCTTAGCCAATTTGAAGCGGCTGAAGAGTTCGACATGAAATATATACTCTGCAACTGTAGCGTATGTGATTCCAAAGTACGCTAACATAGAGTTTTAAAAAACTCTGGACATACTCACGAGAGTGCGCTGCTTACAAACTTGTTGCGATTTTTGCAAAAGTCAAAATCAAATCATGAAAAATATACAGGTGCCTCGGTAGACCAGCGGTGAGCGAGTACCGCCTTGTACCGTTTGTTGACCGAGGATGTGGGTTCGAGTCCCACCTTGCTCTTGGGCGTTGTGTATGTCCTGAATTTAGTGGTTCTAGTTATGAGATTGAGTGTTGGGTAATGTACATTGTTTACAAGCCCATTGGCCGTTCGGAACCGGCGTTAAACTGTAGGTCCCTCGAGTTAAACAAAAAAATATATATATACAAGTTATAAATGCTCAATTCAATATTATTACATAAATTGACAATGAGGAAAATCTCTTGGATAATATATCCAATAATATTATATAATTTACAAACATGAATTATACGCTCACCAATAAACCGCATCCACGTGTTTTTCAGATTCTTCTTCTTCGTTATTCATTGTCATTCAAATCAGTTTTTTCAATATTTCATTATCATTTTTACGAAAGCGGATCATAAAGTGTATTGAAGTAAATGGTGGGCATTTTGAGCATTTGCTTCGAAGTTTTTTATTTTTGTTTACAAATTTGTTATTGTTACATATTTAAGGTATAATAAAATTTTTTATGAAAAAATTTAAATTTATTGAACTTTTTAGAAGCAAATAACTCGATAACCGATTGAGTTACACGAATCAATAAAGAGTAACTTTTTTTTATAGAATTTAACGCTTTTTAATATTTTTTTATTATTTTAGTTGTAAGTTTAGCCCAAAAAAAGTTTACTTTCATTTAATTAATACAAAAAAGTGTAACTAGCGCCCTCTATTAGCAATGTTGAATTAGAGTGCAAATTATGATTCCTCATGCCAAAAAACGTAAAATTGCCAATTTTCAAAGAGAAATTGTGAAAACATAAAAAATTATAGCGAAAATCAAAATTAAAATTTAAACTTTGAACACCCCGTATCTCGGAAACTAGCAATATTTGCATTAGGCATGTTGAGCAGAATCATCATATTTTGAGGTCTAGAATCTACAGTTCAGAGATTGGACATTCTTAATGAATCACCCTTTATATATACATATATATATATATATATATATATATATATATATATATATATATATATATATATATATATATATATATATATATATATATATATATATATATATATATATATATATATATATATATATATATATATATATATATATATATATATATATATATATATATATATATATATATATATATATATATATATATATATATATATATATATATATATATATATATAAGTAAGTAAGTTATCATTTACTTCAGCATTCGCAAGTTACAATGAAATACAAATTTGAAACATGTCACGTACCCTCTTAAATATTCATTTTATTTCAATTTTATAATTTATTATTAAAGTAAATATATAATTAAGTATTTTGTGAATTTTTCAAGTGCATACCTGTTAGTTTTTATTGATATCTAGCAAAAATAATGCAAAAAATGGCGTTTTTTGTATGAGAGCCCCCCTTAAATATTTATTTTATTTCAATTTTATTATTTAATTTATTATTTATTATTATTATTTTATTTATTATTATTTCATTTTTATTTTTTAATTTCTTATTTGCGTTTCTTGAGATCGATACAGCCTGTAGACAGACAGACGGACAGATGGACAGACTGACGGACGAACAGACAGCGAAGTCTTAGTAATAGGGTTCCGTTTTTACCCTTTGGGTACGGAACCCTAAAGAATATAAAATAAAGAAAAATTTAAAAGTTAATAGTTATATCAGACGATTTCACTGAAAAACAACTCCAGCACCTGACTGCTTTTCTTCGATACACTGTAATAGTATGTATTTCAAGGCCTCGGTAGACCAGCGGTAAGGTGTATCGCTTATAAGCCGAGGATGTGGGTTCGAGTCCCACCTTGCTCTTGGGTGTTGTGTATGTCCGGAATTCAGTGGTTCTATTTATAAGATAAATTGTTGGGTAATGTACATCGTTGGGTAATGTACATCGTTTACATCAAGCCCATTGGCCGTTCGGAACCGGCGTTAACCCTCTCGCTCGCCTTGTCCTCAGTTGAGGACAACCTACTTTGGATTTTTTCCTATGAAGTGCCGCTTGTTCTTACTCCTCTGTCACATTGTTCTCAGTTGTGGACATCATATTCTTCCAAATGAATATATATGCTGCCATCTTCAAGCGGATCAAAAAAATAATCATGCGTTTGAAATATTGGATTCCGTAGGGTAGCTATGACAGCAGTGTAGCGCTCTACTGTTTATTTTTATGTTGGCTATATTCGTTAGACCATGTGATTGAAAACTGTTTGTTTATGTTCAAAATAAGTGTAGACTTGTTCCAAAGCAATTGCGTTAGGTGATTTTTGTGCATACTGTAATCAGCGATTTTTGAAAGTGTGGCGTACTAGTTTGAGGACATTGTGAACTAACGGTACAGGCAACATCTAGGTGAATATAACAGCACTTTCATTTCAATTCTGCAAAAGTTAAATTTGATCCACTTTAGTACTTCGAAAATGGGCGCAAAAATAATATAAATATATGTAATAAAATAAATATTGGAACATATTGATATTTTACCATGTAAAAATATTTCTGAATTTTTTTTTTCCTCCATCAGCTCATGATGTCCTCAATTGGGGTCATGTCATAGAGCCCAAACGGAGCATTTTGAAAATCTGAATTTAACATCAAAAATTTTCAAAAAATCATAAGTTGCATTACAGTAAATTTCAGATTTTTCGCTCCAATACTTTTAATTCGTGACCGAGAGGGTTAAACTGTAGGTCCCTCGAGATAAAAAAAGTAAGTATTTCATGGGAAAATACAACTAAAAACGTGCCTTTTTTCGGAAAAAGCGAAAGCTCTCAAGCGCCTCGAATTCATCGAAATGATTTCAATAAAAGTCGGTTTACCATACCATAATCTAATTTCCTCTCGGAGATGTATTATCTCCTTGTATGTTTTCCAATTAAACAGTAAAATGGACAATTCGATGAAAACTAGAGCTATCCGACCCAAAAACCAATTAAGCGTAAAAACAACAGATTGCAGACGAACTGGACGAGTGCGAAAAAGGAATGTAAACTTTAGCATTGAGCTCGTCACAGTACAGCGAGTAATCTCAACTTTGGGGAGATTGTTGACCTTTCGACGTTTACTGGATATTTCAAACCTGCATACCGGCTATATTCAGGTGGGGTAGGGCGATGAATGTAGAATGAGGCGGAATGGTAAAATATTCAAATTGGCCGTTTAGTTAAGATAGGCATAGGGGAGAGTGGGGCAAGACGGGGTTGGGGGCAAGACGGGACGACCGACCTAGAGTGTGCACGAATTAGCCAATCAGGATCGATTTAGCACCTGACGTCGCGCCACCATTACGGCAATCAGTCGTCGAAGTGAGCAGACAAACACAGCACGCGTTTTATTTATTCTCTGGAAAAACTGTTTATTGTCAAATAGCTAGTGATTTTTCTATACTATATATTGCGTGTATTTGCCGTAAATAATAACAACTTGGGGTTGATTTGAATGTTATTAAATGTGACAATAACTACACTGACAGGTAAGAACTTCTTTTTCTTTATGCTGCGTATTGGTTTTATTCAGTTATTTTTTAAATTTGACTCGGTGTACGGGGGCAAGATGGGGAAGGAACGCGTGGGCATGATGGGGTAGAAACGCAAGCGACATACAAATTCCTAATTTTACTGTTTATTTTGTTCTAGAATGGTGAGAAATTATAAGAAAAAAACAAGTAGAGGGGATTGGTCAGAAAAAAGTATGAAAGATGCTGTGAAAAATGTGGTTGATGGAAATATTGGCTACAGGTTAGCAGCAAAATCATTTTCTGTCCTCTCATTAGGTCCAAAGGAGCAAGTTTTTACTGATAATACTCATACGAAGAACATTGATCTTATAAATGAAGCACGCAATCACGGCGTTATCATTTTATGTTTCCCACCATATACTACCCACCGTCTTCAAGTTGCAGACGTTTCTTACATGAGGCCATTAAGCACCTACTACGATCATCAAATCACGGCGTGGCTTCGCAGCAACCCAGGAATGACTGTCACTGTCCGACAAGTAGCTGAAATTTTTGGAAAGGCGTTCATACAAGCGTCTACGATGTCAACAGCTGTCAATGGTTTTAAAAAATGTGGGATTTGGCCATATGGTCCAACAGTATTCTCTGAGAGCGACTTTTCTCCGTCTTTGATGACAGATATTCAGCTTAATGTATCTGACGCACCTGCAAGCGATAATACATTGTCAACCATTGAACCAGAATGTTCTAACTGGCTCGATAACCCTGATTCACAAACTCCGCAGTAACCAATATCTGGTGTTGTAAGTCCGCAGCAAATATCGCCCTTTCCAGCATCAACCCCTGAACCAGAATGTTCTAATTGGCTCGATAATCTCGATCTACAGCTACACGAAAGACCACGAACTCCACAGCAATCAATATTTGGCGTTGTAAGTCCGCAGCAAATAATGCCCTTTCCAGCAACTAGAAAAACATCTCGAGTAACTAGAAAACGAAGGGAAAACCGCGGTGTTCACATCTTCGCCGTATAAGAATGAATTAGAAGAAACGATTAAGAAAAAGAAACAAGTGGAAGAGGATAAACTGCGAAAAAAATTGTTGAGGGAACATAAAAAATCTCAGAAAAAACCTGCAACAGAGAAAAAAAAGGGGCTAAGAATAGATCATTAAACGAGAATAGTGACAGCGATACTGAAAATCCACCTTGTTTGTATTGTGAAGGCCTATATTTGGACTCGAATGAAGAGTGGGCTGCTTGTTCAGCATGTGGCAAATGGGCTCGCTGTATTTGTGCAGGTTTGGATTACGAAGATGCAGATACCGTGTTCACTTGTGAACATTGTAAACAGTAAATGGTCGTTTGCTGCGTGCCCCATCTTGCCCCTTATTGGTACCCCATCTTACCCACGGGAGTACCCCACCTTACCCTAGGGGTGGGGCATGATGGGGATTGAGGTTGTATTTTCTACTTTTCAATTTTATAAAAATTTATTTTGATAATAAGACTGCCAAATACATATTAACAATGAATATTAGTTATCAAAGGACATTATAAGAATAAAATAAATTAATAAAACTCATTACGGTCAATTTTATTTACCATCAAACCTTAAGGACCCCGTCTTGCCCCACTCTCCCCTAATTAATTCAATTCTTTTTACCAGAGAAATTTTTATAGAGAAATTTTCATCTGATCTAGAAAGGTTCATCACAGAGATGCTAGAAAATGAGAATTTGAAGTAAACAGAAATAAATAGCTAGTTATGATATTAGTGTTAAAAATAATAAACAAAAACAACACTTGAATTTACTACGTTTATTATCACAAAAATATACTTTGAAAAATATAACACTAGGATTGCAATTTCGGTCACTAGATCATCATCGGGCAGACTGAATTAAGAACTGAATACATAATTATAGATTTGCGCTTACGGGTGGGAAAGGATTATTGCAGGTACCTAAATAGACAAGAGGAGCACATTTCAAGAAGGGCTAATAGAGATGGAATTCTCAAATTGGTACAATAAAATGTTCTTAGAAAAATCATTATTGTTTGAATACACTAAATATATGAGAATATATCAAGTCAATCTGGTCGTTCAGCAAGATATCTTTTCCATTATGATTGAGTTTAAAAATTTCTAATGATTCTAATTAAGTAAGTTTGGTTCCTTTCGGTAATTTGTGCATAATTTGAAAACTATCTATTTGTGGAAATGGGTGGTGGTTTTCACGGCAATGATTTGAAAACGTGAAATCCGTTTTATTTTTCAAAAAAGATTGTTGATGTTCTTTAAATCTTGAACGATCGACCAGTCTGACCTATATATACACTCCTTTACATACAGGACAAACCAACCTATAAACTCCTGAACTTTCAAATTTTGAAGAGATATCTTTCCTCCCGTAAGTGAAACTCTATAATTATGTATTCAGTTCTTAACTCAATCTGCCCGATGAATTGCAATCGGTGTTTTATATTCTCTCGAAGTATTTTTGTGATAATAAACGTAGTAAATTCAAGTTTTGTTTTTGTTCATCATGTTAAATTATCAGGTAGTAACGACGGATACCATCAACTAGCTATTTATGATATAAGTGTTAAAAGTGATACTTTATTTTGTGAATGGAGAACTCCCCCAACAAAATATAGTAATTTTTAACACAAATATCATACACTATTTTTTGTACACATTTCCCATTTTGGTAACTAAATAAAATTCGAAATCGCATACTTTTGACATCTCTTGACAACTAATTATTTTTGATTTTTTAACAAGCATCGCGTATGTTGTGGGTTGTGGTAACCATCGTAAATAGCAAGTGACAAAAACAGTTCATCAACAGTTCAAAAAATGTCAGTCGATAAAAATACTAATCAATTAAAAGTGATGATTGGTTACACATGGACGTTGAAAAAGAGCCACACTAGAAATGCTGGCAAAAAAGTCGCGCCAGCAGTACATAATTGCATATAGGTACCAACTAATTTTTTCGTCTGGTGTAGATTGAAGAACTTATAAGGAAAGTTCAGTGAAACTGTCTTTAAAAATGTTTGTTTATAAGGATATTTCCTTTAATATTACGTGTTAATACAGAAGATTGTTTTTTCAGACAATTCAGCTTTGGCATACTAAAATCTTCTCCTGATGTCTGCTGGAGTTCTCAGTTCATACCGGCATGTATTTATTTTGATTTTTTAACAAGCATCGCGTATGTTGTGGGTTGTGGTAACCATCGTAAATAGCAAGTGACAAAAACAGTTCATCAACAGTTCAAAAAATGTCAGTCGATAAAAATACTAATCAATTAAAAGTGATGATTGGTTACACATGGACGTTGAAAAAGAGCCACACTAGAAATGCTGGCAAAAAAGTCGCGCCAGCAGTACATAATTGCATATAGGTACCAACTAATTTTTTCGTCTGGTGTAGATTGAAGAACTTATAAGGAAAGTTCAGTGAAACTGTCTTTAAAAATGTTTGTTTATAAGGATATTTCCTTTAATATTACGTGTTAATACAGAAGATTGTTTTTTCAGACAATTCAGCTTTGGCATACTAAAATCTTCTCCTGATGTCTGCTGGAGTTCTCAGTTCATACCGGCATGTATTTATTTTGATTTTTTAACAAGCATCGCGTATGTTGTGGGTTGTGGTAACCATCGTAAATAGCAAGTGACAAAAACAGTTCATCAACAGTTCAAAAAATGTCAGTCGATAAAAATACTAATCAATTAAAAGTGATGATTGGTTACACATGGACGTTGAAAAAGAGCCACACTAGAAATGCTGGCAAAAAAGTCGCGCCAGCAGTACATAATTGCATATAGGTACCAACTAATTTTTTCGTCTGGTGTAGATTGAAGAACTTATAAGGAAAGTTCAGTGAAACTGTCTTTAAAAATGTTTGTTTATAAGGATATTTCCTTTAATATTACGTGTTAATACAGAAGATTGTTTTTTCAGACAATTCAGCTTTGGCATACTAAAATCTTCTCCTGATGTCTGCTGGAGTTCTCAGTTCATACCGGCATGTATTTATTTTGATTTTTTAACAAGCATCGCGTATGTTGTGGGTTGTGGTAACCATCGTAAATAGCAAGTGACAAAAACAGTTCATCAACAGTTCAAAAAATGTCAGTCGATAAAAATACTAATCAATTAAAAGTGATGATTGGTTACACATGGACGTTGAAAAAGAGCCACACTAGAAATGCTGGCAAAAAAGTCGCGCCAGCAGTACATAATTGCATATAGGTACCAACTAATTTTTTCGTCTGGTGTAGATTGAAGAACTTATAAGGAAAGTTCAGTGAAACTGTCTTTAAAAATGTTTGTTTATAAGGATATTTCCTTTAATATTACGTGTTAATACAGAAGATTGTTTTTCCAGACAATTCAGCTTTGGCATACTAAAATCTTTTCCTGATGTCTGCTGGAGTTCTCAGTTCATACCGGCATGTATTTATCCTTTCAGTAAAATATACTGAAATTTCAGACCGCTAGCGTTTTTCGTTTGGAAATAAATAATTATTTATATCATGATTTTTCGCACCACCCACATGGTCAATTTTTTTTTTAACTCGAGGGACCTACAGTTTAACGCCGGTTCCGAACGGCCAATGGGCTTGTAAACTATGTACATTACCCAACAATTTTTACTCATATATAACCATTAAATTCCGGACATACACAACACCCAAGGGCGAGGTGGGACTCGAACCCACAATCCTCGGTTTACAAACGGTATAAGGCGGTTCACCTTACCGCTCTCTACCGAGGCCTCCAACATGGTCAATTAAGTATGCTAGGTGAAAACTAATGTCGAAATCATCATTTTCAATCGAAGTTACCTACTTAAACCAATTTTCAATCAGAAATAAAAGGTTGAAAATTTTTATTATACTTATCTCGCTGACGAAAAATTTTTTGAAAATTAAATTTTTTTTTTTCGCTGGAAAGTGGTTTTCTGTTTGTATTTTGGGTTGAAAATAACCATGCTGATGAAAGTTTTCGTCTCGAATGTTTATTTGACTATATACAGAAGATTGTTTTTTCAGACAATTCAGCTTTGACATATAAAATTCTTTTCCTGATATCTGATGGAGTTCTCAGTTCCGACCGGCATATATCTATCCTTTCTGTACAATATTCTAAAATTTCAGACCGCTAGCGTTTTTCGTTTGGAAATGAATTATTTTTCGGCGACCGTTATATCATGATTCTTCGCTCTATCCACATGGTCAATTAAGCATGCTAGATGAAAACTATTGTCGAAATCATCATTTTCAATCGAAATTACCTACTTAAACTGATTTTCAATCAGAAACAAAAGGTTGAAAATTTATATTATATCTCGAGGGTAGGGGCTGACGAAAAATTTTTTCAGCTCGAAAGTTGCTTTCTGTATGTAATTTGGGTTGAAAATAACCATGCTGATGATAGTTTTCGTCTCGAATGTTTATTTGACTATATACAGAAGATTGTTTTTTCAGACAATTCAGCTTTGACATACTAAAATCTTTTCCTGATTTCTGATGGAGTTCTCAGTATATCTATCCTTTCTGTATAATATACTAAAATTTCAGACTGCTAGCGTTTTTCGTTTGGAAATGAATCATTTTTCGGTGGTAATAAATACAATATGTAATAAGTTTACGAAAATCTAGTTAAAACGACATCGAATCCACATAACCCCCAATAGTTTTCAAGAAGAGCACTTATGACACACGAAGAGTTTTCGGCGTTTGGCTTTTCAGTTTGACCTAAAATCAGTTACCTATCAATTTCCAATAGATGGCGCTGTGATTTGTTCGTATATAATTAGTAATGTTATAGGAAACTATTAGGTGGTTATTCGAAATCGTTGTCGTTGCCCACTCGGTTGATGTACGGGACACTACTGATGAGCTCCTTGAAGAAATAAACAAACTGTTTGTTTTCGTAGTGTGTGGCACCGATGTCGAATTGCCTAAGATTCTCCCTTGCAGGTTGAATGGGAATTTCATGTCGTCGAATACCATGGCTATATATATATATATATATATATATATATATACATATATATATATTTATATATATATATATATATATATATATATATATATATATATATATATCTATATATATATATATATATATATATATATATATATATATATATATATATATATATATATATATATATATATATATATATATATATATATATATATATATATAGAGAGAATTAAAAATCGACCATATTATACGTTGAAAGGAAAAGTTATGTCAGGAAGCGGTCTTGTGACAATGAAAACTTATTCGTTTATAATCTCTATATTTCGTCAAGTTATTATTGACTTCCTCAGGAGAAAATCTACAATTGTAAAATACGAACAGTTGAAAAAAACAGACGACTAAAAAACCAATCTACTTACAAATACACAAAGTCAGTCACTAAATAAATTAACACGAACGTTCAACAACATGTTCGGAACGAGACTAATCATAGGAAACATCACTAATAAAGAAACGGGTGCATGGAGAGACAATGATTTAACAACAAAACTACAGGGTGATAGATATTTAAATAAGCTAAAATATTACAATATATGTTACTTAACTGCCCTACATCTGATCTAAAATTAATAGAATTTTTATTTTTCTTGATGTGGCACATCTCGAGGAAAAATCTGCTTTTATAATTTTCCTCTATTTCTAATATTTTCACGTTGTCATAATCAAAGCAATGACCAGTGTTTTGATGATGTTCTACGACTACACAAGAGTTTTTACCTAATCGGCAATCACTCTTGTGTTGTGTCAATCTTTGTTTAATCCACTGTGATGTCTGTCCAACATAGCCACCACAACACCACCACATGAAATTTCATAAATGACATTATTATGGTATTGTAAAGGTGTTTTATTTTTGATCCTGGTAAACAAATCCAAATTTGTACCTATGTTGTATATCGCTATTTTAATGTGTGGAAAATCTTTGAAACAATTTATTATCTGAGGTGATAACTTTTCCGCAAAAGGAAGTTTATTGAATTTTGTTTGTATATTGTTCTCCTTAGTTGGAGCATCTGAATTATTGTTATTATAAATCAATCTCTTGAGTATGTGCCTAGGATAACCGTTGTTAACAAATATATTGAACAGCCTTTTCAAATTAGGTTTCAGCAAGCTTTCATGGCTTATATGTGTGATTATTTTCCTCATATTGATCACCATATTGTATTTTTGGCTACTCGGGTGATAAGAAAAATAGTTTATAAATCGCCCAGAAGCAGACTCTTTCTGGTACCAATCCAATATTATTGTATTGCTTGCAGTTCTAATAAGCCTAGTATCCAAAAATGGAACACTGCGATACGTTTCAATTTCAACTGTGAATTTTAAGTTAAGGAAGTCAATAATAAATTGACGAAATATAGAGATTATAAACGAATAAGTTTTTTTTGTCACAAGACCGCTTCCTGACATAACTTTTCCTTTCAATACATATATATATATATATACCTATATACCTATATATATATATATAAATATATATGTCCGCCTAACTCACTTAGTGTAATAATATATGAAATATAGTGAAATTAGCCTAATCCTGCTGTTAGGCTGTCGGATGTAAACATTTTCCAGAAGTCTCAGACCACCTTTAGATTAAATATTCAGAAATTGAAATACACTTAGAAGTCACACGTAAAAAGTTCACTTAGGCCACTTCTACTCTCTCGGCCTTATCAATATTATAAAATTATCTAAAAATGCTGCACCCAAATTATTTAAATTACCTAGATAATTAAGATTATATATTCTTTAGAATTTTACCATTCTGACGAAGAATGAGTGCTTAGAACTGTGCGTCATGCTTTATAATTCAAATTTATGTGATAATTGGGTGCATCAGAACAACAGTGGTTCAAGTCCAAAATTTTGATTTTCTGTTTTATTCTTGATTCAGTACCCCCAATACGGTTCCTTTTCAGAGCAACAAAGATCCAAGTCCACTACTCAATAATTGCCTTTAAAATGCCACTAGATTGGTATTGCTGTGAATTAAAAATGAAAATGTTCAGAGCAAAGGTGATTCAAGTCCTATTTTTCCTGTCAGGGCACGTATTGCTTCAATTAGTGGATGTGACTATGTGACTAAAAATTCAGTTAATTAACTGAAGATTCAAGTCATCAAACTCAAACGTGGACAAGCATTTTCTTCATTATTTAGAGAGATTGTCTCAAATGTTATGGACTTTTAGAGATTTTCTTAATGAAGAAGTGCGTTGTAAAGAAATTCACATCTTCAGCAGCGGTAAATCGTGAGCCTCTGTACATGCAACGACGAGCCATAACTTTAGTAAAGAAGAACGAAAAATAATAGCTTCTACCTTTTATAACACCTATTTCTCATCAATTTCATAAAAATCTTCCTGTTAAAATTAATACAAGAACTATCTTCCAAGATGGTCAGGATTAGAGTAGGTAATCAGTCGTTGAGTGATGAAGAGTTCAACAACGAATACCAATTCAACAAATAGATTAGCTAGTTTTTTTAATATTCTTGTTAAAATTGTTTTTTGATATAAATTTTATTTTACTTACTTGTTTCAGTCTAAAAACATCTGTGCAATCCTAATACACACAAATTTGAATTTGTGACTTTACAATTCAAATTTATTTTCTGTAAAATTGTAAAAGAATGTTTTCAGAGCAAGTAAAATAAATAACATAAAATCATTTAATTAAATTCAGTTTTATTCTTGTGACTTGGATTAAACAATGCACCTTAATATGAATTCGTTCAGTGCAACACTGATCTAAGTCCATTTTATTTTCTTAATTTATTGATTAGTTAGGTGTTTTTGTATTTATTATCCATGAAGTATAAGAGAAATAAAATTTAATATATCACCAAAAAGAATCTAATGAATCCAATTTGAAATAAATAACAGGAAATTACCTATAAACACAAACGCAAATATCTGAATTAATCAAAACTTTGTAAAATGGACTTGGACCACTGTTGTTCTGATACACCCAATTGATATCAATAGTTTTCAATTATAAATACGTCCTCGTCAATAAGAAAATAGAAAAATCGGTGAGAAGTGCGAGACTGACTCGCGCACGAAAGGTTCCGTACCATTGACTATGACCCCTTTGAATATTTATTTTATTTTAATTTTATTATTTATTATTAAAGTAAATATACAATTAGGTATTTGAATATTTCAAGTGCCTACCTGTTGCCATTATTGATATAGAGCAAAAAAGGTCAATAAAATTGCATTTGTTGTATGGGAGCCCCCTTAAGTATTTATTTAATTTTGTTTTTAGTGTTAGTTGTTGTAACGTCAACATAGATACATAATTGGTGAAAATTTCAACTGTCTAGCTATCGCGGTTCTTGAGATACAGCCTCGTGACAGACAGACAGACGGACGGACGGACAGACAGCGAAGTCTTAGTAATAGGGTTCCGTTTTTACCCTTTAGGTACGGAACCCTAAAAACTACCAATTGAACGAATATATTTCAAAATTTTCTAGAACAATTTCGTAACACAACAAAGTGATATAATGAAATATGATACGGCCACAAAGTGGAAAACTTTAAATTAGTTCATAATTCAAACTCGGAAATGTATGTTTAATAAAATTAAAGTTTGTTTTCTAGATTCCCTGTAGTTCACGCTGAACGCTTCATAAATTACCATGAGTAAAATATTTAATTAATTCAACCTCAACATTTAGTCAGAGAACATTGTGAATTTAATAACAGATTTTCATCAACGTTCACAGTTTTATTTCAGCTAGAACATTCTAGCAGAATAAGTTCAGAAATTTACATGCGGAGAGCAAGATCACAAGCATTAAATTTCAATGAATGATATCTTATTATATATATATATATATATATATATATATATATATATATATATATATATATATTAATATATATATCTCTATATATTTAATTAATAAGTATTATCACGACCTATTAATACAAAATAGAGTTTGAATCACGGGAATATTCGGTCTATTGAGTAAAATATATGTTTATAAACTCGTTTATTCAATAAATTCTCAATATTTCAACACTTTTTTATGTCTTCTTCAGGAGAAATCAAGCTAAAATACAACAAAAATAATGATAAAAAACATAAAGTAATGTATATAAAAATTAACCTTTCTTACAATTAGAGTTAAAATGATGATCTAATAACTATAATGGACATATTATTGCGTGTAACTTATAATTAGGACCCTTAGTCAACATTAATACTATGTGAAATGAGAGGCTCGAAATTAAGAATCGTATGCTCTCTTGAAATTTCTACCGGTATGTGCGCCATTTCCCAAAAAAAAAAAGAGATTATTCTTGGAAATGGCGCACATACATAACACCAGAAATACAATTAACTCCAGGGCAGATATAGACAATTTGAGCGTAATTTACACGAATATTTTAAAATAAAATCAATATCATTTGTCCCCCTCACCTCATTGTTTTTGAATGATAACATTGACATCTGGAGACCGATATCTGAAATTTCAAGAGAGCATACGATTCTTAATTTCGAGCCTCTCTTTCCACATAGTATTAATGTTGACTAAGGGTCCTAATTATAAGTTACACGCAATAATATGTCCATTATAGTTATTAGATCATCATTTTAACTCTAATTGTAAGAAAGGTTAATTTTTATAAACATTACTTTATGTTTTTTATCATTATTTTTGTTGTATTTTAGCTTGATTTCTCCTGAAGAAGACACAAAAAAGTGTTGAAATATTGAGAATCTATTGAATAAATGAGTTTATAAACATATATTTTACTCAATAGACCGAATATTCCCGTGATTCAAACTCTATATTATATATATATATATATATATATATATATATATATATAAATATATATATATATATATATATATATATATATATATATATATATATATATATATATATATATATATATATATATATATATATATATATTAGTTGGTTTCAGTATGAAATTTCGGTTGAAAATAACAATGCTGACGATAGTTTTCGTCTCAACTGTTTATTTGACTAAATACGGAAGATTGTTTTTTCAGACAATTCAGCTTTGACATACTAAAATCTTTTCCTGATGTCTAATGGAGTTCTCAGTTCTCAGTTCCGGCATGTATCTATCCTTTCTGTATAACATACTGAAATTTCAGACCGCTAGCGTTTTTCGTTTGGAAATGAATAATTTTTCGGCGACCGTTAAATCTCGATTTTTCGCACCAGCCACATGGTCAATTAAGCATGCTACGTGAAAACTATTGTCGAAATCATTATTTTCAATCGAAATAACCTAATTAAACCGATTTTCAATCAAAAATAGAACATTTAAAATTTATATCATATCTGGAAGGTATGGTTTGACGAAAATTTTTTTGAAAATTAAAATTTTTTCGACGACCGTTAAATCTCGATATTTCGCACCACCCACCCACGTAGACAATTAAGCATGCTAAATTTTGCTGTTATCTAGGTTGAATGTATAATATATATATATATATATATATATATATATATATATATATATATATATATATATATATATATATATATATATATAATATATATATTATATATATATATATATATATATATACATATATATATATATATATATATATATATATATATATAAATATATATGTATATACGGGGTGTAAATGAGTGATGGGCCACCCCTGTAAATTTTTAATGGATTCTTCGATTTTATTGAAATTTGGGTGGTTTATCTCAGACGTCATTTTGAGTTTTTTGACATACATAATCAAGATGGCTGACTTCCGGTTCCACAGAAAACGATATAAAAATTAAAAATTCAAATGGAACACCCTGTATATTTTTACACATTTTAATGTTGAGGCTTCAAATACATACATTCCATCTGTCAGAATTTTTTTTCATATTTCGTAAACAGGGTCGGTCTCAGGAGCAAAGGGAACTAATAAGAATGAGATTTTTAATAATTACTTCGTTATTTAAGAATTGAGAAAACTGATGTGTGAATCATTTTGAAGGAATTTGAAGGAGCTTTTTGATATACAGGGTGGCCCATGTAAGTTTCTATTTAAAAAACTGAGTTTTGGTTCGGAAAAGAATTTAATCGTTAACAAACTTCACGTAAAAGAATTATTTGAAAAATTATTACTTTGGGCGATATTTTAAATCAATTATCTATGATTTAGACGACATCGCAGCCATCTACGATAAAAAAAACAAAATGAAAAACAAAATTGAAACGGCGCTAGAATTGACATTTGACAAATGGAATGTATGTATTTGAAGACTCAGAATTATAATATGTAAAAATATATAGGGTGTCCTATTTAAATTTTTAATTTTTAAATCGTTTTCTGTGAAACCGGAAGTCAGCCATACCGATTTTGTATGTGAAAAAATTCACAATTATGTCTGAGATAAACCACCCAAATTTCAATAAAATCGAAGAATCCATTAAAAAGTTATAGGGGTGGCCCATCACTCATTTACACCCATACACACACACATATATATATATATATATATATATATATATATATATATATATATATATATATATATATATATATATATATATATATATATATATATATTTATATATATATATATATATAATCTTGATAAAAATATATTTAGAGTTAAAAAAATCTATTTTTTTAAAAATTTGATAAAAAAATAAAAATATATATATATATATATATATATATATATATATATATATATATATATATATATATATATAAATAGAACAGTAATAACTGAATTTTAGGTTTCCAGGGATTTTTTATGCCGAGGAAATTATCCAAAATAGGATACGAATTCAAAGACGCCAATTTCCATTTACTTTAAAATGGAAACTAGGCACTCACAATAAGAGCCCCATTTTATGGCTCACACGATGTGACAGTTTTGCCGTTTCGGAACATTTCTGATTGAAATCCGAATATTCTTTTGTTCGGTATGTCAATACAGATTTCACGTAAGAGTAGTATTTTCCATAGGATTATCCCATTTCTTTCGCCGAATACTCAGAATATCGGGGAAATACACAAGACTAAATTTGATCACTTCCTCTTCTCGATAATTGAAACGGATTTTCAGTTCATTCATTCATGCTTTTTTGAAAAGAAGAGTACCTAGAGATAGGTAGTTTTTCACTATATTTTTCTAGTTCACGGCCGTTTTTCTCTCAGTACACCCTCGTTATTCTTTCTGCTCAAGTATTCCTACTATCTATGGAATTGTGTATTTTTTTAAAGATTTTTTTTTAATAGGGATCTTTCAAGCCTTTTCTCTTTGCAAGGAAAACTACTCGTATTTGTTAATCTATTCTGATCCAATTGGAAATATTTTAATACTCTTCCTCTACTGAAGTTTTAAAAACATGATGCTCAGATAAAGAACATATCTAATACTACAACAAGCTCGGATGTCCTTCCAGAAGAGCACACATTACAAACGGAGTTTGCCGACAAATGAAAATTGATATAATTAGAGATCAGCCATATTAATGTTTTGAGCAGGTTTTCACTTTGAAAACCTGCTTATTACAATGGGTGCGATTAGCAAAGTTGGACCTAGGACCAAGATAGTTTTTCTTTTCATGCTGATTGGCACCAAAAACTCAATTTCATATATCTATATATATATATATATATAACTGAGATTGAATTCTCGCACATCACTTGGTGAAACATCATAAAGAATAAAGTATAAACTTTAAAATAAAAAACACTTGGCTTATCTTTCACAATAAAAAAAATATTTAGATACTGTATTTAGCAGTAACCAAAAGTCGACATGTTTCGAGTTATGAACTCATTATCAAGACTGACTGATAATGAGTTCATAACTCGAAACATTTATATTGTGAAACATAAGCCAAGTGTTTTTTATTTTAAAGTTTATACTTCATTCTATATATATATATATATATATATATATATATATATATATATATATATATATATATATATATTTATGTATGTATGTATGTAAGAGCTTATGTATTTTAGCGTTGTTTACACGATAAAGGGCGCAATTTTTAAGCAATAGGGTTGAAAGTTTGTAAATATGTAGTTTCGTATGATATCTTGGATGGTTTTTGGTTCGAATTGGTTGGGAGGTTGCCCCCTGGGGGGAAATAAATACTGTTTACAGGATGAATGGCGCAATTTTGTAGCAAAAGAGCTCGTAAATAGATAGTCTCGTATGATATCTTGGATGGGATTGTTTTTGGTTCAAATTGGTTGGAGGGTTGACCCCTTGGGGGGGAAATAAATCTTGTTTACAGGATAAATGGCTAAATTTCGTAGCAATAGGGTTGAGAGTTTGTGAATAGGTAGTTTCGTATGATATCTTGTACGCGGAACTGTGTTTGGTTCGAATTGATTGTGGGGTTGACCACCTGGGGGAGGAAATAAATCTTGTTTACACGATAAAGCTCGCAATTTTGGAGTAATAGGGTTGGAATTTTGTAAGTAGGCGGTTTAAATTGGTTGGCGGTTGGCCCCCTGGGGGTTGGCCCCCTGGGGGTAGAAATAATGTTTATATGATAAAGTGCGTAATTTTGGAGCAATAGCATTAATAGGATTGAAAGTTTGTGACAAGGTAGTTTCGTATGATATATTAGATGGGATTGGTTTTGGTAGGAATTGCTTAGGGGGTTGACCCCCCGGAGAGGAAATAAATCTTGATTTCACGATAGGAGGCGCAATTTTGGAAACATAGTGTTGAAACTTTGTATGTAGGTAGTTTCGTATGATATCGTGGATGGTATTTATTCATTTATACATTGGTTGGGGGGTTTACCCCCCGAGGTGGAAATACATATTGTTTACACGCAATTTTTGTTTTTAGGATTTGGTACTAAAA
This sequence comes from Cynegetis impunctata, assembly GCA_030704885.1. NCBI lineage: Eukaryota > Metazoa > Arthropoda > Insecta > Coleoptera > Coccinellidae > Cynegetis > Cynegetis impunctata. The sequence continues at coordinate 324,270 of JARQZK010003667.1, forward strand.
TCATGAATGAATGAATAGATTTTTTAAACTGGATACGTTTTGAAAACCTGCCTTTCTAATGGAGCTCGCTCCGATAGAGTTTTTTTTTATTATACGTGAGAATATTTTCGTAGAGTACCTTCCGTAGTGAAACATGTCTTCAACGTTTCCTGGAAATTATCTAATATAATCATCTTTGATTATCACTTCACGATAGTCCCCTACTTACCGATGACCTCATTCTGATTGATGATTTGAGTGAAGAAAGACCTAATATATGATATTGTAGAGGTTGCCGGACGGAAATATGGTCCAGTTTTTTTTTTCGGCCCTATAATAGAAGTTTTCGATTCCATCGCTGTAGCTGTGGAAAAAAAAGTGGTGTAGAATGCAAAAAACATTTGACCGTTATTTCTCGAATGGAATATCTCTGTAAGACCCTCACCTATCTGGAAGTGAAGGTTGCCTGACAAGCCAGCTGTCAGTTTTATTGTAAACGCCCTCCACAGCGATTCATACGTGTTCTTGAATTTCGGAGCGGGCTGCGCTGTTCTCAACTGTATATGACGCTTCATATATAGCTAAACGTCATTCTCGTGCGCACTGATTATCATCACAAGTACATTTTCCAATTTTTATAATAGTAGTACTCTGAATTTTGTGATTTATTTGGTTTTTAAAGTGAAGAAATGTCGCTACAATTAATAAATTTGAAAAGAAGAAAATCCAACTCAAAATCATCTTTATTTTGTGATTTACCAGGTAAACTGGTGAACGAACAGAAAAAAAAGTCATTTGAAACGAATCAAAATGCTGCCCATCAACGCAAAGACGAAATTGCAGACAAGTATGAGAAATTTTTTGATCCGACTGCTGATGGACAACACTTCTCGTGGCATAAAAGCTGCATAGCCAGCTATATCAGCGAAAAAAAAATTCATCGTCGTGAAATATCACTGCATAGAGCGCTGGAAAAAAGTGCTTCGTCATCAGGCGTGACTGGCCACTCAACTGAAAGGTCCCGCAAGTCAAAAAGAAGAAGCAGCTAATCGTCGAGTACTCATGCTGTTCCATTTGTGGTCAGACGACGAAAACCAAAATTACAAAACTTTGTCTTTCAATTGAAATCGTCGAAGAAGGCTGCAGCCCAAAAATATTCGTGAAAAAATTTCATAGAACCAATACATGAGCCTCTGAACTATCCAGTTTTGTTTTTCGGCCCTCTAATAGGAGGTTTCGATTCCATCGCTGTAGCTGTGGAAAAACCATTGTTTTTTATTTGTTTGTTCTTGGCTATTGAAAGGTTGTTAGAGTAAGGTAAGAAATAAAAAAACGGCATGATCATAATACAATACAAATTTAATCTTAAAAAAAAAGTGGTTTACGTATTGATAAGTACTGAAAAATAACATTTTCCAATATGCAGGTAAGTTTTGATAATTATTGCCGATGCATTTGCAAAGGTAGATACAATTAATTTCAGCATTATATTTGCAAGGCCTGATTAAAGAAGGTTTTGCCATTTGCACCGGGAACAGCTCTTCATCTCGTCTTTCATAACCAAATTGGAAAAAGTTAAGAGGCTCATGTATTGGTTCTAAGAAATTTTTTCACGAATATGTTTGGGCTGCAGCCTTCAAGCAATGTAAGATTTTGTTAATGAAACATTATTCCTGTAGCACGATTTGTGATATTGGAAGTTTTTGCCTAACAAATCTTCCAGTGTTTCGTAGATACAAAATTTTGTGAACACTCCATCGTGTTGTCGACGCAAAGGATTGAAAATTAGCGTAGTTGCTGAAATTTCAGTTGAAAGATAAAGTTTTGTGATTTTGTTTTTCGTCGTATGACCACAAATGGAACATCATGAGTTACTCGACGATTCGCTGCTTCTTCTTTTTGACTTGCGGGTCCTTTCAGTTGAATGGCCAGCCACGCCTGATGATGAAGCACTTTTTTCCAGCGCTCTATGCATATTTCACGATGACGAATTTTTTCTTCGCTGATACAGCTGGCTATGCAACTTTTATGCCACGAGAAGTGTTGTTCATCAGCAGTCGGATCGAACAACTTCTCAAACTTATCTGCAATTTCGTCTTTGCGTTGATGTGTTGCATTTTGAATCGTTTCAAATGACTTTTTTTTCTCTTCGTTTACCAGTTTACCCGGTAAATCACAAAATAAAGATGATTTTGTGTTCGATTTTCTTCCTTTCAAATTTATTAATTGTAGCGACATTTCTTCACTTTAAAAACCAAATGAATCACAACATTCTGAGTACCTACTACTATTTTAAAAATTGGAAAATGTACTTGTGATGATAATCAGTGCGCACGAGAATGACGTTTAGCTATAACTGAAGCGTCATAAACGGTTGAGAAGAGCGCAGCCCGCTCCAAAATTCAAGAACAGGTATGAGTCGCTGTGGAGGGCGTTTAAAATAAAACTGACAGCTGGCTTGTCAGGCAACCTTCACTTCCGGATAGGTGAGGGTCTTACAGAGATATTCCAGTCCAGAAATAACGGTCAATTGTTTTTGTGCATTTTACACCACTTTTTTTTCCACAGCTACAGCGATGGAATCGAAAACTCCTATTATAGGGCCGAAAAAAAAAAACTGGACCATAATTCCGTCCGGCAACCTCCACAATATCATTCATTAGGTCTTCCTTTACTCAAATCATTAATCAGAATGAGGTCATCGGTTTTTGCAAACGGAATGTTTCTCAGCGCCTGCACTATAACATAAAACGCCTAAAACGAATCATTACTCGTTTTTTAATGAAAAATCATTTTTTTTAGGGTTCCATACCTCGAAAGGAAAAAACGGAACCCTTATAGGATCACTTTGTTGTCCGTCCGTACGTCTGTTTGTCAAGACCCTTTTTCTCAGGAACGCGTGGAGGTATCAACTGGAATTTATATCAAATACTCGAGTCTACTGTCCCTTGGAGCTGTCAAACTTCTAAGCCAACGCAATCAAAATATACAGCCGTTTTTACCGCAAATTTTCGACACTCGCAAGGGAATCAAAACCTACAGGGTACTTCCAGTCATCTCAGAATCTTGAAATTTGGTAGGAAGCAACGTCTTATAGCACAGATAAAATAAAAATTGCGAAAACCCTTGAATTTTTAGTTACATCATATAATAAAAATTTTTTTTACGGAACCCTCGGTGTGCGAGTCCGATTCGCACTTGGCCGGTTCTTGTGAAAAGTAACACCCCATTTCATCAACTTTCCCTGAACCAAATTCGCTCAAAAATAATACAAACCATTCTGATATGGATATCTTCCTGTGCACCAAACTGAACTTAATATCTCAAAAGTTATTGAGGTAGCTAATAGAGTTACAGGCAGACCAACCGACCGACAGAATTTTTTGTTTTCTTTGGGACGTTTTAGGTCGATATAGCTAAAAACTATCACTTCATCACGTTGTAATGTGGAAGTAAAAGCAAAATATAGTTATTCAAAACTCATCATAAATCAAAGAAGCCGATTTTGAGATCTTATCTAGTTCACAATAATGCAAGGAAGAGACTTTAATAGAAAAACTGAACATTATTATTTTGAAAATATAATAACACGTATTATTTTTATAATTTGTGAAACTATGCAGCTGATATTTCATAATATTATTAAGACAAATTAATCCAAAATTAAATATTTAGGTATGAATTAAAACAAAGAAAACTAAAAAATACAATATATAATACTTGAAATTATTATAAAACTTACTGTGAGAATCATGTTAACCAATTTCCTGGCGAAGATTTCATAAGTAATTCCTGAAAAAAACTTCAGTTATATCAATGCCATTTGAAGATAATAATTATTTATTAAAATACCATCAACTCACATCAGTATTTCCGGAATATAAACACCACAAATTTATATAATATCCGAGTTCGTTCTATTTATAGATAATTTTAGCTATATAAATATCTAAAGAGGCCTCGGTAGACCAGCGGTAAGGTGAACGGCCTTATACCGTTTGTGAACCGAGGATTGTGGGTTCGAGTCCCACCTCGCTCTTGGGTGTTGTGTGTGTCCGGAATTTAGTGGTTATTTAAGATTGAAATTTGTTGGGTAATGTACATAGTTTACAAGCCCATTGGCCGTTCGGAACCGGCGGTAAACTGTAGGTCCCTCGAGTTTAAAAAAAAAAAAAATATCTAACTTTATAAAGAAATGAAAAACTAACTTTTCAAAGGTTGAAATAAAAATTTATTGAGTAAACGAGTTTCGTCATAACATTGACTTCATCTCGTAGTAAATTATGGTATTACAAAACAATCTATTTATACGAAAAATTGAACACAACGGAGGGGTTCCTAGAGAAACTAAATAACAATAAGCAATTCATTCGGAGTTATTGGTACATTGAACAGATTGAGGAGAGGAGAAGGGTTTACTTCAATCTGGTCGTTAACTAGGTTTCCGGAATTTTTATATTTATTGATGTATAGGGATTCCCAACAGTTAGTTTTGTGGAGATTATTTTCTAACTGTAATATCTTATAATTGTGATTAAAGGTATGGTTTTCTTGAATAAGTTGGCACGCATAGTTAGAGTTAGTTTTCTGCTTAATATAGCTACGTTGGTGCTCGTGTATTCAAGTATCGAAATTTCTAATTGTACCTCCTATATAGAATTAATCACAATCGTTACAGTTGAGTACACACCAGTACGTTCATCTCTATGAATTTTCGATTTGTTGTTTCTTATCAATTTTCCAATGCTATTGTTGGTTTTATATGAAACTCTGAAATGTTTATGAAGAAACAATTTCAGGTTTGCCCAAGTATGTTAAACTGTTAAATACTGTACTTTTCTCGGATATAAGTAGGTAAACTTCTGAAATTGCCATTTTGTATTTTTTCCTCTGAATGAGACTAAGCTAAGTATTGGATTGAAAATTTGGAGATGAAAATTTGGAGATGAAAATAGTTTAATAAATAAAATCCTCTGTTATGTTTCATCTCCAAATTTTCAATCCAATACTTAGCTACGCCGTTCTGATGAGGACCAAAGAGTCCGAAACACGTGTCAACGGCTGCTTCCATATAAACGTACTATACCGATAATTCTACTCCACATCTTTAATGTTTTCCCATGACTAATTTCTTTGTTGTTAGATAAATAGTACCCTATTATTTTTATTTTCAAACATTACGTAGGTAAAGGTTTCTTTGGTTTCCCTTACCATCAAATGATAACTATTTTGAATGTTAATATTAGACTGAATAGCATATAATAAATAATTAGCAAGACAAAGCAGCCTTGTCTTTTCAAAAATTTTTTCGAATCAATAAATGTCAAAGAAATTTCAATTACCAATATCGTAATGAAACGTCAACTTATTAATTAAATCGAGTTTTTTAAGATTCAACCAGCCTGTTATTGCTAATAATTATCAAGAGATTAAAAATAAATATATATATATATATATATATATATATATATATATATATATATATATATATATATATATATATATATAACTTACAAGCCATTTGGCGTTTTAGAGCCGGCTTTAAACTGTAGATCCCTAATGAGATAAAAAAAATTCTTAATCAACTCTCCAAAGGCAGTTGAATTTCACAATATACTAGAGTCTTGACAAGAATTTAGACATGGTTCGCAAAATATAATTTGTCCACGACTGTACTATAAATTATTCATTATACGTGTGCTTCCTGAAGTATAATTATACCTATTATTCACTAGTGTGTATAATGGTTTATTATACACTGCATGACGTCACACTCGAAACGTATGTCCAAACTTGAGACTATCATTCACATTGTTAGGATAGTATTGTTATTAGATTTTTAGGTTTTATGTAGCTAAGATAACTTTTAGGCCAATTATTAGACTAATATTTAATATAATGCCCAACTTATTGAATATTTACTCTAATAAATTATCTATTTCATTTTTATCAGAGTGAAAGAAAGGAATGGAATCGATGTCAAGTGAAATAGTTGACGTTTACGTGAGTATGCAGTTTTCAGTGAACACAGAAAATGTTATGTCAACGCTTTTGATAACTATTTTTATTGTTGAAAATGCAGATTATTACTAATTTTTCCGAGGAAGTCGTGGACAAAGTATAGTATTCTACTCGCACAAAATTACAATTTTTCACTCGGGTGAATTGCGACACTCGCTTGCAGCTCGTGTCGCAAACTTCACCCTCGTGAAAAATAGCAATCATTTTGTGCTCGTTGAATAATATACTAATATAAGGGCTTGAATAATGACAATCTTCATTCATAAAAAAATCGCAAAAATGAGGCAACTTCTAAACGCATTGTATATGTTTGTTAAAGAATGTCTATAACTGACAAGAATTATCTCATAAAATACATAAGTATAATATTACTCATCCACAAATATCTTAAGCTATCTTTCATTCATACACCTATACCAAGAAGGTAGTGGAAACATATGTACATTCAAAAATTCCCGACATCAAACAGCTCATTATCTAGAGCAAACAGTAAATATCGAATATAAGATACTGCTCTGCAGTTGACGTAAGGCCGAGCGTAAGGCATAGGATGGTTTCAAATATTACATCACTTGAATGTTTATTTTAGATTTGCTATAAAGTGAGATTAACCTTCCTGCGTAATCACAATACTAGATGTGATGGAAACTACAAAAAACATTCTTGAAAGGACAAAGGAACAACAAAATTTCGAAGTGTTTCCACTTTCAAAACTGTTATCTGTGATAGTTGTGGTAGGAATGTTTTATTATTATATATTTTAGTGTTTTGACAATCTATGTTTGAGGATTTCAAATAAGGCCATGAAATGGTCGGAAAGTCAATAAACAATTTGCAGGAAACCCACATTTCATTAACTACTATGACCAAATATCATGAACTCTACATTATTGATATACCTATCGATTTTATTTGTATAGAGATGTTGATGATAAAGGTAACTTGCTGTTTAACGGGACACTCGGATAACTAGACTCTTCCAAAATATTCATAAATTCCTAACATAATAGCAGCATTCATTTTGGAAATGAAACAAGATGAATTTTCTAGTTTTGACAAACAAGGTTCCATGCATACGTTACAATATGAAATGACAGCTTTCAATAGCATTGGTTCATTGACTTGTTAATACACCTCTCTCTACCAAGCTAGTTAATCGAGTACTAAGATACGCTGGCTAGTATTTGGGAGGTCTCGGGTTCAAACCCCGGGGCCGACTGGTCTGCCATGAGTTTTTTTCAGAGGTTTCCTCATGGTAATGTAAGTCACTGCTTGCAAACTTATAAGGCGAATGCTGGACCAGTATTAATCCTCTGAACCCTACCCACACTTCCTGTGTTCAATAAATATCCCGTCTCACCTATCCTTAATGCACTTGTACATACAAGTGTATCCTCTGATCTGGCTGAAGGAGTTAATCCCAAACTCAAGCTGCACATACTTCAGGGAGGAATTAAACACATGTGTTTCCTTTTTTCCTCTCTTTAATGTTCATTTCAATCAATAGAAAGGAAGGTATCATCAATTTAACCTATCAATTTAACTATGAAAAATAATTACAAATTAGAAATAAGTAATAGAAAATATGATACATATACAGTTGTTCAAAAAGCTATTTATCAAGTTTATCCTATCACAAAAAAATTAAAATATAGCGCTTTGCTTTAACTTATACTGGAACTCCCAGCATATAGCTCACTTATAAATTTGTTTAAAGCAGAACTCCGATAAACAAATTTTTTGGAAAATATTACAATTCTGAAGAAATAAGAAAATATCTGGTATATACATATATTAAACGCGGCAACCAAAGGTACAGTTGATATGATTGCGTGTTTAATAGTTCTCGTGACGGAAGTATAAATAACTTAAACTGCCTCCAGACCTACAAGACTTTACATCTATAATTCCAACCATTCCGGGTCAACGACTTGTACTCTCCAACCTCTAGAACTTGCACAAATGCACCTGCATCAGGTATTCATCGCTTGTTGTTGCGAATAAAGTATAACGAAGCTCTAAGCTCTCCTGCTTGCAAACCGAAATATAAATCACATTATAATTGCTATCAAGAAATAAACTTATTTAAAAAAATGTGAAGAAATTAGTCCATTCATTCCTTTAGAACTTTTTAGACTTAAACTAACAGGTGTCTACTTGACCATATTCATTGTCAAATTAAATTCTTGTTATCTATCTACTGCCGATAAAATATAACAACAACTAAGTTGGTTTATAGCACAACGATCTTAAAACGTAATGTTTTCATTTCTGGCACGTATACCCTAGAATCTAGAATACATGTCTCATGTCAAAATAAATATTGTATGTATCTGATCAATCATGTTAAGAAAATTTGCTATTTTCAGACAGAATGTATGCAAATGTATCAACAAAGTACTGGGAAATATTTGTAAGCAGAATAGTTTTTCCGCAAACGTCAAAAAATGACGAATTTTTTAACCTCAGTTCTCAATGTTGAAGTTGGATTTCACAGACGTCCTTTTGTTTTAACTTTTTTGTCCGGCCGTGAGCGTACAAAAAAGTACACTTTTTTGTACTCTCACAGCAATATCAAGAACGTCGGGCGGCGGACAGTTGGGTTTCGAATCCGACATAATGTAATCTGTAAGAAAAATTTTATATATTTGAATATAAGTCATTTCTTAAAACTCGGGTAGGTACTTACCAAAAACACACAGTCCTATAATGCGTGAATAAGTGACTTTAAATGTTTCTGACAATTATTTTGTTGAATTGTCAAATTTGTGTTGCCTTGACATCTACAAAACAAGTAAGCAAAGCAATCTAGTTTTACGTTTCTTCACATCTAATCCTTTTTAAAAATATTCTCTCAATTCTATAGTTTGAACACCGTTTGCGGAAAAAATCGCACTAAAATTGTCGGCTGAACGCAGTGAGGCCGACAATTGTCTAAAATTGTCGGCCTCACTGCGTTCAGCCGACAAACATTTAGTTTCGCCACAAAAAGTATCACTTCTATTCCTAATAAAACAATATACTGTTCTTTTATTCATCATTTGTGAAAGGTTTCTTAGTTACATTTCTCTATGACATCTCTTATCATGTTTGCATTCAATCATCTACTCTAATGTTGTAGTCATTTCTATGTTTTTTTGCAAGATTAATAGAATGCAATATACGGTATTTTTGATCCGCAGCAATTGATGAAAACACTCGTTTGAGTCAGTTTTCATAGTTTTTCACAAATCACCAACCTGATCTATGGTTTCGAGCTGTCACAGACTTTCAATGCTCACATTTATGAAGCTATTGTGGAGGAAATTGTGTTACGAGGTTTAAAGGGTGATTAAATAAATGGAAATGAATTAGTTACCTAAAGAATCTATCTGTTTGAATCTGAAGATGGGTGATAAACTTAACAATTGTAAATCATTTAAAAACGTTACGGAAAGTTGACTTTATAAATATAAATTCACACCATAACTTTAGATAATAGAAACTAGAGAAAATATACCAAATCAAGGACAAGAGTCAGTGTTGTTTACTCGAGGGGGAATAACTCATGCAATCCTTTCTCGTTTACTTCTGAAATGTGCCATATAGGTCTCTAGAAACCACAGCTCCACCACCGAAAATAAATTATCATTAAATGGATGAGATATGAAGGAAATCTTAGTAAATCAAGATACAGGCTGGCACAAACACGATGACAAATTCGGGAAATCTATAATATCAAGTGTGATTAGCTAACTAGATATAAATTAGTTGAATCAGTCAAAATTTTGAAATTTTTTTAACTTCACATTTTTATCTCATATACAAACAACGCAAAAGTCTAGACATATTTTTGTAAGTAGGCCTGCTTTAACCCGTAATAAATTTAGAAAACAAAAAGTTTAGAACAAACAAGAAATTCAAAGGAACGATATTTAAAAAATAAGGAATGCACATCACGTTGGTTGACCACAGCTCTAAATAATCATAGCGTTTATTCTCAAAGTCATGTTGTTGATGTCTGCTTGGGGTATTTGTATCCATTGTAATTTCAGAAGCTCTCGGAATTGAAACGCAGTTTAAATTTTGACTATATGTGGAGTTAAACGTTGTTTTAGTATGCCTAAAGTGAATAATGAAGAGGACACCAAAGAACTTCGAAGCGATGTCAAATAAGAAACCTTCCCAGGAAATGAATAACAACCTGAGAACAACCTGAGGAAGGACAACGCTCAAAGGCGAAAGGACGAGGTTGCTACTTCCCATAAAATACGTGCTCAATGGGATTCAAATCAGGAGAATGTGGTGGCCATGGCAATACATAAATGCCCTCGTTATCCAACCACTTTGCTACAATATCATCTATTAGTTGGAAGTTTTGTTCAGCAGTACCAGCAAATAAGCGAAGGACAATTGGAGGATAGTATCCAAATAATGCTGACTTGTTTTAGTTTATAACGCCCCATATTATTATTATTCTTCCACCTCTCTATGTGTAAACTTCCAGTTCATCTCCCAAGCGTTCCACATTTCCGGAGCTTCTCCACACAACGAGAATCTGGACGAAATCCAAATTTCCATCCGATTTTTTAAAATTTTAACGCCAGTTCATTCTTGCAACTGAACTGCCTCTAGAAAGAAGAGGACATTATTTTTGGAAAAAAAAACCATTTGGAAAAACAGCCTAGAATTAATGCAAAAATTTGAATGAGAAAATATGAAAATTCATTCACTAAATGAATAAAAACAAACAAAAATCAAAAACAAATTTTATGCAAAACTTGTTGAACTTGCAAATCACCATACGCGAGTCCTTTCCAGCGTTCGTTCAATGAATCAAAAAAATGCGGATAGCTGAACATTTAATTTCATTCGAGTTAAGAATGCCTTAACAAGAGACAACGACAACATTAAAAGAATCATAAATTCGAAATAAAGGGCACGTCTCTTGAATAATTGATGAAAACGGGATAACAGTGACATTTCTCTGAGAAGCATAAAAGAAAAGAAATGACATTCTAGAATTCGTAATTATATCAGAGAATAATCCGCCCCCAGATTCCGCGATTAGATTTCAACAAAAACCTGGCAAACCTTTTCGTCCGATAAAGAAACCCTTACAAAAACAAGTAATGGCCTGAATTCCGATTACTGAAAACGGCATTAAATGTCTATCCCCAATAAATGTTGGATAAGGGCGATTCTCATTAAACGCAATTAATGGCTTCTTAGATAGAAGTAGGTGAAAATATTATTAATTGATGAGACCAATACTTGATGTCAATCGATAGACATATTGAAACAAAGGCTCAATAACAGCAATAAATTAATGAAAAATATACTAGTTGACCATAGTCAGTGTCATATATCACATAAAGTGAACAAGGAATATATCTATCTATACATTCATCTATCTAGCTATCTATCTATAATTCTATCTATCTGACCCGGCAAACGTTGTTCTGTCATATAAATTATTTTTATCTATCTATTCATCTATCTATCTTCTATTCATCTATCTGCCGATGGATCTCTATCTATCTATATATCTACCTATATATCTATCTATCTGACACGGCAAACGTTGTTCTGTCATATAAATTATTTTTATCTATATATTCATCTATCTATCTATATCTATTCATCTATCTGCCGATGTATCTCTATCTATCTATCTATATATCTACCTATATATCCGTCTATCTGACCTGGCAAACGTTGTTCTGTCATATAAATTATTTTTATCTATCTAGTCATCTGTCTATCTATATTTATTCATCTATCCGCCGATGTATCTCTATCTATCTATATATTCATCTATCTATCTATATATCTACCTATATATCTATCTATCAATCTATCTGACCCGGCAAACGTTGTTCTGCCATATAAATTATTTTTATCTATCTAGTCATCTATCTATCTATCTATCTATCTATCTATATTTATTCATCTATCTCCCGATGTATCTCTATCTATCTATATACTTATCTATCTATCTATATATCTACCTATATATCTATCTATCAATCTATATGACTCGGCAAACGTTGTTCTGCCATATAAATTATTTCATTTTTCACTTGTATAATATTATCTGTTGATTTTACCTTAGATACGGTTGCTATAAATACACTCATTGTACTCTAGGGCGTTATGAGCAGGCATTATGGATCATAACGCCGGCTTATTGTACGAGGAGAAATGAACCAACTTGCATTGATTTAATACTTCATAATCCTTGTCGTATACGACTCTGGATTTCTCTGGCAATGAATTATTCGCAGCTTTGGCTGCATGGCTATGATATTCTTGGGTAAATTCATTTTCATTTCCATTATTTCTATAAGACTACACAAAGAAAGCAGCAATGACATTCACTAAATATGATGACAAAAATATTCACAAACGTCAAAATATTAACAAATGACATTCCTACTACGAGAAGGAAAACGGAAAGTATAGGAGCAATGAACCGAATTTTAAATCTATTTTTATTATTATAAAATAATAACTAAAATCTTGTATGCACCACGTGCGTTACTAGATTCTAACATTTATCCCTCAGCCCCCGGGCGTTAGGATCTATATAACGCACTTGGTACATAAATAACTATTTATATATCATCCATCTATCCTCTTATCTATCTATCTACCTATATCTCTATCTATCAATCTATCCGACCCGGCAAACGTTATTTAAATAATGTATATGTCAACACAACGTGTACCGGAATATAACTATGTGATATGATAATAATTACATATATTTATTTTGCTAAGATAGTTCTAAATAATAGAGCACCAAAAATTGAAAAAAAGTAAGAATAATTTCACCCTATTGCGTTTATTATAATATAAATTTAACTTATACTTTGGCCTCAGCAACACGTGGCCATAAATTGTAGGTTATTACTTAAATCGTTAGTACTTTTAACATAGCGCCATCAGCTAGATACCTACTCAATGCAGTCAGCTAACTACATCATACGGCCATCTGTTAGTACCTTATCGAACTAACAGAGATAATAAACAAATAATTCGCAATATTGAAATTATTAGTTGCAATATAAACTATCCTATCTCGTAAGTTGGAACAGAACACACATTTGAAAAAAAGCGTTAAAATCGGTTCAGTATTTTCGGAGTTCAGCTCAGAGAAACATCGTGACACTGGAATTACTTAAATATAATAGATGATTGTCTCTCGAAAGCACGCCGAAAATAATAAACAAATTCATATGAACTTCGTTCGAATAGTTTTGTTCCATCGTTTTTGAAGGTATTTGAAACTTCTGATATGTCGAAAATTTCGATATTATTAGTAGATTGTCACAACGTTACTGTCAAATAGTGATCATGGCATGCTTCTCAAATACCGAATGGGGGCACCATGTACAAGGAACATTTTCACAAATAAATGCTAATACGTCCGAAACCTGACTAGTTAGATATAGGTATGTACATAGATAAAAAGCAAATTCCAGCAGCTTTCCGAATCTCCAATAATATACAGGGCATTCCGTTTGAAATAATCAATTTTCAGTCACTTTTTCAAGCAAACAAAATAACCGAATTTTTTAACCACTCTGTATTGTAACGCAGATTAGGCTGGAGTGTAGGAAGCTCACCAAACTCCATCCCAAATTTCGATATCACAATCTCTCAACTCAAAGATATCAGCGTTTTAATAGGTCTTGATTTCCGAAGAAAAAAAATGAAAATAATTTTTATTTAGAAAACGGTAACAGATAGGTATAGGAAAATATCATGAAAAGTTATTGGGAAATTGTTGGAGATTCTAAAAATAATATTTTATACAGGGTGTTTGAAAAAATAAAGTTGCTACTACTTTCTAATAGAAGTGGCAACACCGCATTACCAAAAATATATTAGTTGGATGGAGAATGTCCGACAATGCCCTCCATTGAATTTTCAAAGCTGTACGGTTCGCCAGAAACGTCTAATGTGCCATCCACAGTGAATCACCCTGTACATATATATATATATATATATATATATATATATATATATATATATATATATATATATATATATGTGTGTGTGTGTGTGTGTGTGTGTATACATATTACCCATTTAGCTCATTCCCTGATTTCTGAACACGATTTTGAATTTAATTTTTCATGGTGTGAACTTTTATTTTGTCTGTGCGCGGAATAAGAACTCTACGACGAGGTTATTTTCAGGCGAATAATTTACAGATGTTTTCCAAGAAAGAGAGCCACTTTCATGTATCTGGAATCCCACAAAGGCTCACAGCAACCCTGTTTTCCATTCCAATTCAATCTCAGTTCTTGTGTTTGACATTTCAGACATTCACGATATCTGAATGATGTGCTTATGTGATGTCTGTTTTTCATCCTTTTGAAATGTTACCCCGCGGGCGTTCCTTTCATATGAAGAATATCCCTTTTATTCATTCCTTTTTCGAATGAAACTCGAAAATATCAAAGAATACAAATTGGATTCAAGATTCGAAGGGTATAAGGTGAATCATTAAGGTTATTAGCGAGGACTGAAATTGAATGGCACTTTTCTGAATACTCTTCAATTGGTCCATGAATATTGGATGCTTAAATTAGTGTAGCAAAGTGCTGAAAAAATTCACATCGAGAAAATCAGAAAGAAATTTCAATCTATATATTACATGTGTAATATACATAATTATTATATAATTAGTACAATGTATATATATATATATATATATATATATATATATATATATATATATATATATATATATATATATATATATATATATATATATATATATATATATATATATATATATATATATATATATATATATATATATATACAGGGTGTCCCGTAAATAACACGCCAGAGTGACACTGGAGGTAGATTGGCTTCAGGTCAATCAGATAACATCAACATGACCTCAGTAAAAGTTTTCTGGTTTTCGAGATATTGCCATTCTTATGTTTTTTCAAAAACCTATACTTTTTGGTAATTTTCTCGCCTGTTTTGAATATAAATAAGTTCTAACTCATGGTTTCTTTTTCTTGTGCTATCATCAATATATGGTTGAGACAATCGACCTATCATTTCATCGAAAACTATCTCGCTAACCTCAAAAAAAAATCAAGTTTTTTCAATTTAATTTAAATCCGAAAACCTCAGTAAAGTTTGACTATTTACTGTGAAAAAATATTGTACCAGACAAAATCATCAAATGATTTTAAAAACTAGCCTATTCAATGCTCTTTCGAAAACGGTATAACATTTCTGGTTTTTCTCTTTCAAAAGTCTAAAAATTCCATTTTTTGTCACTGAAGTCGTGCTACCTGCGAAATACACTACGCCGCAAATTTAACGCATACATTAAATATTTCCTAAGTTTTGACTGAATATTTTCTCAGGCGGTGATCCGATTTGAATAAATTTTTCACCAAATAGTAGCTCCGTTTCTTGAGAAAATGTAATAGTTATAAGATGATCAAAAAAAATGAATAAACTCATTGTAAACGGTGTTTGAATAGCGACATGTTTTCTTCGTCCAAGTTTGCATCCTTCTGCGGGCAATATCGGGTAGCTCAGGCAAAAAAAAAATAGACGGTGTTATAATCGCATGTCTTCTGATTAATTTGTTTTTTCAATCGTCTGTTTACCTTGAGCCACTTGAAAGATATTCATGTTTTTATAACCACTCACACTTTTCAAACAAAAAAGTTTAAAAAAATTTCGTTTGAAAAGTGTGAGCGTTTATAAAAACATGAATATCTTTTGAGTGTCTCGAGATAAACAGACGATTGAAAAAACAAATTACTCAGAAGACATGCGATTATAACACCGTCTATTTTTTTTCTGCCTGAGCTACCCGATATTGCCCGTAGAAGGATGGAAACTTGGACGAAGAAAACAGGTCGCTATTCAAACACCCTGTACAATAAGTTTATTCATTTTTTTTATCATCTGATAACTATTGCATTTTCTCAAAGAACGGAGCTACAATTTGGTGAAAAATTTATTCAAATCGGATCACCGCCTGCGAATATATTCAGTCAAAACTTAGGAAATATTTAATGTATACATTAAATTTGCGGCGCAGTGTATTTCGCAAGTAACACGACTTCAATGACAAAAATTGGAATTTTTAGACTTTTAAAAGAAAAAAATCAATATTTTTTCACAGTAGATAGTCAAACTTTACTTAAGGTTTCGGATTTAAATTGAAACAACTTGATTTTTTTTTAGAGTTTAGCGAGTTAGTTTTCAATAAAATGATAGGTCGATTGTCTCAACCATATATTGATGATAGCAGAAGAAAAAAAAACCATGAGTTAGAACTTATTTATATTCAAAACAGGCGAGAAAATGACCAAAAAGTATAGATTTTTCAAAAAAACATAAGACTGTCAATATCTCGAAAACCAGAAAACTTTTACTGAGGTCATGTTGATGTTATCTGATTGACGTGAAGCCAATCTACCTCCAGTGTCACTCTGGCGTGTTATTTACGGGACACCCTGTATATATATATATATATATATATATATATATATATATATATATATATAAGAAATTAAAAATCTTCAGTACTTAGCAGAGCTCCGTCGCTCAGGTTTTTTTATACCCTAATTTTTATACTTATTCAAATATTAGGCTCCTATGCCAATTTGGAGTAGCTGTAGAGTAGTGCAAAACCATAGTATCGAACAAAAACATGAAGTATTTATGTTTAAATGGCAGTGGTTGTGTGAAAGAATTGACACCCATAAAGGATTTTGACTCAACTTCAACTCTAACCACCTACGAAATTTCAACCCTTTAACACAACTGCAGAAACTTTTGACGTGCACAAAACCTCGAAAAATATTAATGAGCAAGAAATCTCTACATGGAAAAAAGTTGATAGTTCCAAGAGGTATCCTCGTTTAAATTTTCAACCCTCTAACTCAATTTGGTGGGTGTGGATAGAGGTGCAAAAATCCTTCATCCACATATTCTGCTACCGCTCATACATCTCCCCGCCACTCCCTTACCAAAAGTTTTGAGATGCCGAAATTATATAATTTACCAACTTTTTGACAGTTTGTTCGTGTACAACTCCAGATACCAAGATACCAAAAATCTCAAAATTCATCTTCCGAGAGATATAAAACAGATTGAAAAAGAGTGCGCTTTCAATTTTCTATTAGCACACTGCTAATTTTCTATTAGCACACTGCTAATTTTCTATTAGCACACTGCTAATTTTCTATTACCATACTGCTAATTTTCTGTTACCACACTACTAATTTTCTATTAGCACACTGCTAATTTTCTATACAGCGCAACATTCTATTAATCTCAGGGAAATACTACTACTTAATAAGTTCAAAAGAACCAATAACAACAATAAGAACTCGGGATTTTCAATATATGTCATTAAAATATTATAACAATTGACTCCAAGCACCCCACGCTTTTCTACAATGAAAGAGATTTTTTTGTTACACTATTTCTAATCTAAATTTATTGAAAATTATTTTCTACTTTTCAGTTTGCTTTTCTATTAGAGTTTTTTAATTTGGTTAAACTATATTTTTCACCTACCTATGTTTCGCCTAACTATTTTTGTAAACTCTTTCTCGTATAATGCTATATCGTTATATAAAATATCTAGGGATATTAAAAACCTTTCATTACCTAGTTTCAAGAAGATGATCTGATCAAAACTCCTATCCGTACATATGAATTTTTAGTTTTTGTTATAGGTCAATGCATAAACTTCATGTTGTTATTTTATATTTAACATTTACATTGATATCTAATAATTTGTGATTAATTTGAATTTTCATTTTATGTGATTCTATATTTGTTGATATTTCATTTTACATTCAGTTATTTTCAATCATTATTTTATATCATTTTCCTTATTTTTATTTTATTTTTTGTTTGTTTTTTTTATAATTTGAGGTTGAGTACGAGACTAAACTTTGCCTCTTAATATTGTTATCACTGTACTTGAAGAATATAAATAAAGTCCTTATTATTATTATATAACAGTATTAGAATCGAGATTAGAAAGAATAGATGAAGAGTTTCAAAGGTTTGTTGGTCGGGATGATTATTAAAAAAACCAATTCAATAATTTGTCGACGTTTCGTTTATTTTTGTAAACTTCCTCAGGGTTGTGAAATAAACGTTTATGAAATCGACACAAATTACGAATGAAAAGACAAAAGTGTGTAACTTGTATAAACTGAACTTCATAATTTCACTGCAAAATGAGCGATTTTCTGTAATATAATGAGAAACCGATTAAATATTATTGTACAACAGCTTAATTTCATAAGCGTTCATTCTTCAATTAGCTCCTTGATTAACAGTTCAGGTACCTATATTTATAGGCAAGCTATATAATTTATTATTGCAGACCTTGGGACGCTTCATAGTTTCACGGCTCATGAAACTATGAATATCGTTTATAATTCCATAATAAACCCAATAGACAATGTAGTAATATTGATTAACGAGCTTTCGCTAAATACTTCACATATAGGGGTTGTTGGGAAGTATATTACGAAATCGATTCAGATTAGACTAGCAATAGAATCTAATGAAAATAAATCTTTCCCAAATTGAAAAGATTTTTCGGAGGATCCAATCTGAAACTTACTTTTACCTTCTTGGCCATTTCATCAACAAAGTATTAGTCCAAGATCCCAGAGCCGCCAGATGTTACTTATTTTCTCAGCGATAATATGTAGGTATAGGATGATGTAGTGTTCTTATGTACTTTCTGTGTATGGATACCTGATACCTCGTGCCCACGGCCAATTTCCAAGTACCAGGTGCTAAAGATGTAAACAAACTCAACTCACTTTTCTCATTTTCTCAGTCTTGATTTTTATATATGATACTCAGGGAACTATTTCAATACCTTACGCAAGCAGTCAGACCGATCGTATGGGCCAAACATCCCGCCAGACACAAATAAAGTGTCTCTATGAGTATGACAGTATGAGCGAAATGTTATGATTTGCTCATCTAAGCGCGATAGTGATTATCTATGCGCGTCGATCTCCCTTCTATACTTACTGTCATGACATTTCGCTCATACTGTCATACTCATAAGGACACTTTATTTGTGTCTGGCGGGATGTTTGGCCATACGATCGGTCTGGCTGCTTGCAGAAGGTATTGAAATAGTTCCCTGAGTATCATATATAAAAATCAAGACTGAGAATATAAGAAAAGTGAGTTGAGTATTTTTCCATCTTTAGCACCTGGTACGTGGAAATTGGCCGTAGGCACGAGGTAGCAGGTATCCATACACAGAAAGTACATACGAGCACTACTTCATCCCACAAATATAATTGCTGAGAAAATAAGTAACGTCTGGCGGCTCTGGGATTTTTCTCTATGAAGTCTCTTTTATGAACTGAATAAATTTAAATGAATTATTATAATAATTACATAAAGTGAACAAAAATTCTTCAAAAATTAAAAAAATTATCAAACAACTTTCCAAGGGAGCTGGTTATATGTATTCCGCGACAAGAATTTTACATTCACAATCTAAAAGTGAATTATTGAAATCATCAAGTCAGCTTATTTAACTCGGAGTGAATTTACAAATTTCTAATTGTTTCGCAATACAAATCACGGTCGGGGCTACTATCTGCTTAATAGTTGAAATGAAGAAGATGATAGTACCTATAGCCATATGTTTGTTTAACAAAGAAATATAACTTCAGAGAAGATAGATTTGAAATGGTGAAAGGATTCTTCAAAATATTCAACAGGGCTCAGCAATCGTATTTCTGAGTGAATATTCGATTCATTTCTTACTCGTACTGTCAGCGAATTTGTTGGAGAAAAAACAGGAGGTAGGTATTTCATTACAAAGAGAGCCTGACAATTTACTTTTCATTCATACAGCGTATCAGCAAATGGATTACTATAGAAAAATTTTCATTGTGAATGATATTTCAAACACATGTTCATTGAAATAACTGGTGAATATTTTGAATTATTTACATTTATGCAATGCAAGCTTCATGTTTACAAAGAACTCATTTCCATATTTACATTTTTGGTCGATTTGAGACATATAATTGATATTTTCAAATCAACGTATTTGAATAAATAATATAGTGATACGCAAAATTTGCATATTTTATATAAGCAAAATAAATTGTTCATGTCATAATTTCTAACACGAGAATTTGGATCATCATGCGTACACAGAAAAACTGATAGAAAAATGAATCATTTTCAACAAACTGATGAATGATTTAATTCAATGTTTTAATGGAAATTTCAGTCATCAAAGTTATATCTTGAATTGAGGTAAAATAAAGAAACAATTCAAAATGTTAATATTTTTTTAGAAGATGAATGACATAATTATATAATTTTTTTAAATGCATTCTATAAACTAATGTCAACTACTTAACATAGTCTTTTATTTACACAGCAATATCAGAAACTATTGAAGTAAGGTATAGGAAAAGCCAAAGTAACTCATTTTTGAATTAAATTTTCTTTCGAATGGTGTCAAAAAACATAGTAGGAGCAATTTGAAAAAATTGATTTTTCATAATTTTTAAATGCGACATTTGAAAATCGCCTGCGCCTATATGGTACAAAATAGGATGATCGATGTGACATCAGGTATCAGCCTGAAGTGACAGCTAAATGCTCCACAAATTTCAAAACAGTTTACGAGCTACACTCTTTTTCCTTAACTACTTACTACGGCGGTAATTTTTTTCGGAAAAATAAAAATATATCAAAAACTATAATAGATAGAATGACATAACTTAGGTTGTCCCAACTCATAATCTGAAGGACAATCGAACAATGTTAAAAAATGTAGGTTTCCATTTGAAATAAGAAAGTTGGTATCGACTTTTGGCATATCCTGTATAGCTGAAGGACTAAGAATATTTAAGCTAGAACGGACATGACCGATTATGGCAGCGTACCGAATTTCAAGTTTCTAATTCAACAGCAAGTTGAAAAAAAGTCTAATGCACGGCCTACTTAAATCACCCTGTATATATATATATATATATATATATATATATATATATATATATATATATATATATATATATATATATATATATATATATATATATATATATATATAAATATAAACATATATATATATATATTTATATATATATATATATATATATATATATATATATATATATATATATATGTATGTATATACATATATGTATATTTTTTATATATATATATGTACAGGGTGTCCCGAAATTAGACGTCAATATTTCAACAGCATATTATACTTCCAAAAATGGACATAAAAGTTCATATAACCTAGGGTCCGCAATATTTTCGGAACCTGTGAAGGTAATTGGGTATAATTTGGTGCAGTTACGAAACTTTTAACGCTCTATTCAATGTACTGAAAGTTAATATTGCAATATTTTCAGTAGTGGGTAGTGCAGGGTGATATTGGTAAAAAAAATTTCCCAAATTTTTTGATGATCAATTTTTAGTAATTTTTACTTCAAAATTTGAAAATATAAAGCTTTTTGCACAAATAAGATATCCCTCTCATACTTCGCTAGGAAGCAGCATTTTCGAGAAAAGTGCATTTGAATATTTCATTACGAATTGATTGTTGTCCCGAAATTAGACGTCAATATTTTTACCACGTATTCTAAATTCAAAAATAGATATAAAACTTCATATAAACTAGGTTTCACAACTTCTTCGTTTTAAAGGTGAGGACCTGATAACGGTTTTTTATAAATATTATAAGTATTTGAAATCTCTATTCTGGTCTAATGCGAAGTGTGGTGCTTCATTTTCTTAAATTTTTATTTTAAATCCCAAATTTGTAGACTCCCAATGCCCCTCTCCCCAGTTTTGGAACCACTGAACTGAACATCAAGGAACAATTATTTGAGGTTTACTTTGCATACTTCACACAACTCCTCCTCGTTGTCTACTTCTGTTGCGTAAACTATATCTTTTATACGGCCCCAAAAATAGTACTCTAGTGGATTTAAATCCACGGAATAGGACCACCTCTTCTAATCCATTTACCAGGAAATCGCTTGTCTAGCCAATTTCTAATATTCACACCACCGTCGTGCTCTGCCATTGCATAAACTACGTTCAAAGTGGGTATCTACTAATTCTATCTAATAATAAATAGGTTTTTTTCGGGAAACAAGCAGCACAATTAAAAACTGAGCGATTAATAATTGACAGCTAAGTTTTCTTCACCAAGCAACTCTAAAAACGTCATTTGTTTCCAGGTCAACTGATTATTTTCTACTCGATTTGCACATTGAAAAACAAAACAAAAAATCAATTCTTAAAGAAATATTCAAATGCATTTTTCTCGATAATGCTACTCCCTAGCGAAGTTTGAGACCTTTTTTGTACAAAAGCTCCATATTTTCACATTTTGAAGTCAAAATTACTAAAAATTAACCCCCAAAAAATTTGGGCCAAATTATTTGCCAATATCCCCCTGCACTACACACTCCTGAAAATAGTGCAATACTAACTTTTAGTAAATTGAATAGAGCGTAAAAAGTTTTGTAACTGCACCAAATTTTATCCAATTACTTTCACAGGTTTCGAAAATATTTACAAAAAACCACTGTCAAGTCTTCACCTTTAACAGGACCCTAGTTTATATAAACTTTTATCCCTATTTTTGGAAGTAGAATACGTGGTTGAAATATTGTCGTCTAATTTCGGGATATGCTGTATATATATATATATATATATATATATATATATATATATATATATATATATATATATATATATATATATATATCAGTGGCGGCTCGTGAGGTTTTGGTTTGAGGCTACAAGAGGTGTTAAAAAATATACCATAGGCGAAAATTTTTAGGATTTCAAGGTCAACCGCCTTATAATTTAAAGAAAATCAAAGTAAAACAAGCACCCTAAGCTATTAATTTGTTTTCACTTTCGAGTGTCTACCTTGAGACCTACAACTACTATTTACAATATTCACAAAAACTCTTCTCAGCCAATTAGTCAATTCATCTATTCATCAAATTTTTTTTTTCACAAAATAGGTACCTACCTACCTACTTAACGAATTTGTTAACAGCTGGTGAGAGCAAATAAAAAGTTATTATATATTTTTGAAGATTAGCGGGATTCTGCGATCTTTAACGTTAGCAAAATGATCTATAATATCCTCATAAAATTTTTTGTCTTTCGCCAAAAGTTTTACCAATTCCTTTTCAATAGACAACAAACTAATATTTTTCAAACGATCCTGGCTCATTGAATTTCGTAAATAAGTTTTAATTCTCTTAAGAGTGGAAAACGAGCGCTCTACGGAAGCCGATGTCACCGGGATAGAAACAATTAGACATAAGATTTTATAAACTTGGGGTAAATCTTGATTCAAATCATTATCAAAAAGGTATTTAATAGTCCTCACATGATTTTCATTTTGCCCCAAAATTTCATTGTCATTATAAACACACAGTTCACTTTTTATGGCCACCTTATCAAAAAAAGTGTATTTTTGACATAAATTTTCCAAAAGGTTATCTGGAAAATTAGCCGAAAATCCGGTAAACAAATTTTTATTGAGTAAGTCGAAGAAATGCAGTTCTTTCAAATCAGAGAACCTTATTTCTATTTGACCCCTAATAGTATCCAAAATTTCATAAAATATTTGCTTATAGTGAAGCTCCATATCTGCGTAACTGAATTTCTTTCGTTTTGGGCTAAATTGAGTCGTATCATCAGTAGTTTGAAATACAGAAAATGGTTTTTTTAAATAAACTTCTGCACGAAATTCTGAAATTTTTTCCAAAAGAAACTTGAGCCGATTTCGTGAGTAAATTACATCTGAAAACTTGTGCTGTAAGATTTGAAAAACTATTTCTGTTTGTTCAAAAATTAATTTAAAAATGTTTAAAAAATATATAAATTCCTTATCTGTAAGTAAGATATTAATCCGCGTGCGGTATTTAAAGTTACTTTATCGGTGAAAAATTCCTCACTTTCAACTATAGAATTAAATCCTCAAATCCTAAGCGGCCCCAAACAGAGACATTTTCCCTAGTAAAAAGTAAACACTGCCAACAAAATAATTTATTTTTTACCTGTGATCCGGTTAGGCAAGGATGTCTCTCATAATTCCTTGTATTAAAACCGCGGTTTTGTTGTCTGTTACGCTGCACCAAATTGTTTAATTCAGGGGTAGGTCGCAATGTTTTTATCAAAACTTTATCCTCATAACTTAGTGCACTAAAGTTATGGGATAACAAATATTCCACTAAGTCACCATTGAAATTTTTGAAATTAACTTCAGTAACCAAACTCATTTTAAAACAATACCTACGCGAGCAATATAAGTAAACACGCTGCTGTTTTCGGCCATTAGTAACTACGATTCAATTAATGCTTTCCGACGAATTCACTCGATGTCACGCGAAATTCTATAGTTGTGATTGGTCGACATTGAATGAGACTGGTCTCTATCGGTGTTGCTATTTACATGTGTTTTGCTTTTCTATTGCAATGAAGTATTCATTCGGAGTATTTGCACCGTTGTTTGCTTTTCTGTGGCAGGCATAATGAACGTTGAGAATATACCTTTCTAAGCCTCGGCAGCGTTGCCACAAATCTTGAAATGAATGAAATGCAGTAAATGTAAACACCTTCTATCTTAATTAATAAATTATATTATATAATGTAGGTTGAAAGGAAGGTAGGTGCATAAAATAATATGATTTTGATTAATATGAATATGCTGAATGCTGACTATTCAATATAATATATTAGTGATACACGGAATATTATTGAGGAGGAGGCTTAGCCTCCTTAGCCTCCTTTGACTAGCCGCCCCTGATATATATATATATATATATATATAAATAAATTATTTTCTAACATTATTCGAAGAAAAGTCAAAATTACAGCCATATATCTCTCGGACTAAGAAAAAAAGATAGATAAATCTAAGATGTCATGTAGCGTTATTCTCTCGTTTCGATGCTAACACTTTACGATGTTAATCTATCATTTTTTAATCAAGGCGAACGATGGCTGAAACTTCGAATCTTTTTGTGTATCTTTTT
This sequence comes from Cynegetis impunctata, assembly GCA_030704885.1. Classification (NCBI taxonomy): domain Eukaryota; kingdom Metazoa; phylum Arthropoda; class Insecta; order Coleoptera; family Coccinellidae; genus Cynegetis; species Cynegetis impunctata. Next base: position 349,343 of record JARQZK010003667.1, read on the forward strand.
TCCCATATAATGAAAGAATCCCGCCGATACGAAAACTAGGAAAAAGAATACTGAAGAGGAAAACATCTGACCTGTTTTTCCGAGCGTGAAATGAATTTTTCAGCTTATTTACTTCTATTATCTTTTTACATCTTTTTAGAACTTGCGCCCGTCTGAGGTGAAATAAAGTTTCATGAAATTAGTCCATTAGTTTCAACATCTTTCTTTCGAGATAAATTTTCTGAGAAGTTCGCTCAATCGGTTTAAGGGCTCGGTCTGAGTGTCTAACCTGTGTTGAGTTATTTTTCGACAGCATGTTATAAACTAGAGATCTCTAATGTGTATATAGATGTAGTTCATATTGTGATATTTTAGTGTTATACATTCTGTCCTTTTTTTGGAAAACAGCATTTGAAATTATGTGCTAAACGCACTTTCCGACTATAATGCATAAACATATTATTCCCGAGGATCTTGAGTGAACCTCTCGGTAAATCTTCATCAGGTATCATAACCAGGGAAAATATCTACATATCCTCGTATGTATGTATATATATGTATATATATATATATATATATATATATATATATATATATATATATATATATATATATATATATATATATATATATATATATATATATATATATATATATATATATATATATATATATATATATATATATATATATATATATATATATATATATATATATATATATATATATATATATATATATATATATATATATATATATATATATACCTATATATATATATATATAAAAATATATATATATATATATATATATATACCTATATATATATATATATATATATATATATATATCAGTGGCGGCTCGTGAGGTTTTGGTTTGAGGAGGCTACAAGAGGTGTTAAAAAATACACCATAGGCGAAAATTTTTAGGATTTCAAGGTCAATCGCCTTATAATTTAAAGAAAATCAAAGTAAAACAAGCACCATAAGCTATTAAATTGTAAAAAAGTGTATTTTTGACATGAATTTTCCAAAAGGTTATCTGAAAAATTAGCCGAAAATCCGGTAAACCAATTATTATTGAGTAAGTCGAAAAAATGCAGTTCTTTCAAATCAGAGAACCTTATTTCTATTTGACCCCTGATAGTATCCAAAATTTCATAAAATATTTGCTTACAAAGAAGCTCCATATCTGCGTAACTGAATTTCTTTCGTTTTGGGCTAAATTGAGTCGTATCATCAGTAGTTTGAAATACAGAAAATAGTTTTTTAAAATAAACTTCTGCACGAAATTCTGAAATTTTTTCCAAAAGAAACTTGAGCCGATTTCGTGAGTAAATTACATCTGAAAACTTGTGCTGTAAGATTCGAAAAACTATTTCTGTTTGTTCAAAAATTAATTTAAAGATGTTTAAAAAATATATAAATTCCTTATCTTGTAAGTAAGATATTAATCCGCGTGCTGTATTTAAAGTTACTTTATCGGTGAAAAATTCCTCACTTTCAACTAGGTATAGAATTAAATCCTCGAATCCTAAGCGGCCCCAAATAGAGACATTTTCACTAGTAAAAAGTAAACACTGCTAACAAAATAATCTATTTTTTACCTGTGATCCGGTTAGGCAAGGATGTCTCTCATAATTCCTTGTATTAAAACCGCGGTTTTGTGTCTGTTACGCTGCACCAAATTTTTTAATTCAGGGGTAGTTCGCAATGTTTTTATCAAAACTTTATCCTCATAACTTAGTGCACTAAAGTTATGGGATAACAAATATTCCACTAAGTCACCATTGAAATTTTTGAAATTAACTTCAGTAACCAAACTCATTTTGAAACAATACGCGAGCAATATAAGTAAACACGCTGCTGTTTTCGACCATTAGTAACTACGATCACACTACGATTCAATTAATGCTTTCCAACGAATTCACTCGATGTCACGCGAAATTCTATAGTTATGATTGGTCGACATTGTATGAGACTGGGTTCCTGTCGGTGTTGCCATTTACATGTGATTTGCTTTTCTATTGCAATAAAGTATTCATTGACAGTATTCGCACCGTTGTTTGCTTTTCTGTGGCAGGCATAATGAACGTTGAGAATATACCTTTCTAAGCCTCCGCAGCGTTGCCACAAATCTTGAAATGAATGAAATGCAGTAAATGTAAATACCATTATATAATGTAGGTTGAAAGGAAGGTAGGTGCATAAAATAATATGATTTTGATTAATATGAATATGCTGAATGCTGACTATTTAATATAATATATTAGTGATACACGGAATATTATTGAGGAGGCTTAGCCTCCTTAGCCTCCTTTGACTAGCCGCCCCTGATATATATATATATATATATATATATAAAATTATTTATTCGAATTGTTGTTGCCTGTGATCTATTTTTGATCTCTTGATAATTATTAGCAATAACAGGCTGGTTGAATCTTAAAAAACTCGATTTTATTAAAAAGTTGACGTTTCACTACGACATTTGTAGTTTATCAAAACTTTTGAAAAAATTGAAATCTCCTTGACATTTATTGATTTGAAAAAATTTAAATAGACTAAGACTGCTTTGTCTCGCTAAAATTTTTTTCCGAATGTGGTTGTTCTTTGTTATTTATTACGTGCTATTCAGTCTAATATCAACATTCAAAATTGTTATCATTAGATGGCAAGGGAAACCACAGAAACCTTTACCTACGTAATGTTCGAAAATAAAAATAATAGGGTACTATTTATCTAACAACAAAGAAATTAGTGGCTGGAAAATATTAAAAAAGTAGAGCAGAATTATCGGTATAGAACGTTTATATGGAAGCAGCCGTTGACACGTGTTTCGGACTCTTTGGTCCTCATCAGAACGGCGTAGCAAAGCATTGGATTGAAAATTTGGAGATGAAAATAGTACAACAAATAAAAACCTCTGCTACGGAAGACAATCACACCTTTGTGGACTATTGTTTGAACTCTCCGGTTTGGGAGATTTGGTCAAACTCTGCCACGGAAGCGATTAATGCCATCCGCGAGATCTCAGAACGAGTAAATAAACAATAATAAAGAAATAAGTCGCGGGAAAATATTAAATAAGTAGCAAAATTATCGGTATAGCCCGTTTATATGGAAGTAGCCGTTTTTAATGAAATTTTTATTTAGAATTTCAAATCTTTTAAAAAGGTACTCACAATCTAGAACAATGTTTGAAACTCTCAGCTTAAGTTTGGGATCATTGCCATATTTTCAGCTTGCAATATTTAATTATTTATTCGAATTGTTGTTGCCTGTGATCTATTTTTAATCTCTTGATAATTATTTAGTAATAATAGTAGTGAAACGTCAACTTTTTAATAAAATCGAGTTTTTTAAGATTCAACCAGCCTGTTATTGCTAATAATTATCAAGAGATTATATATATATATATATATATATATATATATATATATATATATATATATATATATATATATATATATATATATATAATCAGGATCTATAATTTCCTGACAATTCCAGAATATTCTAGGTGATTTTATTATTTTTCCAGATGTATCGCGATTCGATTTTCTTCTAGTGGACCACTCGTGTCATATGTTTTTTTTTGTCAATGTTTTAGGCATACGAGTTTAATACATATTTTGATCAAAAGAGTTCCTGAAAGAACTTACGTCATGCGCAAATGCTGTCAGACTATTTGCCTTTACATAAAAATTTATTGAAGTTTAAACTCTAAATTAAAACATACTTGGGTTAAGTTTCACTATATAAAAAATATTTAGATACTGTATTTAGCAGTAAAGGATAGTCGACATGTTTCGAGTTATGAACTCATTATCAAGACAGTCTTATGCCAAGTGTGTTTAAACTTTATTCTTTATGATGGTTCACCAAGTGATGTGCGAGAATTCATTCTCATTTATTAAGAATTTATTAGTATTAATTATTATTTCTGGAAATTTAATAGACCGATTTTGTCTTTTGCAGTTTAGTGCTAGTTTTACATTTGCAGAAAGCAAATCTCGAAAAAATTGATAACACTTGAAAAACTTCCCTCAGTAGGTAAACACAAAATTGATTGAGAATTCCAGGATATTTCAGGAGAAAATAAATTCCCCGAGATTTCCAGGTTTTTCAAGGATGTAGATACCCTGGTTATATATATATATATATATATACTATATATATATATATATATATATATATATATATATATATATATATATATATATATATATATATATTATATATATATATATATATATATATATATATATATATATATATATATATATATATATATATATATATATATATATATATATATATATATATATATATATATATATATATATATATATATATACAGGGTGTCCCACCGGGAAAGAACGCGATCTGTATATGGAAAACTACACATAGGAAACTTTTGAAAATTTGACAGTATACTAATGTCGATAGGGGCAACTCGACTAAAATATTTTCAAGATGGTGGCACTTCCGGTTATACCGGAAGGAGATACCAACTTGCTTATTTTAAATTGGATACCCTATATATTAATACATTTTTAGATTCTACGCAAGATTCTAGGAAGATTTTATGTATTATGTTCTATACCTAAGTCTAAGCGTTTTTGACATATTTAGGTTTTTATGTCAAAAATGACGATTGCAAGCCCTAATATAATTATCAATTGTTCCTATAAGGATTCCCGTATTACTTACTTTGGGGTGGATTCCTTATTGAAAAAGATTTGCTTTAATAGATTTTGTATAGTATTTGGATAACTAATCATACAGGGTGTTCGAAAAAAAAATCTAAAATGAGATTGAGAAAACTGACAAAAATCAATTTTTTCAAATGGAAACCCCCTATTTTTCTTATTTTGTAGTATTCAGCATTTAAAAAGAAGGTAACTTTGTATAAAGTTATCTATACCTAAAATTTGAAGTTTTCGAAATATTGCCAATTTAATATTTTTATATGGCGATTTAATCGTTAAACAATTAGATCTAGGATAGCCACGATCGTATTTGACATTTCAAATCATCGTAATGGCACCCCGGTTAAATTATACAAACGAAAATTATTCAAACTTTCAAGGCTTATCTCAATCATTTTCATTTAAATGCTACACTAATGAAAATATGGATAGCATAGGGATGATATTTGTGTTTCCGTAAAATTCTTGGAACTGACGATTTAGATAAGCCTGATTCTAATGCTCCCTGCCTTGAAGATTTTGTTGAATATGCTTCAAAATATCCCAAAATTGCTATTTCAATATTTTCATTGTTAACAATCGGTTTCTTTTTGAACACTTATGCCTTTACGGATAAAAAATTCTTGAAGTTTTCTATAATTCTTTTAACAGTATTTGGTGATGGTTTTTGTTTATGAGGATATCGGGTCGCACATGTATCACATGTTCTTGAAATAATTTATCACATTGTCCATAAAAATAATAAATAAGTTCAAATAATCTTCGTTTGTATAATTTAACCGGGGTGCCATTACGATGATTCGAAATGTCAAATACGATCGTGGCTAGATCTAATTGTTTAACGATTAAATGCATAATCGCCATATAAAAATAATAAATTGGCAATATTTCGAAAACTTCAAATTTTAGGTATAGATAACTTTATACAAAGTTATCTTCTTTTCAAATGCTAAATACTACAAAATAAGAAAAATGGGGGGGTTTCCATTTGAAAAAATTGATTTTTGTCAGTTTTCTCAATCTCATTTTAGATCTTATTTTTTGAACACTCTGTATGATTAGTTATTCATATACTATACAAAATCTATTAAAGCAAGTCTTTTTCAACAAGGACTCCATCCCAAAGTAAGTAATACGGGAATCCTTATAGAAACAATTGATAATTATATTAGGGCTTGCAATCGTCATTTTTGACATAAAAACCTAAATATGTCAAAAACGCATTAGACTTAGGTATAGGACAAATACATAAAATCTGCTTAGAATCTTGCGTAGAATCCAAAAATGTATTAATATATAGGGTATCCAATTTAAAATAAGCAAGTTGGTATCTACTTCCGGTATAACCGGAAGTGCCACCATCTTGAAAATATTTTAATGGAGTTGCCACTATCAACATTAGTATACTGTCAAATTTTCAAAATTTTCCTATGTGTAGTTTTCCATATACAGATCGCGTTCTTTCCCGGTGGGACACCCTGTATATATATCAGAATCAAGGATGAATGTCTTTCCAATTCTGACAGTTAAATTATAATAAATAATTCAAGTAGAACACAAAAACACCTGTATCTAAAACTAGAGCACTACAAACAGTGCTAGATATCAACAATTTACGTTCAAAAAGTAAATAGAACTTTTCGTGCGACTCTACTTAGACGTGAAGCTTCGCATCTGGTCCACTATATGTTCCTGAAACTAATTTAATTAATTACTGCTCTCACTGTACGACTGAACTACTAGACTTGTTGCGATTTGAATACATCAAAGGCATTCTGCTGAGCTCCAGAGGAAAACAGGACAATCGGTGGAGAAGCTCGTTAAACTCTTTGTTATCAGCCATGAAACAGTTGGATGCTGCATGCAGGACAAAAGCAAGCTAATATAAAATTCATACTGGCATACCAATATTAAAGAATTCTGAAGACATTTAAGGGAATAGTACTGTCTACCAAACTTTAATCGTTCCCAAAAACGAAGCTATGTTAGCAGAGTAATTTCTTTAATCAATAGTTTTGAAATAATGAAACCAATAAAAATGAAACCACTTCAAGTCTACAGCAAAGTTTAAAAAGCTAAACTTTGTTGTAGGCTTGAAAAGGAGTTTGTATGTGTTTTGGAAACGTAAGTAAAACTTATTAATCTTCACATTCATTTCTTTACGTTTATGTTATTAGGAAGGTAGGTATATCTTCTTCGCTTAGCCCTTTCGCTCACGGTGTACAATATATTGTACATCATTTTACGTAACTCCTAACGAATTTGTAGTATGCTTCTATTCACTTCACTCACAAAGTACAATATTCTGTAAACATCCTTATTACTATTTTAAACTGTTTCCTTCACCTAGCGTTGACTGGTTTACCCAAATTTTATCAATGGTACCTGTTACTGAGTTACCTATAGCAGTTACTTCAGAATGTTGAAATGAGGTGGGGCTTCAACCTTTAAAACATGTTATAACATGTCTGCAATATTTATTTTGGTAATAACCGATACGTGTATTTGTTACTTTCATATTGAACTTACTAAAAATTTAATTTGTATTTTCTTTATCGGAGTAGATAAATATTTGTAGTATGCTTCTATTCACTTCACTCACAAAGTACAATATTCTGTAAACATCCTTATTACTATTTTAAACTGTTTCCTTCACCTAGCGTTGAGTAGTTTACCCAAATTTTATCAATGGTACCTGTTACTGAGTTACCTATAGCAGTTACTTCAGAATGTTGAAATGAGGTAGGGCTTCAACCTTTAAAACATGTTATAACATGTCTGCAATATTTATTTTGGTAATAACCGATACGTGTATTTGTTACTTGTACTTATTGAACTTACTGAAAATTTAATTTGTTTTTTCTTTATCGGAGTAGATAAATATTATTAAACAATATATTGTACATTGTAAGTTAACGGAAAACGACAGGTATGGTAAAAAACTCCACGTTATTTAGAGTTCTTGTTATATAAGATATATTCCATAGTACTACGAATTGAAAAATTAGTAAAAAAGGTGCCGTTTAATGAAGAACAACTAATGAAACTAATTGAGGAGTGCTTAGTGATGACAATTATGGGTGGGGAGATAGGGACGTAGAAGTAAGCAATGTTTATGATAATGAAAATACGGTAAAAGAAAGAGGTTCAGATGATACAGAATATAATTTTGATAAAAAATATTTTGTTCCAGATGCAAATTCCCTGAATGTACATTTAGGACGAATTTTGTTTGTACTAAGTGCAACATACATTTATGCATTTGAAAAAAAAATTGTTTTTTGATATATCACACAAATAAATGATTATGTTGTTAATCAATTGCATTTCATTTTACAAAATCGCAAATACACTTATGCAAAATGTGAAATATATTGTACAAGTCATATATACCGTTTACACACAATGTACATATCACATCTTCTAGAAAGGATGACATAGAATTGTTTCAAGCACTTACACCAAAAAATTGTAAAAAAATAAAAGAGTAAGTCTTCCTAATATCAGATTTTCATCTTAAAAAACAAAAAAGCGTGAACAAAAGGGTTAAGGGTTTCTTTGGAAAAATTAAGGAAATAAAAATGTGGTTCTAAGTTTCTGACATCTTTGCAACACTTGTGGCATAACTGTCAATTCTGACAGTAATATATCGTCGAAGATTTCTAGGTATTGTAAAACTGTCCCACAACATGGCGAGCATTTTCGATTTTCCCCCAGGCATGTTAGGCTATTACAATGAAGATAAACGTATTTGATTCAACGAACTGAGTTTTATGATTGATTTCCAGCGTTGATTTACGATCTCAATTCGACTTGGGACAGTTGATGGAATACATGAGTGTTATATATCAAGAGCGGAATAGATTAACTAGAAATATTATGGATCTGTTCTGTAATAAATACATAAATATCATTCCAGATTTGAAGTAACAACAAATAATTTCCATTTTATACTCAGTTTCGTTAATAAAAAAAATCAGTTTATGAAGAAAATGTCTTTCCACTGTTACTACTAGGGGAACTACAGAATGAACAGGGCCCAGGGGAGATAATTTGGATAATTAAATGTTTAAATAAACTAATTTAAAGATAGTTAATGTTCTAATTCAGATACAGTTAAGAACAAAGTTTCATAAAAGTTAATTTTAAAAATAGTTTTATCACATCAAATCTTTCCTTTGACCAAAAAAGTCTTGATGTCTTTACCCTGCGTTATTTATTCTCCCTGGCTACCTAAAAAATAACCAAAAATGTATAAATTGACTTGCCCTTACGTAAATGCGCACTTAGAAGAAACTAAAGTCGCAATATACGTGTTAAATCCAAAAACTCCAATTTTTTTCCTTGGCCGCATCCTCTATGTACTTGAGACCTCTTATCGTAGAATGACCCATATATATATATATATATATATATATATATATATATATATATATATATATATATATATATATATATATATATATATATATATATATATATATATATATATATATATATATATATATATATATATATATATATATATATATATATATATATATATATATTATATATATATATATATATATATATATATATATATATATATATATATATATATATATATATGGAAGACTTATTGGGAATTTTGCGAACTCAACGTTAGGGAATATTATCTAGTTCTTAGTTCTCTCAAGCTAATGATGATAAACATTCACCCTATACTGACCGTTCAGGTAAATCTAAAATGTACCCTTGAACGCAATATTAGTCAAGGTTTCACTTATTCATTCAATTTACCATTAACCGAATCATCATTATACATCAAACATATATTGTACCCGTTGTTCAGTGACATTGAATTTTTTTATCGTACTTAATCAAGAGTGTTACGCTCTGCGTTATACAATAGAGTCGATTATTTACGGAATATAGTTCAAAATGTTAATTACGATGAATGACTGGATGACTCTTCCAATTAAAATGAATATACGAGTATACCAGGAATTGTCCGAATTATATACTGACTGGAACGTAATGAGTTTATATTCCCTTGGTCTCGTACTCATTTCGCGATTGGTTGAGTACAAAGCTATGTTAAGCTGCAGTTCCACCGGAGGAACATATTGTTGATGAATGTTTCTCCTTGTTGACAGGGGTAGAAACTTATAGCAATATACGTAAATTTCTTGTTTCCACTGAAGCAGCTAATATTGTCAAATGTTGCATATAAGGGAGCGTTCAAGTATCACGTAACGCAGTTTGGGGGGTGGGGGGTGTTGCAAAACGTTACGATGCGTTACATGGGAGGGAGGGGGGTTCGAACAACGCGTTACGTAACATTGTTTTCATATTGAAATAAAAAGAGGGAACTTTAACCACTCAATTTGGGAACCCTTTCCGTTCATGTTTTACGGGGAATCCCTCGATTGTATTGTACGTCAGTTTCTTCCAAGTTGGCAACCCTATCCGTTTATGTTTTATGGAGAATACCTCGACTGTATTAGTCGTCATTTTTTTTTGTTCCTGTTGTCAGTTTTCGTTTAGTTTTTCAAACACGTAATACACAGAAGCACATTGCTGTAGTCAGTGTTGTAGATATACTGTAATGTTCTCAAAAGAGGGAGATTTGCATCATCAGCTGTTTTTGCCCTATGAAAGCTCTCATGCTGACTTGTGTGCCAATTGTGCCATAAACTGCCAACGAAATTTAAAAAACGGCTAAAGAAAAACTAAAAATGGTATAACGCCCACGTCCGTGACTCGCAATATTTTTTGTAAGTAATTAAATGCGCTTCCGAATCCTGCTGTTCCATCTTGAGGAGTGCTTTGAAATCATTCTTTCCGAAGAATACTTTCCTGCCGCCACCCTGCCGATGCCAAATCCTTTAGACCCCAATCAAGCTCTCGGTACCTAGTCAGCTAAACAAAGGATCATGCAAGTTTTCACTACTTCTTGTGACCATCAGTACAACTACTATATATATAGTAGTTGTACTATATATACATAAATGTTCTAACTCTAAAATCCATTCAGTTATAAAAAAACGAGTAGTAAAAAGTCAATAAACAATTATAGTTCCTATTTAATTAATTATTGTCACAGCGAAAATTCCTTTTGGATTTAAGATTTCAAATGATCATGGAATATTATTGTTATAAAAACAAAGCGATCAATGTTGTAATTTTTAAATAAATGCTTTTTTAAAATCTCTTTTTTTTACATGCTTAATTTTTCTTGTTTTTTCCAAACTTCATTTGATTATATCTTTTTTCGAAATTTATATATTTTAATGAAACTTTAACTATAAATACTTTGAAGTATATACATTCAAAACTATTATACAGATTTTCTGTATATATTAAATTTTTTAAATAATAGACAAATATTTACAATAAGTACTAAAATCAGGTGCCTTTTAGAAAACTTAACATAACTTTTTTTAGTGCTCATTATGTTATTCAGATCTTTACCAGTTTAATAATAACGGTATATAGAAGTGATCGCGATATAAATGAACACACCTATGCCTCAGGTATGAAAGAGAGAGGTGTATACAATGAAGGGGAAAGAACAGGTAACAAAGCCGTTGGCAGCTGCTTCTACGCGCCGTCGGTTTGTGAGCCAACGCGCATGCTCTTACTCTGTGTAGAAGCAGAACAAATTAAATTTTTAGTAAAAATTTTTTGTCTATACATATTAACTCATTAAACTACGTGGTAAAATCGTCAATTATTCACAATGAATTTCCGAACCTGAAGTATAAAACTCCCGAAAGACTATGAGCTGTAACGCTTGCTTTTGGAAAATTTCGTGTAACCTTTAAGAAAATGTAAAAAGTGAAAAATTTTCAAACCTATTTATTCACTTATATCATGGTCTTCAATACTTAGCCCATTAAATAAATATATTTTTAACTTTTATAATTTTCTGATTAAAAATATTGGACAAAAATATAATAGTTATAGGAGGTTTGCGTGGAAAATTGCTAGAATTTTCATGAAAAGCAAATTCAATGATAAAAAAAGCCCGGGATATTCTGAACAAATTAATCAACAACAATACCTCACAAATAAAAAATATTTATCGGCATAAATACTAATCGAAACCACAAATGAAACTTTTGGAACTTGCTTATTTCAACGGGAGCATTTGGAAAATCGTACGTATCTTTTCGGAAAATCTAGTTACAAAAAAAAGTTTCAAATAAATTTTTTAGATTAAATCATTATCTTTTAAGTACACAATGTTAGATACTTGAGTTGTTTAATTTCTTAATGTTTAGTATGGAAAATTAGTAAAAAAAAACGATTTTTTAGGAGAGATTAATGTGGAAAATCGGTGATAATTCATTAAAAAATTAATACAAAAATTTTTTTTTACGTACTTGTAGATACCTCAATTTGTAGCAAATTTCATATGAAATAATTTTTTCTACATTTTGTAGGTAAATGTATTGCCTACAATTTTTGAGTTGAACATTTTTCTGCATTTTCATTATTTAAACAATTAGAGTGAAAAAATAAATAAAAAAATTTTCGACCAAAGTTTTTCCGGAAAAATGCTCACCCGAATTTGTAAAGATTTTCACATATTAAAGACAATCCTTTCAACTACCTGAATTTGAATTTCCAACAGGTTTTTACTTTTTGCTGCATATTACGGATATTTTGTGTAATTTTACCACGCTTCAATCCTTTCGAACGGCTGTAAATATGTCTCGGTTTATATGTTTCAGCTGGTGTCCACCTCTTGGGGACCTCTGTAGTATTTCTTGCCTCCACTTCATAAGATGTCTTGTATTTGCTGAGAGTTTTTTTTCTCTGTTATTCATTCTGACAATGTTATCTCTGCGCCTCAAGTATAGAATCTACTATAGTAGCATTCAGTGTTTCTACATCCATTGCATCTGTATTTCTTAGATGTTCGTTTATGGATTGTTGATATTCTTCATTTTTGTTACTGTGGTCCATATCCTGTTTACGCATATTCGGTAATAATTGCGGATCATCATAGACTCTATGTATAATATACTATTTTATTATGTTGTACAAATTGTTCAGTAGTTAGGTACATAGAAAACTTTATTTCTGTATGCACCATTTGGTATTATTAATATTTATACGTGCCACTATCGGTATTTTTGAGAAATTATTGATAGGTATCAATAGGAATTATTAGGCATTGTTGGGGAATTGTTGGGAATTGCTGAGGAATTGCGGACATTGTGGAGTACAAAAATTGAGTCTGCGGTTCACCCCTCAGCTTTAAAAGAAAGAAAAACTAAAAAGTAGGAAACAAAAATTTCTTTTAGTGTAGAGAAGCATGGTGTGCTTGGAGTAAATTTTTATAATATTTTAATGACAGATATTGGTAAAAGTAGAGTCATTATAGAAATATCTTAAAAAGCACCCCACGCTATTCTAAATAGAAGAAATTTTAATTACACTATTCCTAATATAAATTTATTTTCTACTTTTTAGTTTTCTTAAGCGATTATTCATTTTCTACTTTTTAGTTAGGTTGTTTTTTATTTTTTTTTTGAGTATTATTTATATATGCTTTTATAGTTTTAAAACGATGATAATTTCGTAGAAACGACTAAAATCGGCATTTTGTGCGTACTTGGTACAAAGACACAATCGGGTATCAGATTTGGAAAATCGCTATAAAGGTCCTGATCAGGATAACGGGACAAACTATTCAAATTATTTCATTGTCATCGGCCCTTGATAAGTATGCAAAGTTTCAATTAAATCCGTCGCTTTGAAGGGGGTGAAAATCACGTTCAAATACTCTGTTACATAGAGACATACCAAGTTAATAAAAGCCTGTTAAAATAAATACCTATTCAAATTGATCTTGGGCGTTTGCTCCACGTCGCAATGATATTGAACACCAGAAATATTAATTTCCTCCAATTCAAGGGCGTCGAAAATTTTTTCTTTTTTTTGGGGGGGGGTAACAAATTAACAAGATAAATTTTATTGTTTGTATGCCTGTGCCCCTTGGTATATTGAGGAAAAGAATTATAAGGTAACAAAACTTAGGTAATATTTAATGAAAATAAACATAATTCTTGCATTCTTCCTAAAGTAACCTTTTTTAAAAAAGCTTTGAACTAGAAAATAATATATATTTTTACATGAGGATAAAAAGTATATTTTTTTTTTTTTTTTTACTCGAGGGACCTACAGTTTAACGCCGGTTCCGAACGGCCAATGGGCTTGTAAACGATGTACATTACCCAACAATTCATCTTTATAATTAGAACCACTAAATTCCGGACATACACAACACCCAAGAGCAAGGTGGGACTCGAACCCACATTCTCGGCTTACAAGCGGTACGCCTTACCGCTGGTCTACCGAGGCCTCCAATATATTTTTATATATGAGGAAAATTGATATAGTACATAAATTTTGCACTACTGAGTTGTATCAGTATTTTCCTTCAGGTGTATAATATTATTCATTAAATAAGTTATACATAAGTCAAATTTTGATAGCAAGTAACATTGTTATTAAATTTCAACTTATACCACATATTTAGTGAATATCGAGGTGAATTTATCCTACACCTAGGAACGAAAATACTAGAATAACTTAGTAACACATTTTTTTTCAGTTATACCACTTTTCCTCTGAACGGCTCATATAAATAAGTTGCACAACCAAACAATAACATACGAACATCTTAATACTAATCAAATTATAAAATCAGAATGACGTTTTTTCGTTTTTGCAAAGTTATCTAAAACTTTTACAATATTTATTTCTACATCCCTATGTACATGTAGCAATGCCAATCCTACCAGTCTTTCTTGACCTGTAGAAGCCCGAAGCTAAGTCTTCAATCGTTTTAAAGTTGAAAAATTGGTGAAAATACACTTTTCTTTTCTTTCGTCAAGTGTAGGCAAGAAACTTTTTTTTTGGTTAAAAGTCTATCTTTACCTTTATCGACGCCCTTGCTCCAATTCAACATTTCTGTATTACAAGTGAGGAATAATCTAGTTATAAATCAATTCTGTTTATTCAATAACATGAAATCATAACTCGGATTGAATTTCAAAACAAGTGAATTGTGAAACTGACAGAAGTCAAAACGTAGCATTGTTATTGATATTTTCTTACACTGCGTCTTAACTGACTGTGATAGTCTGAATGAAACTTTGTATTTCTTTTGAGCTATTATATTCACAAACGTTTAAAGTACTCTTATAAAGTTACATATCCAATTTATACGAATAAAAGAGTAGGTACTTTGATAGTGCACAACATCTATTTGTAGTCCTTGACAAAAAGTTTCTTGTGTTACTTTTCTGAAAAAAGATTGTGACCTTTTCAATCTAACTCCAACTCAAAAATTGATACCTCTTCAATAAGTAGTACAAGCAAATTTTCATGAATCATTGGATAATACAATCCTGAGTAGTAACTACACAACTTTGGATTTTTATAATTGTATCCTCGAAGCACATACAATAAGTTTGTGAAACTTATGAAAACAATAGGTGATACAACATAATATTCTGCTTACAAATAATATGCTTCTACCACTCACATCAGGAAATTCTTTGAGCGTATCCAACAGAGATGAACGTAAAAATTGATGCACAGCCACCAAGTGCCGGAAGCTTACAGCACGCGCACTTTCAGCACGAAAACCGTAATCCTAAATGGTGGAAGCCGCTCGAATGACTGCTTCATGTCTAGCCGTAGCCGTCTAACAACATTGCACCGGCAAACAATCGGCCACTACCGACATGCTACGAAGGTTTACGAGTTCGTACTCGCAACGTGCACACCTCTACCTACCACATTATTCTGTGGAATATGAAATAATAGGTGAACGTCAACGTCTTTTCTTTTATGTGTTATAAATAATGGCCTCCGTTTAGGAGTAGTGATTGAGGAAAACTGGTAAAGTAAAATGCATAGCGTAATGCAATTAAATTCATCAAAAGATGCTATTAGGTGTGATATATTGTTGAACAAATTGTATAATGGTATTGTAATATTTGTTTTAATGCAATTTATCATTATGAAAACATTTACTTCCTGTCATGCTTATAATAGGTATACCGTACTAGAGAGATGGCAAATAAATGACATGGATGGTAGAGAAGACACCGGAAAAAAAGGAAGGAAAGGAAAGGAAACACACGTGTTTCATTCCTCCCTGAAGTATGTGTCAGGGAGGCGGGCAGCTTGAGTTTGGGATTAACTCCTTCAGCCAGATCAGAGGATACACTTGTATCTACAAGTGCATTAAGGATAGGTGAGACGGGATATTTATGGAACATAGGAAGTGGGGTTAGGGTTCAGGGGATAAATACTGGCCCAGCATTCGCCTTATAAGTTTGCAAGCAGTGACTTACATTACCATGAGGAAACCTCTGCAAAAACTCATGGCAGACCAGTCGGCCCCGCGGTTTGAACCCGAGACCTCCCAAATACTAAACAGCGTACCTAACGTACTCGACTAACTAGCTTGGTTGACCGGACTGACCAGACAATATATGTATGCATGGGCGCCGCCAGGCAGTAGGACAGGTGGGGGGGCAAGACACGGGGGCCCGAGGGTGTCTTCCTAGTTATGCGCCTCTGGCGAAAATTTACTTTTTCAAATTTATTTTTAATGCTAGTTTTAATCAGTTTTTTATATAATATGATTAATAATTGAATTATATTTATTGATTTTCGTTTTAAAAAATACTGAACGTGAAAATGTGCCTGCAGGTTAGCAAACAGAATTTAAAAATATTCTAAAAAAAAGCAGAGGAGGACGCCGAAAAGTTGGGGTTTGAGTTGATGATGCCGCGCCTAGCATAAAAACAGATTAATCGAGAAAATCATCCATCAATGTCTTTGAGCGAGTACTATCGAAGAGGAATTTTTATTCCATATCTAGAAGCCCTATTTCAGTATCTAGAGGATCGATTTTCAAAGAAAAATTCGAAAGGGAACAAGTGGTACAACTTATATGAATTTCATCCAAAAATCATGCGGAGCATGACTTCGAAAACATTCTTAGATGTAGCAGTCGCTATTCAATACGGTGATCTTTTGGATAACTTTCTGTCAGAGGCACTAACCTTGTATGAGATGTGGAAGTTGACTGAACGTACTCCTTCAGAAATCGAAAAATAAAAATATATCGACCTGCTTAAATTTTCATTGGGCAATATGACCTCTGTAACGGAAGCAATCAAAATTGGATTAACTTTTCCAGCCACAACCTGTACCGTTGAGAGTTCCTTCAGCACATCAAGAAGAGTCAAGACATGGCTAAGATCGACTATGAAGCATTATAGACTTTCCGGACTTTGTATGATGAGTATTCAAAGTAAAAGAAAATACAGCATTTAGTGATGCAGTAATTAATAAATACGGGCTCCGCCCCAAAAAAATGCAGTTATTGTTCAAAGAATAAGTAACTCGAAATAATATGTTTATATTTTAAGTTTTTTCTCTGCTTGTGTATTTGTATTGTTAACATGTTTTAATATCTTTTGAAAAATGAATGTATGATTTTGATTTTGTTGTAATTGAACTTGTTTTCCAACTCCAGGGGGGGGTCAAATGCCCGATTTCCCACCCCTTGCCGGCGCCCATGTATGTATGGGTAGGTATTAAATCAGGTGCCTACCTTATTGAAATGGTTTGAAAAGTGTGCTTAAGTTTCAAAAAAATTACCCCTTTAATCTAGAAAATTATTATTATTATTATCAGGGCCTTCTCGAACCTATTGGAGGCCCTGGGCATATTACGATAATAGAAAAGCTATGGCCTTGACAGATGGCTATTTAGTTAGAATAAACAAAAAAAGTAGATAAGAAAGTTTAAGATTTATGTTTATTTCCTTATAGCCCATATTAAAAGAACAGATAATATAATATAATCCACGAAATTAACTCTTTTAGAATACACAGGTTAGTGCTCAAAAATCTACGTAGATTAAAGAGTCACCCTTCCAAATATGAAATGAGAAAAATCGTTAGTCACTTCTTTCAAATCTGTGTTTTTGATCATATCACACTATATGGGCATCACCAACAAACTGGTTCATCTCTCTTGAAGCATTTTACATACTTCTTAATCAATTTACACTTGCTTGACAAAATTCTTAATACGATTTCTGCATTTGGAAATGTGGCATCAATTTTTTTCTCTTTCAAGATATGATTATTATAATATAATATTATATTCTTCATTTCCACTATAAACACTTTTCGAGTATTCTGTTAAAAGAAGACATTCTCTTTTTCGTTAACGTCTTCATAATAATTTTATTTTTATATATTTGAATTCGTCTAAACATCCTGAAATCGGAAAGCCTGATTTTCGCCGAGAGTAGCTTCGCCCATGCAAAAGCTAATTAGCAAGTAGGTATTGTAGACAGTCATAGTAGTTTGATTTTTATTTTCGGTAATAAATATCGGCTATCCTTTGGTGATCTGGCAGGATCTAGGGGGGCCCTATCGAACCGGGACCCTGGGCTCGTGCCTAGAGTGCCCTGTGAAAAGAGGGGCCTGTATATTATATTATCTACAACAATATTATCCTAATTAAAAGAAAAAGTATATGCAGCAGAGGTCTTTTCCCATATTTTTATTACATACAATTAATCAAGTACAGATGACTTGACTCCAATTTTATTCCTATTACATTCTCCATATACCTATAAGAATAATAAACACAAAAAAAGCATTTTATATTTATATATATATATATATATATATATATATATATATATATAGGTGTATATATATATATATATATATATATATATATATATATATATATATATATATATATATATATATATATATATATATATATATATATATATTTAAATCCATATTTTAAGATTATTCCAATAAACTAATATTCATCTGAGCACTTCGTCCTCCAGTTATTACATTTTTATCTAATGGCACACAGACTTCTGAAACTTCGCCAGTGCTATACTTTTATTTTATTTCATTTTCTTTTGGAAAAGCCGTGCTGATAAGGCAAAAACTTTTTGGAGTTAGAAGTTGAGAAACTACGTAGGTATTGATTCCTTAAGAGACACTCATAAATAATTAGAGAAACTTTATATTGGGATCCATTCTTAGGAGATATCATTTGTGCATGTCCGGATTGATATTTGCATTGAAATGATCGCCGTATATTACCAGAGAAACAGAAAATGCACATCGATATAGGTGGAACATTTCTTTTTGAGCACTACAAGAGTGAATCAAGAGCAGGTTTCAAACCGGTGTCAAAAAATGTGGATAGTAATGGAGATATTTCGATGGTTTTTGCGACCCCAAACTCCCTCCAGATTTAATTAGAGGGTCGAAAATTTGGACGATAAAAACTTTTTTTCATCGCCGCAAGTTTTCTATACAGATTTCATGTTTTTTTGTGGCGTTGGAGGATTTGAGCATATCCATAGTTCATCCACATTCAGTTAAAAGGTTGAAATTTCCTACGTGGATTGAATTAATATAGGGGAAGTTAACTGTAACAGTTTTAACTACATTTCTTGACCACTGTCATATTAATTTACAGATTTCATATTTTTTCCTGGTTTTTGAAGTTTTGTGTTGCTTGTCATCTTCTTGTGAGTTAGAGAGTTAAAATTGGGTAGGATTGAGTTTATGCTAGGGTGTACGTATTGATTTTTTCCATCACTGCATTGTTTACGTTGCAATTTCAATCTTTTCCGAGGATTCTCTAGCATTGTTCATCTTTACAGCCACGGTATTTGGCCTTAACTCGGAAACAGTTGCCAGAATTGGTTTCGAATTTTTAGAATTTAGGCCCTCCATGACTTTAAGTTTAAGCTATTGAGTAATATTTTTCGAAAATTTTATCGTTTTCCTGATAAATGCGGTCATAGTTGAAAAGCACTTGCTTTGACCGCCTTTCCTAGTGAAAAGTTGTGTTCACGAAATGAAATGTAAGTAAAGTTGTAGAAAACTTCAATCTAAACGATTTTAGTCAAAATTGAGCTTTCTAGTATTGGGATGAATTGACCGAAATTAGAAATTTTGAAACTTTTTCTAACGGATTTCCAGCAATTCACAATATTGACCAATTTTTTCAGGAAATATATGTAATACGCAAAATAATAGAGAACTGAAATCTAAACAGCTTGAGACTAAAAAATTGAGGCTTGTTTGAGATAAGTACATAATGGGAAACTAGTGATGAAATTCGGCCCTGACATTTTCATAACTACCGAAACAATGGGGTCAGTGGAGTATTAATGTTATCCCAAATGACAGGAACCGGAAAATGTATAGCTAAGCGCCAATTGAAAGCAATTATTGGAGCGAGCGACAAGAGCAGATCGAGGACTATTGAAACTTCAAAGTTTTTAGGCACATGTCCAACGAAATGGTTAACGGAACTGGGAAATTTATCTGTTAAGCCTTGTAAGGCTGTCGAAAAGTGAGCTGTAAATAATTTCACGTCGAAACTGCATACAATTTGTATTTCGATCTGAATCAAAGATTTTACAGAATATTCAGAGGATATGTGTTGATACATGCTCGTTTCTGATTGTGATCTTATTAAATGACTCCAGGACCTCGATTTTTTTAAAATTAATTTTATTTATTTAAATCAATGAATGTCAAAGAAATTTCAATATTTCAAAAGATTTGAAAAAGCCACTAATGTCGTGGCGAATCGTTAACTTTTTAATAAAATCGAGTTTTTTGAGATTCACCAAGCCTCTTATTGGTAATAATTATCAAAAAATTTAAAATTGTTCACAGGCAACAGCAATTCAAATATATATATATATATATATATATATATATATATATATATATATATATATATATATATATATATATATATATATATATATATATACAGTGCTTTCATGATGAAAGGAACAAATTCATTAAAAAATTAGGTTTCTATTTCATGTTAAAATCCTCGGACAGGTCGATTAGTATTTTTATTTGGGCATTTTTCGCAATAAAAATTTTGTATACAGGGTGTCTCATTCAAGAGCTATGGCTTTGTCATTAGTTTTTTTAAAGGTAATACCCTGTATATTATTTCACTTTACAATTCTACGATAAATTTTTATCACTTTTTGTGAACATACCATATGCCTCAACTCGATGGATTGCCAGAAACGGAGATAGTGGGTAATGAGAGGTACGATATGAAAACACACAAATGTAATTACTAATTTAATTTTTACATATGTTCAATCTGTTGTCCGTTTACTTCGAGACATTTTTGAAGTCGATTCAATGTTTCCCGTTGCACATTTTCAATTACTTCTGGACTGATAAGTCTTATTTCCTGCCTGATTCTCTCTTTTAGATCATCAATATTATTTGGTCTATTCAAATAAACTTTAGACTTCAAATAACCCCATAAGAAAAAATCCAATGGGGTTATGTCCGGTAATCTTGGCGGCCACTCAATCGGACCTCTCCGTCCTATCCATCTGTTGGGAAAAGTTGCATCAAGAAATTGTCGAACAGCGATTGAATAGTGAGGAGGTGCCCCATCTTGTTGAAACCATATCTCGTTATTAGGTATGTCAGGATCTTGTGGGTTAGGAAACAAAACAGCTAAAGCCGGAATGAGTTCGAACTGGAGAAAGTTCAAGTAGTCCTCTCCGTTTAGTGTTCCTTCAAAAAAATAGGGACCAACTATACGATTTCGAACAATCACTGCCCATGTATTAATTTTTTGAGGCCGCTGTGTGTGGCATTCTTGCATCCAATGAGGATTCTCGGTCGCCCAATACCTACAGTTTTGTCTGTTGACGTGGCCATTTAAAGTAAAGGTGGCTTCATCAGAAAAAATTATGTTTGTAATGAAATTTAGATGTTGATTATGAATTTCAAGAATCTGCTCACAAAACTGTACTCTGCGGTCAAAATCGTCTTCTAATAATTCATGTACCAGCTTAATTTTATAGGGATGATACTTATTTACCTTAAGTATTTTATGCACGGACCCTACTGATAAATTGAAATTATTGGAAATTGTAGTAATGGATGTATGAGGGTTATCTTGGGTTTCTAGTAGAACGTTCAGCACTGTTTCTTCAGATACTCTCGGTGGTCTTCCTTTAGGTAAATCTCTAACGTGGCCGTATCTCCTGAATTTTGATTCAATTTTGCTGACTGTCGATCTAGTAATTGGCGGACGATCAGGATGATTTTCATTGAATAGATTGCAGACTTCTTCTTGTGAACGCACCCTATCTCCAAAACCAATCATCATAAGTACTTCAATACGTTCTCTCTCAAGTAATTGCATTTTCTTAAACAATGAAGTAGTGTAGTGCCTGGAGCGTTAAAAACGTGAAAACTGCCGACTATACAGCACCAGTGAATGAATTCAGATGGTACATGTGAAATTTCATTCTTCAGATTTAATGACAATGTTTACCTAAATTTTTTTTTGTACTTTTAATCCACATTTTAAATCTCCAGGTGCTCCACTATCTCCGTTATAATCTGGGAATCCATCAAGTTGAGGCATATGGTATGTTCACAAAAAGTGATAAGAATTTATCGTAGAATTGTAAAGTGAAATAATATACAGGGTATTACCTTTAAAAAAACTAATGACAAAGCCATAGCTCTTGAATGAGACACCCTGTATACAAAATTTTTATTGCGAAAATTGCCCAAATAAAAATACTAATCGACCTGTCCGAGGATTTTAACATGAAATAGAAACCTAATTTTTTAATGAATTTGTTCCTTTCATCATGAAAGCACTGTATATATATATATATATATATATATATATATATATATATATATATATATATATATATATATATATATATATATATATATTTATACATATATATATATATATATATATATATATATATATATATATATATATAATATATATAAATATATATATATATATATATATATATATATATAATATATATATATATATATATATATATATATATATATATATATATATATATATATATATATATATATATATATATATATATATGTACAGGGTGTCCCGAAATTAGACGTCAATATTTTGGCCACACATTTTACTTCCGAAAATAGAGGTAAAAGTTCATATAAACTAGGGTCCACAACTTCTTCGTTTTTAAGATACAGGGTGTTGAAGGTGAAGTGATGGTGGTTTTTTGTAAATATTTTCGAAACCTGTGAAGGTAATTGAATGAAATTTGGTACAGTTACAAAACTTTTTACGCTCTATTTAATGTACTAAAGGTTAGTACTGCAATATTTTCACGAGTGCCTAGTGCAGGGGGGTTTTGACGAAAAATTTGGCCCAAACTTTTGGTGGTTAATTTTTAGTAACTTTGACACAAAAATTTGAAAATATGAGGCTTTTTGTACAAATAAGGTACTCTTTTCAAACTTCACTAGGAAGCAGCATTTCCGAGAAAAATGCATTTGAATATTTCTTTACGAATTGATTGTTGTCCCGAAATTAGACGTCAATATTCGAGCCATCTATTCTACATGCAGAAATAGATATGAAAATTCATATAAACTAGGGTCCCCAACTTCTTCGTTCTAAAGGTGAAGACCCGATAACGGTTTTTTATAAATATCAGATGTGAAATCACTATTCTAGTCTAATGAGAAGTGTGGTGCTGCATTTTATCAACAAGGTAGGCAATTCTTGGTGTTATCTTTGAAAGTGTGCAACCAATATATTCCTTTTTTATAAGAATTTGTCAAATATGAAATTTGTCATTTTGAAGACCGAAATTTGTAGGCTCTCGCGCCTCCCAATGCCCTTCCCCCCAGTTTGGGTACCACTGAATTAAACATTTAGGAACAATTATTTGAGGTTTACTTATTCTAACATTCAGATAAGATGGGGTAATCGCATGTGAAGCTTGCGAAACTTCAAAATGGTTTTACCGTATTTAATTCCTTGCCACACGTATTCTTTCACACAACTCCTCCTCGTTGTCTACTTCTATTGCGTATACTATATCTTTTATACGGCCCCAAAAATAATAGTCTAGTAGATTTAAATCCGGCGATTGGGGTGCCCACGGAATAGTAACACCTCTTCTAATCCATTTACTCGGAAATTACTCGTATAGCCAATTTCTAATATTCACACCATATTGAGCTGGCTCACCGTCGTGCTCTGCCATTGCATAAACCACTTACAAAGTGGATATCTTATAATTCCCTATTTGAAAACCTCTGCATTACTACTAAATAGCTTTTTTTCCGGCAACAAGCACCACAATTAAAAACTGGGCGAATAATAATGGACAGCTTATTTTCCTCTGCCTAGCAAATCAAAAAACGTCATTTATTCCCATTTATTTTCTCTTCGATTTGCACATTGAAAAACAAAAAATAAATTCCTGAAGAAATATTCAATTGCATTTTTCTCGAAAATATTGCTTCCTAGCGAAGTATGAGAAGAGGACCTTATTTGTATAAAAAGCTTTAAATTTTGAAGTCAAAATTACTTAAAATTAACCACCAAAAAATTTGGGACAAATTTTTCTCTAATACCCCCCTGCACTACGTACTCCTGAAAATATTACAATACTCACGTTTAGTACATTGAATAGAGCGTAAAAAGTTTCGTAACTGTACCAAATTTCATCCAATTACTTTCACAGGTTTCGAAAATATTTACAAAAAAACACCATCAGTTCTTCACCTTTATCACCCTGTATCTTAAAAACGAAGAAGTTGGGGACCCTAGTTTATATGAACATTTATCTCTATTTTTTGATGTAAAATATGTGGTTTAGTTATTGACGTCTAATTTCGGGACACCCTATATATATATATATATATATATATATATATATATATATATATATATATATATATATATATATATATATATATATATATATATATATATATATATATATAATATATATATATATATATATATATATATATATATATATATATGTATATATACATATATATATTATCTATATATATACCTATATATATATATATATATACACATATATATATATATATATATATATATATATATATATTATATTATATATATGTATATATATTATATATATATTATATATATATATATATATACCTATATATATATATATATATATATATATATATATATATATATATATATATATATTTCATTTTGCCCTGATAAATAATACATATACTTCGGCCCCATCAGACCAAATGAACAATTTGGTATCTGGAGTTCTTGAGGCAGAATGAAATGAAATGCATAAGTGGATAATTTTCAAACTGGTGAAAAATCAGCCTTTCATGGTCTAAGTGTTTCAGCACCGTCAAATCCTTTCTAAATTGTGTTACAGGGTTGAAATTACTTGAAATTATGTGTGTGTGACTCTTCCAGAAACCTAAATATGAATTCATACAAAATTTCCCTGCGGTCTCCACAAAACTTGACAATCTGAAAGCGTTCCACATTTGGTGATCCCTACACTGAAACTATTGCTTAATTTATCTTATGATTCATCGACAAAATCAAGGAAAGTGTTTTAAAATAAACGAGAAATTAATTTCAGAAATTTTTCAGGATCAAACAACTAGTACAAAAATAGGATCCCATTATTATTCGCTACTTTAAATTTCAGGTAATAAATATTAATTTACTTCTAAAGGAAAACATGACTCAACAAATTTGTTATGAAATATGAACTGATAATCTAAAGGTAATTATAAATGATTAATGATTCACCAAGCTATTGAAAATGCTAATAATAACTATTTTATGGTTCATTGATTGAAAACATGTGATACTTTTCCGCTCTTATCAATTTCTCTTGATCGATAGTTTTTTAAGTTTTGTTTTTCATAATAGTAAATATTAACTTATTTCATTCATGATTCACAATCACAACATGAAGGCAATGTCTTAACACCTATAGATGATGTAAAATGTTTACATATCCAGGAATTAATAGTTACATAGAATATATTTTAAAAGAATAATATCTCAATTAAAAGAATCTAAACACTTTAACAAGCTGCTTAAAAGCTTCAATATTGAATCACATTGCTATTATGTGGAAAAATGCATGAGCAACAAATCGCAGTTGACATTCTGCAGTTTCTCTTTTTGTGTTTGAAATTCTTCTTGGTCAATTTGTTAGGGCTATGAAGGGGAGCAAAACCTTAAAAATCCAAATAATTGAAAGCAGTGAAAGGCATATCCCTAACATCAACTCATTTTCTAACTTAAACAGCAGAATATGTAGAGGTATGCAACATATCTAAAACTCTGGAAAAAAATAACTCTCTTCATAGAAATGAACAAATTCACAATCCTTCCGTTCAATTTGGAGGAGCTTGGGGTATGTTCAGCACCATACTTTCCAAAATGACCTAGAAAGCTGAGTTATAATACTTATTGCCACATCTTTTGCTATCGGTATTAACATTTTGTCTCATGCGCCTAGTCTCCAGTTCTTTCTCCAAATTTTGGAGATGACAAAATTTCTCCTGAATATATCCAAATTCTGATAGTTTTGTTCTGCTTCAAGAACTAGGTACACCATTTACCAAATTTCAGTTCATTTGGTATGGGGTCCATTCGAGATTGCAAAGTGCACCGAAAAGAAATTTTCTTCGACATGATGGAATTGGTTTTGAATACAAAATTTAGGAATTTTCAGGTTGAAATCTGAAGATCAAGTTGCCCCTGGAGCTCACTGTGTGAGCAATTAACAGCTGCCTGATAATAGAGTTGCAAATTATAGTGATCAAGAGCAAACTTTTTTGTAAATTGAATCCTCCTATTGTATGAAAATTGAAGAGTGTAGGATGCCAGGACATTTACCTGAAAGTATAGAACCTCTTAGTGAAACAGTTATCTGGTGGCCATAAAAGAATTCTGTCTATGGAATTTTCATTATATATTTCATGTATTTTATCTTGATGAACATGTATTTCAAATAAAGCTTATTAATATCATTCAATATTTTACACCTTTTTGTGTATATATATATATATACATTTTTTCCCAAATTGATGATCGAGAATATATAGGTTTATATATGTATATATATATATATATATATATATATATGTATATATATATATATATATATATATATATATATATATATATATATCCAAACAATAAGTTTGTGAACCTCAAGAAATGAAAATTTTATTGTGTACCCGCTTGACTAAGAAATTGTAAGGATATAATTTTTATGTCCTTGAACTATATATACTGAAAATTCTCCAAAATTTTCCAGGCATATATAACATCATTTCATAAGTTTTCTCCTATCTTGACCTGTTCATTATATTGAAACTGTTTTCCGTTCAGCCAAACT
Organism: Cynegetis impunctata; assembly: GCA_030704885.1. Taxonomy (NCBI): domain Eukaryota; kingdom Metazoa; phylum Arthropoda; class Insecta; order Coleoptera; family Coccinellidae; genus Cynegetis; species Cynegetis impunctata. The sequence goes on from JARQZK010003667.1 coordinate 376,351, forward strand.
TTGCATCCTGTAAAAAGGAGCTCACCTCCAATAAGGACAATAGGTTCTTCAAATGCACTTCATTGTAAGTGCATTATAGAGAAATTTGCTTTTAAAATCAATCTCGAGAGAATACCTACTTAAAGGACATCTTTATTTGACGCTATACGCTATACGCTATACACTCCTATTGTTTTCATGTTCCTTCTCATAGTAGGCATGTCATTTGTTGATATTTTGACGTTTGCGAATTTGTTTGTCATCATATTCAGTGGATGTCATTGCTGTTTTCTTTGTGTAGTCTTATAGAAATAATGGAAATGAAAATGAATTTACCCAAGAATATCATAGAAAATGCAGCCAAAGCTGCGAAAAATTCATTGCCGGATAAATCCAGAATCGTATACGACAAGGATTATGAAGTATTTAATCAATGGAAGTTGCTTCATTTCTCCTCGTACAATGAGCGGGCGTTATGATCCATAATATCCGCTCATAACGTCCTAGGGCATAATGAGTGTATCTATAGCAACCGTATGTAAGGTAAAATCAACAAATAATATACAAGTGAAAAATAAAAATATGTTCAATCATTTGATTCACCACGGTATTTGAGTATATCAGAATTCGATTGCATTGTCTCATGTGAGAAATAAGCTCACATAAATGTTACGTTATAGTCTCATGATGGTTGGTGTAGAAGTATTAAACCTGCTAGAGTTTTAGATAACTATAGCGAAGGAGTAAACGGCTTGGGGCAACATCTTACCAACTTTCCAGAAGTAAATGACGATTGCGCTTTGGAGATACCGCGATGAAATCTGGCAACATACCTAATTGCACATAAGGGTGGATACACACGTGCATTGAAAACATGACTAGCTTGCACGGTGAAGACACTGAAAATTTCCGTTAGAAACCACACGATACAAATATGCTCGACAGTTTTCGTGCATCAAAATTACCGATAATTTTGCATGACTGCTTGTTGTCAAAAAACTGCAAGAGTTCATTTTCATTTTCAGAGAAAAAGCCCAACAGCGAAGGTGGAGGGCTCTTTCTCCAGAATATGAAAATGACAGAATACAGTTTTTCGAAGACAACACGGTGGAACGAAATTATCAAGTTATTTTGATGCACTAGTGTAATTCGGAGGAATATTTCCCGAATAAACTGTCAAACTGACGTTAGTAGGTAATTTATAAATTCTTAGCTTGTCATCAAGAACCATTATATGAACTCTGCAATTATCGGTCTACAATAGAAATATTGCGCGCTGGGCTTTTTCGCTTTATACAATGCAATTATCGTAAGTAGTTGCACAAGTGCATCAAAATTACCGATAATTTTGCATGACAGCGTGTTGTCTAAAAACTGCATGAGTTCAGTTTTTGAGAAATAGTCCGACACCGAAGACTCTTTCTCCAAAGTATGAAAATGACCGAATGCAGTTTTTTAAAGATAACACGCTGGAATGCGAAATTATCCGGTTTTTTTTGATGCACTAGTGCAATTCGGGTTAATATTTCCCGAATAAACTTTCAACTTATCAAACCGACGTTAATAATTCATAAATTCTTAGCTTGTCATCAATAACCGTACTATGAACTATGCTACTATGCAATTATCGGTCTACAGTGCAATTATCGCAGGGCTCTTCCGCTTTCTTCAATGCAATTATAATTACTCAAGTGCTTCAAAATTACCGATAATTTTGCATGACAGCATGTTGTCAAAATACTGCATGAGTTCATTTTCATTGCCCTCCACCTTCGGTGTCGGGCTCTTTCTCCAAAATATGAAAATGACCGAATGCAGTTTTTTGAAGACAACACGCTAGAATGCGAAATTATCCGGTTATTTTGATAAACTAGTGTAATTTGGGGAAATATTTCCTGAATAAACTTCCAACTTGTCAAACTGACGTTAGTAATTCATGAATTCTCAGCTTGTCATCAATAACCGTAATATGAACTATGCTACTATGCAATTATCAGTCTACAATGCAATTATCGCAGGGCTCTTTCGCTTTCTACGATGCAATTATCGTAAATAATTGCACAAGTGCATCAAAATAACCGATAATTTTGCATGACAGCGTGTTGTCAAAAAACTGCATGAGTTCATTTTCATTTTTGGAGAAAGAGCCCGACACCGAAGGTGGAGGGCTCTTTCTCCAAAATATGAAAATGACAGAATGCAGTTTTTTAAAGACAACACGCTGGAATGCGAAATTATCTGGTTATTTTGATGCACGAGTGTAATTTTTGGGGAATATTTCCAGAATAAACTTTCAACTTGTCAAACTGACGTTAGTAATTCATAAATTCTCAACTTGTCATCAAAAAACGTAATATGAACTATGCTACTATGCAATTATCGATCTACAATGCAATTATCGCAGGGCTCTTTCGCTTTCTACAATGCAATTATCGCTGTAATTTTCGATAATTGCATTCTATTCACAAGGGATTTTTGACAGGAGGGAAATATTCGCTGTAATTTTCGATAATTGCATTCCAATTATAAGGGATTTTTGACACAAGGGAAATATTAGCTGTAATTTTGCGATAATTGCATTCCATTTACATGGGATTTTTGACTATGTCGAGCTCAGCTGATTTTTGCCTAGACCAGAAAATAAAACTGCTTGAAAAGAAACGTGAAATATGAACAATATACTGAGTGAGCTCAAGATATATCCATGTGATTGAATGAAGAAACTTCAGTAAACTTCCCAAAGTTTCTTGAATCCTCAAAAAGTCACAATACTAGTGACACAGTGAAGGATCATATATAACAATATTATAGCGACGAAATACCTCAAGTGTTTTCCTTCTGCTTCTATTATTAGTCCTTATGATTTTGATATTCTCATGAATTAATCCATATTTTCTCATTAAAATATCGTATGCTGTATCCTTCTTTGAATGAACAAATCTAGTAATTATCAGTTGACCTTCTTCAGATCACTTTTCATTATGAGAACTGTAGAGTTGAACCGACGAATCGTTTGAAGGTGTGATCAGGTTATGTCTGATTGCAGTACAAGGTGAACATTTTTTTCATTTCCCCACGACCGACTTCATCAAGCTTCCATTATTCAAACTTAAATAATCACCAAGCGACTTGTACAATTGAAATGTTTCCGTAACTTACCCTCCTGACTTCTTGTACCAAAAAGATTGATCACGCTTGCTTTCCAAGTTTGTACGTTCGTGTGTGTCCACCTTAAGGTCAAAGTTGAAGCGGCGGTAATTGACAAACGAAAGGGGGCTCGTTGTGCAACATAAACAACGAAGCTCAGATGAATGGCTGGCCACACTAGACCACTACAACGGTCGACCGGAGACCTCTGTAATTAAGTGGACATATCAGATAATAAACCTCTTCGGATTTATCATGAGTTATAGGGAATTACATTTCTAAATTTAATGACCGAACGTACCCCCATTAGCAGTGTGAAATCAAACTGAAGTACCTAAATCTTTCATGCAACCAAGAAAGCAAATTAAATTTGGGAGGTCTCATAAATTCTTCAACAATTTTTCTGCGAAAGGTCTCATATATATATATATATATATATATATATATATATATATATATATATATATATATATATATATATATATATATATATATATATATGAGACCTTTCGCAGAAAAATTGTTGAAGAATTTATGAGACCTCATATATAAATATATATATATATATATATATATATATATATATATATATATATATATATATATATATATATATATATATATATATATATATATATATATATATATATATATATAGTATATATTATATATATAGGTATATATATATATATATATATATATATATATAATATATATATATATATATTATATAATATATATATATATATATATATATATATGCTGAACAAAACTAAATTTGAAATTACTACGTTTATTATCTCAAAATATTTTGACAAATATAACACTGCGATTGCAATTTCGGTCACTAGACCATCATCGGGCAGATTGAGTTCTTAACTCAATCTGCCCGATGATGGTCTATTGACCGAAATTGCAAATATATATAGATATATATATATATATATATATATATATATATATATATATATATATATATGTATATATATATATATATATATATATATATATATATATATATATATATATATATATATATATATATATATATATATATATATATATATATATATATATATATATATATATATTAATATTAATATATAAATATATATATTTATATAAATATTAAATATATATATATATATATATATATATATATATATATATATGTATAGATATATATATATATATAAATATATATATATATATATATATATAAATATATATATATATATATATATATATATATATATATATATATATATATATATATATATATATATATATATATATATATATATATATATATATATATATATATATATATATATATATATATAGATATATATTTGCAATTTCGGTCAATAGACCATCATGGACGATGATGGTCTAGTGACCGAAATTGCAATCGCAGTGTTATATTTGTCAAAATATTTTGTGATAATAAATGTATTAATTTTAAATTTATTTTTTTTTATCATATATATATATATATATATATATATATATATATATATATATATATATATATATATATATATATATATATATATATATATATATATATATATATATATATATATATATATATATATTATATATATATATATATATATATATATATATATATATATATATATATATATATATATATATATATACAAAAATATGAATATACATGCATTTTATTTTATTATATATATGAATTATCCAAGACTACGTTAGTACTAAGTTCATTTAAATGATGATATAACTAACTAAATTTATAATCCTTGCTATTTTTCGGTATAACTTGTTTGCGATAATGAATCACCTAGTGAAATATATTATATTATTATGCATCATATATTACATATTGTTGTATATACTCTCATTTATGATGTTCAGATGGTGCAGACATAATTAATAGTTCTGTCATTAGATTACTGTATATTCTTATTTTTCAAGATGATAATTTCGTCTAACATATTTTCATTTGAGAAGTTTTTATCCCTTGATGTATATTCTTGACTATGGATGGGGACTCCGAGTATGAAATTGTCCAGGAATACTTTGATTCTGATCAAGGCTGCAGCTACACATTTCCGGAGATTATATACATACCTAATTCAAGTTATGTTAGGTTACTAACTCTAGGTAATTAAATTTATTTTTCGTAATCCCATACTGTTATTTGGATTTAACGGTATTCAGATGAAAATTGAAAAGTCAGTGTTAACGGCCGCCGGCCGTTATAATTTCATAACGGCCGGCGGCCGTTAAGAAATCACTAGTTCAAATATTTATTTCAAAACATCATTCTGCTTACAATAACAACATTGAAATCTTGGTCTACAGCGAGTTGGGAGAATAAACCTCTGATTTTCATTTCGCATAGGCTAATAATACATCTTCATTAACCACCTTTACATGCTTGCTTTTACGCTACATTTCAAAATTTTCATATTCTTTTTGATATCGCTCTTGAGTTATTTTCGGCAGTTAATCAACACTCGCTGCACTGCACATGATTCTCCCAATATGTCTAAAGGAATTTGATTTTGTTCCTCAATTTCATCAATTTCATCCATGGTCCTCGTTAAAGCGAACTTGAGAACACAAGAAACTGACGTTGTTTATAAAACTGTCAAACTGTTCCATGACAACAGAGTGCACGACGTTGGGATTTTTCTTTAGAATTGCGAGGTAGGGGTTTTTTTCTTTCTTCGGAATCAAAATGTAATCTTCCAACGGGATTACGAAAAATTTTTAATGACACACGGCCGATACGCAAATAACGGATTCGGTTAGTTATAATCCTCGGCTGCGCCTCGGATTACAATATCCAACCTCATCCGTTATTTGCTACATATCGGCCTAGTTACGTTAATAACTATAATAAACCGGCTAAGTGCGAGTCTGACTCGCGCACGAAGGGTTCCGTACCATGGACTATGCCCCCCTTAAATACCTATTTATTTTATTTTAATTTTATTATTTATTATTAAAGTGAAAATACAACGGAGTATTTTGTGAATATTTCAAGTGCCTACCTGTTAATATCGAGCAAAAATGGGCAAAAAAATCTGTCCAGCTATCTCGGTTCTTGAGCTACAGCCTGGTGACAGACAGACGGACGGACAGACTTTCTGTCTTATATTAGAAACGAAGGAAACTAACTTTTATCTGCGACCTATTTTAATTTTCGAAGTCGCCAGATGTATTGAAAGCTGATTTTCATTGAATACAAATGAAACTTAATCTATAAAGCGTTTTGGTTTTGATATTGTTATTGACATAATCATATTATTCTTTGGTTTTTATTAACTTACTTTCTTTTGTTGTCAGTTTTATAAAATCAGTTACTTACTAAGTTTTGTTAAACAAAAATACAATGAAATTTTTATATTCCATAGAGTACGCTGCGACATCTGTTGGATGTATTAGTATAGGCAGTAAAACATAGCTATCCGAAGAACAGAATTCCTCTCGAGTTTACAAGTTATGAAAGTAGTTCTTATAGTCTTGTGTAGATGGCCACAAAACATCTATTACAATGACTTGGCAAATATTTATGTAACTTACCTACATTAGAAGTATCGCCCAGTTGGAAAGTTACATCATTAATATTTTGACGTGAAGTGTACAAGACAACTATTTTGTATTATATTTTGTGAATTTCACAGCAAATCATTCAGAAAACCTCACATATGATAAATGATGAATTTTTACTAACTGTTACCGTTTAAAAACTTATCATATGATATGATAGGAAGTAGGTACTACTTCATTCTCAGTAGAAGAAAAAGATATCATTTTAATATCTGCTCATTAGGTCCTCATCTTAAATAAATTGAGTGAGAGAAAAAATAATACTCAGATTTGGTTAGGTACTATTTAATTATTGAAATGACGGCAATGAAATACTATTAAAAAGAATAAAACAGTAAATATTTTGTTGCACCTCTAATAAATTCATAATATTTGAATAAAAACTTTTCGGTGTTTTCTAATAACTTTTTTAAAATAATTTCTTTTGATTTTATTCACATGGCACTTTTTTATTTCATTGTCAACAGGTTTAACGAAGAAAACGATAGTTTAGCGAAGCTTTGAAATTCTCGATTTTGATAATGCCCATTTAAAATGCTGATTTAATTATTATATCATATTGAAATCAAGCATATTTCAAGAGAACCAAAGAAAACATCACAAATTATATAAATTAGAAAATCGTCTTTATTTCAATCAGGATTTCACAAATTTTATATCACATAAATATTAGGACATTCGAAGTGTTTTTTTTTTGAGAAAGTACATTTCAGTAATGCGAGAATAACAATGTAATTGCAATAATTTACACTCGAATATTCATAATTTGGTATACTTCAACAAAGCTGTGAATACTGTTAAATTTTCAGGGAACAGTTATTATATTTATTACAAGAGAAACTTTTAAACTGTCAATTTATAATTAACAAAATTGCTAACGGAAGGGGAGTTTTTTGCGTTCCGTGGACTGTTGTTTTTCTTATATAATATTGCGTTGATGAAGTTAATTTTGAAGAATTGCGTTTGATTACTCTACTTCAAATTGTTTTCATTGTCCACCCTACAAGTTCCATTTGATATCGAGAGTCGTACAGGATTCTTCAATTATTACGAAAAATCAAAATAAGTAAAGTTGAGTCGACTAACTATACAATCCAAGTGTTTGTTGTTGGTAACTTTCTGCCCCATCCTGAGGACAAATTTGGAATAGACAAGTCCTCTTACGTTCCTTCACATGGCATAATATTGGCTGCTAGTTCATTCATAACATATTTTTGGATGAACGGATGATTTTCCAATTTTTTGTTCCCAAATGAGATATACAAATGTAATGTGAGATAAAGTATAAATAATAAATATAATACAGCTAAAACTATGATTAAAACTACATAAATTAATTGCAAATCATATCCGTCGATTTTAGTTGTAACGAAAAATATATTGATACCCACAACTACGACTCCTAGTATCACTGAAAAAACTTTGGATGTCCTGTAAAATAAGAAACAATATTGAAGTTACTCACATTGATATAATTAGGTGCACCATATAAAGCGAACAAGAGAAATTCTTTAATAATTCAAAAATTCATCAACGCCAAATTAATTCACTGCAGAATTGTGAATTAATGAAAACATATAACCATCTCCCTTGGAAAAATTTTCCTCAATCACTTTATGTGGTTGGAATTAACTATGGCAAACTAGTATATTTTTCAGGAATTTATTGATAATTAGCTACCTATACTGAATAATGGTTTATTTTTATTCTATTCAAAACATTGTTCATTTCGGTCAAAAATTTTCAATTATGTATATATATATATATATATATATATATATATATATATATATATATATATATTTAGATTCTTGATTTTTTCCTGTTTATCGTATTCACTCTAAGATATATAAATTATTGGTATAACAGGTTTATTTTAAACATTACATTTTAAAATTAAAATTCACAGGACGTTTCAATGGAGTTTCCATCTTCATCAGCTAAAATCGGGATAAAATACAAGTCAAATGCTTAAATATAAAACATATATACACATACACAAAAATAAAATGAAATAAATTGTATCTCACCAGAATGTTCGTCGGTAGTTGTCACAATACTACTTGACTATCGAATCTCTGTTTAACCGATGTATAATCGTTCATGCGTATGGAGCTCATGTATTACAATAATGGGGCATATATCGAACTTAGGCCCTTTATATCTATTTTGTTGTTAACTGTGTTGTTTTGGTTCTTTTGTATAAAAATCATTTCAAGGATTTCGCGTGATTTTAAGTTTTTTCTATCGTTAGTATGTGTGTTTCATCGTAATCGAAATCATGTCTTTCTGATTGTTTGTGTTTGTTCAGTGCAGTGTTCGCTGTTTTGGCATATCTGTGGGCTTTTAGTCTATCTTGTAGACATTCTGGTGAGATAAAATTTATTTTATTTTATTTTTGTGTATGTGTATATATGTTTTATATTTAAGCATTTGACTTGTATTTCATCCCGATTTTAGCTGATGAAGATGGAAACTCCATTGAAACTTCCTGTGAATTTTAATTTTAAAATGTAATGTTTGAAATAAACCTGTTATATCAATAATTGATATATCTTATATATATATATATATATATATATATATATATATATATATATATATATATACATGGTTGTGATTTAATAACGGATAAATTCAATAAAATGGCAGGAATTTTTTTTCCGGAAAAATTCTCGGACAAGTCTATTTTTATTTTTAATTTAAATTTTTTTACTTATATGACAATATACAGGGTGTAACATAAGTGAAATACCACGTTGATGTCATTTTTTTAATGAAACCCCCTGTAAGTATATTATGGTAAATTTGAATTCTACAGATAATCCTACAAAACTTTTTCATGAGGCAATGTATACTTTAAATGAACCGTTTCCGAAATATTTACGTTCAAATATTACAATATTTTTTTTGCAACATAAATGGATTTCTGAATTATATTTCAAAAGCTCAAAAATTATTTTCACAAATACTAGAAATGGTCCCCATCGACAGCTCTGCAATACCCCAGTCGATCAATGAATTCCTGCTGTACATTTTCAATGGTCTCTGGCAAAATATTTCTAATAACTTTACGCATGCGCTCTCTGAGAATATCAAGCGTACCTGGCTTATATAGACATGGTGTCCGAGGATTTTTCCGAAAAAAAAACTACTGCCATTTTATTGAAATTATCCGTTATTAAATAACAAGCCTGTATATATATATATATATATATATATATATATATATATATATAAGCATATATATAAATATATATATATATATATATATATATATATATATATATATATATATATATATATATATATATATATATATATATATATATATATATATATATATATATTATATATATATATATATATATATATATATATACATAATTAAAAAACTACCGATAATTTTTACAAAATATTGATTATAGCTGGGTATTCGTCAAAGAATTATGATCTTAACAACCAAATATGTCTCAGTCGTTTCATGTTTCATGTTTCATTTTATGGACCTTACTAACTGTTTGTGAATACTTGATTAATTTTTAGCTGTATTACGTTTAGTTAATATTTTAATTCCTTTTTATTTCTGAATTTCAACTTCATTTGCGCTATTTTAACTTTTCAGTTTTAAATGAGTTAGTTTTGTATATTTCTTATGAATTGTTGATCATGACTCTGGAGGTCAAAAACTGTTGTATACATGTAATTTTGTTATTTTCTATCTATAAGACGAACGGTTTTAAAGTGAATTTATTGTAATGTTTTGAAATTGTAGATGTCCTGAGGAAGACTCAATAAAGAGTCGAAACGTCGACTGAGACAAATTTATTTTTTTAGATCATAACTCCTTGCCGAATACCCAGTTATATATATATATATATATATATATATATATATATATATATATATATATATATATATATATATATATATATATATATATATATTTATATACAGATAATAATATGTTGTGAAATTCGTTTGAAAAATTAATGACTTATCAAATTGACTCTTCAAAGGAGCTAATCTCATGAGACTCAACGATATGGAATTACTATTAATTCTTCAAAGGAGAATGTTAGCAAATTCGAAATTGGTGCCACACCCGATGAAAACAACAGACAGTCTGTTTCGCTCTTCAACGCTCATCAGTAGTGTCCGTCCGTCGATCGAGCGACAATAACGTGGAACCCACATAAACGCTCAATAGTTTTTGAGAAGGGCACTAATGACATGCTAACAAATCATAGCGCCATCCATCAGAAACTCATAGGTATCTGACTTAATGCCTAACAGAAACGCCAATCGTCACATGTCATTAGTCTTGTATACTTGAAAAATTTAATTCGATGATCACATATACTTGCTTTCTCTTTACTTAACATTTTTTTCACTCAGATGATCATTTAAGGATTTCACATTCTACCGTCTCAAAAAATTTAAGAAATGATAATACTCACACTCCATTTACGAAACGTCCCATAATTTTAGGATCGCTTGTGAATGCAATCGTCGGTATAATTGCAAATGGTAACTGAAGCATCATAACAGCATTAAGGAAATCATTCAAGTTGGTTAATTCTTCCAGACTACTGAAGAAAGCAGTGAAGAATGTGGGTACCATGGCAATACTTCTAGTGAAAACGACACGTTTCCAGCGGGACCACCGAAGATTCAGGAATCCTTCCATTGCAAATTGTCCGGCATAAGTACCAGTCATAGTGGAACTTTGTCCTGCTGCCAAAATTCCTATGGCCCAAATGTAGAGGGCCAGGACGCCGTAAGTACAACCAAGGAATATACCTCCTTTGTATATGTCGGCGTCGATATATTCATCGTTGGCCTGCAATGAACACAGAAATTGATCTGTTGGTGCGAATTTGATATAAAGGATGATTACAAGATTTCAAGCATATAAATTATATGATATGAACTGTCCTTCAAAGAAAGCATGTGACAGACATCTCTACTACACGAGATTCTCAAAATAGCTATCAACTAGAATAGTACTGCGGAAATTTATCCCAAATTTTAACATAAAATATTTGATCACTGAAAAGTGGTTATAGTCCGGGAGCCAGTAACAGATTTAAATGACCAAGTTCTTCCCAAGCGATAATTGATGGGATGCAGCAGAGAGTTCTATCGTTGTATCATTAAGCTTGTGGTGCCTCGGTAAACTAGCGGTGAGCGACTACCGCCTTGTACCGTTTGTTGACCGAGGATGTGGGTTCGAGTCCCACCTTGCTCTTGGGCGTTGTGTATGTCCTGAATTTAGTGGTTCTAGTTATGAGATTGAGTGTTGGGTAATGTACAGGCTGTCCCATTTTCGATGTCCTTACGGGATAACTCGCTTATTTTTGAAGATAAAGATTTGCGGTTTTCGCGAACGTTGGCTACTTTTTTGTGAATCTTACGATACCGCAAACAAAATTTTCATAGCTTACTCCGTTTTTGAGATACAGGGTGAAGTTTAAAATATTGCATTTTGGCCCCCCTCCTGTATCACAGCTGTCTTTTAACTTATAGAAAAAGTAAAAACTCTCTTTTATACACTTTTTTACGTAGAATCCAGTCAGATTTTTGAAATGAGCTGTCAGTGTTTAGATATAACCCAATGTTATAATATTTTGAATGGAACACTCTGTATATTTTTCCATATTCAAAACACAAATGCTTTGCGCTTTTCAAAAATATATAATACTTATAAAATAATTTAAGTACTAGTCCCGTATTTAGATAATTTTCTTTTTTTATGGCAAGTCAAGACAAATATCACTTTGATAGATCGTTCGGCGCAATAAACAGAAATATCACTTCCATTTGTATAGCGTAAAACGAAAAGTTTTCATTGAAAAAATATTGTTTAATATTTGTTATTAAACAATTTGACAAAAAATAAATTTAAACTCTAATGAAACACTATTTATCGACTATATACGCTCTGGACCTAATTAGTAGGTGGCTATGAAAAAAAACCAAGTGCAGAATATTTATAGTTCCTGTCAAAGCTTACAAATTTTTCTTACAATGGCGAAAATCGAGATGCTCTCATGAATGCCACGAAATAAGTTTTCGAATACTTAGGTATAAGACTTTTGTTTTAACTGTGGTCGATTGGTATCCTCAGAAGATGTCGGCTGTGTCTTCAACAGAATGGGCAGTAATTTGAACAATATTCACAAAACATTTTCAACAGAAAAATAATAGAGCTTTGTTTGATATAAGTTTCTATTTTTGTTATGATAATTATTAAATGCATAACTTATTATATTAAATAATATTTTTTTCAATGAAAACTTTTCATTCTAGCTTATATAAATGGAAGTGATATTTCTGTTTATTGTGCCGAACGATCTTTTAAAGTGATATTTGTCTTGACTTGCCATAAAAAAAAGAAACTTATCTTAATACGCGGCTAATACTTAGAATATTATATAAGTATTATATATTTTTGAAAAGCGCAAAGCATTTATGTTTTGAATATGGAAAAATATACAGAGTGTTCCATTAAAAAAATTATAACATTGGGTTATTGCTAAACAATGACAGCTCATTTCAAAAATCTGACTACGCCACTGGATTCTACGTAAAAAAGTTAAAAGACAACTGTAATACAGGAAGGGGTGCAAAATGCAATATTTTCAATTTCGCCCTGTATCTCAAAAACGAAGCAAGCTATTAAAATTTTGTTTGCCGTATCGTCAGATTCACAAAATAGTAGCCAACGTTCGCGAAAACCGCAAATCTCTATCTTTAAAAATCAGCGAGTTACCCCGTAAGGACATCGAAAATGGGACAGCCTGTACATTGTTTACAAGCCCATTGGCCATTCGGAACCGGCGTTAAACTGTAGGTCCCTCGAGTTAAAAAAAAAAAATAAAGCTTAGTGAACGCCAGCTACGGTTCCATGGGTGGAATGAGCTGCGGTAGCCTCTGACGCATGAAGAATTTTTTTCTTAGTAAAATACGCTTGAAGGGTCTAAGTTATACCGATGATCAGGTTACAAAGGCCCTATTGTGGTATAGAGTTGGAATTTTGAATAAAATCCTAATAAATTCAGTACTTTTCGATTCAATTTAGTAGTTTAGTACTCTCAATGAAAATCTAGTATTCTCAACCATGAAACCATAGCTTTCGTTCACGAGGCTTAATGATACTATTTCCAGATGCGTCTCACCAAATATCGTTCGAGAAGAAATAATTGACCACATATACCACATAGACCACATTACCTGTTCCCGGACTATTATCTTTTCGTTTCTGTAAATGACTTCCTAACTTAATAGGAAACAAAGTACACAAATGTATATATATATATATATATATATATATATATATATATATATATATATATATATATATATATATATATATATATATATTTATACATTTATATATTTAGATAGATATATGCTGAAAGAAGAGAAATATGCTCCTTTTCTTTCAATTTGTGTAATTTCTACGTGAATTTCTATGTGAATCTTAATCTGTTTATAGCTTAGTTCGACTTGTGACAGAGTCAATAATAATAGTTTTGTTCATGTATATATTATTTGGTATAGATAACTAAGCCAAACATATTTGTGTTCTGCACAGATCAATTCAATACCGTGTGATGTTTTATGCTTCTACTCACTTCAAATACATCCTTGGCCATTGAATAAACGTCGGCATTCTTAGCTTTGCATTCGTGCAACTGAAAAAAATATAGTATACAATTGTTTGTTCAAATATTCTTTGTGAATGCATTTATTGAACTAATGCTCAACACATCCAGGATAATTGAATTATAGTAATTATTCGATATATTAGTTATTTTTTCCAGATTTTCGAACCAAATGGTTTATTGTGAAGGCTAGATCTATACAACGAAATTTTCAAGTTTTCTTCATAATGATATCTGTTTTCTTACATGCAAACTTTAATACGTAATCAAGAAAAGTTAAATGCTCTTTCCTTTTTGATCAATATATTCAAATAAAATTGAGAATGTTGTTGTTAGAAAAATATGAATTACACATTGCAACATCAATAATTGCTTCTTAAAATTAGTTGAAGCATATCCTCAGATTTTACAATATACTTCATATCCTATGTTAATAAATGTATTTTATATTAAATAAGTAACTGTATCCTGAAAAATTATTATTCATGGCAGGTGAATTATATCGAAATTAAATGTTTTTTTGAAAATTGTTTGTGTGACTAAATTTGACTTACCAATTCGTTATTCGTCTTCTGGAACAATCCGTGGGCGAACACAGAAACGACGAATATATTGATAATAAAACTACAAACTAAAGCTAAAGAACTTTCGATAAAATAATATAACTTCGCTTCCTTGAGTTTTTCTGGTTTTTTTCTATCAATGTCTCTCGATTTCACCAATGCTGAGTGTAAGTATAAATTGTGAGGCATAATAACAGCACCGATTACTCCTACTGCCATCAAGAATACTTTTGAATCATAACTGTGAGCCCATGGTGCGACGAGTCCTTTTAGTACTTCTATCTGAGGTGGTTCAGATACTACATACTCGTACCCAAAGGCAACTCCCATAATACCAATCAGAATAGCGAAGAGCATCTCCAATTTTCTGAGACCATATTTGTCTAGAAATAAGAATGTGAAAGTGTCCACAATTGTGATCAAGCATCCGACCCATAACGGTATCCTGAAAGATTTAATATATATATATCTATATATATATATATATATATATATATATATATATATATATATATATATATATATATATATATATATATATATATATATAAGAGGAGGATAGTCGCTGACTAGTGTAGAGGATAACTATTTGTAGGGACTGCAGCAATGTAAAAGGAAACTCTTTGAAGTTTTTCCAAGCTTTCGGAATCGTTTATTCCATCGTCAGGGAGAATCTATCATGAGAATGATTACATAGATGTTGATAATACGATATAAGAAACATTGAAAATGATGCTATTTGTTAAAAAATTATAAAAGTTGATACATTTTTGAAGTTATAATTAAATTACTGAACGAAATGACAAATCGGAGTCACTCATTTTTTCAAAATTTTCAAATTGAAGTTTGACATTATTTCGTTACGTTAAATTAATTCGATTTTGTGTTATTTTGTATCAAGTGAAAGTAAAAAAGAATAAATTTCACTCAAATGGCTTATATCTGTTTTTTTATTTATGGATTTATTGTCTTGATAAATAAAGGCCATTTCTAAAAAAGATCTTTTTGAAAGATGTGATTCTCTTGCAAGAACAGTTGTTGAAAGGTAGTTCATCTGGTGGTCACAATCATTGACATGTTTAGCCAAAGCACATCTCTCAGGGTGTAATCTACTATCACTCTTATGAGAAGTGATTCTGTCTTTTAATAATCTTTTTGTTTGGCCAATATAATTCTTATCACAATCAAGACAAGG
Organism: Cynegetis impunctata; assembly: GCA_030704885.1. NCBI lineage: Eukaryota > Metazoa > Arthropoda > Insecta > Coleoptera > Coccinellidae > Cynegetis > Cynegetis impunctata. The sequence continues at coordinate 392,499 of JARQZK010003667.1, forward strand.
GATATTATAAACAACATTTGTGAGTGATAAAATAGGAATTTTGTCTTTTACTTTCGAATATATTTCACAATTTTTATCATTGGGTCCGAAATTCAGTATCGAACCAGTAATAAAAAAAGACATCCCTATAAAAAACATTTTATCAGATGTGGACTACATTACTTCTTCTATTAATGATAATAATAAAAGAAACATCACTATAGCTAGAGCTACTAATGTCATTACTAACCATTTACTCAATGTTGATTCTAATAAAAAAAATGATTACTCAGTCAGATAAAGGTAATGTTACTGTTATTATGGAAAAACAACAATATCTAGATTTATCTAATGATATTATTAATAACAGTACTTCCTACATTGAGCTCAAGAATGATCCAACAGCACAAATACAAAGTAAATATAATAATTTGATAAAAATTCTGAATGATAAGAATCAAATAGATGGCATTGTTAAAAAAAAGCTTACTAGCTATAATGGTTTCTCCAAAATTTACTCCTTAACAAACATTCACAAACCAATTTTGTCAATGAGACCCATAATAGCTTGCATAGGTTCACCTACAGAACAAATTGCTTCATTTTTAACGATTATTTTATCTAATGCATATGATTCAGATAACATTTACTCTATCAAAGATTCCTTTGACTTTTCAGAAAAATTTAATTAAATCAAATTACCTGATATTTCCGTTTTGACCAGTTTTATTTATGTCTTTCTTTTCAGTAATGTTTATCTTGATATTTGCCTTAGGGCAATAGATAAAAATTGGGACCGTATCAGCAGACATTGCACCATTGAAAAACATTACTTTTCCAACCTGATAAAATTTCTCTTTGAAAATAACTATTTTTCATTCAATGGAAAATATTTCAGACAAACTTTTGGAACTCCAATGGGATCTTCAATCTCACCTATTCTTGCAGCTTATGTTATGGATGAATTGCTAGACACAGTGATTCCATTACTCTCTTTTAATTTATTTTTCATCAAAAAATATGTGGATGACATAATATTAGCTTTACCTAATAATGGTATAACAGAAATTTTAGATACTTTCAATAGTTACGACCCATTCATTCAATTCACAATCGAAACAGAAGACTCAGATCTTTCAGTACCTTTTCTTGATACAAAACTTATACGATCGGTAGATAACATAATATTGATTGATTGGTATAGAAAAGCATGCAGTTCAGGAAGGTATTTGAATTTCTTTTCTTATCACAAATTTTCGATGAAAGTGAATTTGTTAAAACAAATGAAGAATAGAGTACTCAAAATTTCTGATATATCTTTTCATAACAAAAATTTGAATAAACTTCAAGAACTTTTCATACAAAATTCCTACCCACCATCTTTAGTCAAGAAAATTTTATTTAGCACATCCTTATCAGAAAATGAAATTATAGGACAAAATAACATTTCTCATAATGAACTTGTTACAGATATGAGTCAAGTTTCAATTTTTTATGCCTCGTTACCTTATATAAAAGAAATAACACCTAAACTGACCAGAATTTTTCAATCTTTTGAAAACATCAAAATTGCAAATAGAACAGTTATTTCAATGAGACAAATATATTCGAAAGTAAAAGACAAAATTCCTATTTTATCACTCACAAATGTTGTTTATAATATCCCTTGTCTTGATTGTGATAAGAATTATATTGGCCAAACAAAAAGATTATTAAAAGACAGAATCACTTCTCATAAGAGTGATAGTAGATTACACCCTGAGAGATGTGCTTTGGCTAAACATGTCAATGATTGTGACCACCAGATGAACTACCTTTCAACAACTGTTCTTGCAAGAGAATCACATCTTTCAAAAAGATCTTTTTTAGAAATGGCCTTTATTTATCAAGACAATAAATCCATAAATAAAAAAACAGATATAAGCCATTTGAGTGAAATTTATTCTTTTTTACTTTCACTTGATACAAAATAACACACAAAATCGAATTAATTTAACGTAACGAAATAATGTCAAACTTCAATTTGAAAATTTTTGAAATAATGAGTGATACCGATTTGTCATTTCGTTCAGTAATTTAATTATAACTTCAATAATGTATCAACTTTTATAATTTTTTAACAAAAAGCATCATTTTCAATGTTTCTTATATCGTATTATCAACATCTATGTAATCATTCTCATGATAGATTCTCCCTGACGATGGAATAAACGATTCCGAAAGCTTGGAAAAACTTCAAAGAGTTTCCTTTTACATTGCTGCAGTCCCTACAAATAGTTATCCTCTACTATATATATATATATATATATATATATATATATATATATATATAATATATATATATATATATATATATATATATATATATATATATATATATATATATATATATATATATATATATATATCTATATATTTATATATATATATATATATATATATATATATATATATTATATATATATATATATATATATATATATATATATATATATATTTATATACAAACTAATGCCCTAAATGTATCAACTAATGTCTAGCAATAATATTATTACGAATAAACATGATTTTGACGAATCAGAACGAACAATTCAGTTAAGTTACCTTGTATAATTTGGATAATACCTGATTATACATAGAGTAGTTCTACCAATCGAAAACTAACAGGACCGTCAAATTTTGACGTTTATCAATAACTGTTCAGAAATGAGTCGATTCGGAGATTTTTACTTAATATACTCAACAAATAATCGCATCAAATACAATGCGTACTTCAAAATAAATACGGTTATACATCTCAAACTTCCTGCATAATTACAAATCGAGTCAGTTTGACAGAATAATCCTCCCGCTTCGCGATCGGATCATTTAAACTGTCAAACTGACACTCTTTGTAATTATGCAACAAGTTATCGATGTCTAACCTGATTATTCTGAAGTACTTATAGTATTACTACTGATTATATAACTCATGTATGAATAAGCCAATAGAATCCGTGAATTTTGCATAGTTACTGCGTATTGATAAGTGAATAAACCCTTGCCGACGTGATATAATCGTTTTGGTGTTTCGCCTCGTGTCAAAATGTGAATATTTTCATATTGACGGTGTTTTGACGTTTGTCAAAAAAAAAATTATTATTTTTTATTCAACAGTAAAAAAACAAGAGCTTTTTTTTATCGGATAAATTTCTCTTTGTAACGAAACAGTTTTGTCAATCACTAATTTTACGAGAAAAACTGATATCTAATGTCAGTTTTTCGAGTAAATTACGTGATTGGCAAAAGTTTGAGTTGAAGGGAAATTTATCTGATGAAAGAAAAGCTCGAGTGTTTTTTGGCAACATTAATTAACGCAGAATATATGGATGAACTTGTCATAATTTGCTCAGTCGAAACTTCCCCAAACCGACTCATCTTTCAGGTTTTTATATCAACGAAGTTAAATAATCACCACTGACAGAATAAATATTAAAGTTCAATCCACGGCTACTAGATGTAGTCTAGTTATGAGGAACAGACGTTTTTATCGGTGATAAAAAAGGATGCACCTTTTTTATCGATGTCAAACTGACAAAAATGTCATCGTTAAATAGTACATTTTATATAGGAGTTAATTTATCGTTATATAATCGTAACGAATACCACTCGAGCAATCGAAAACAATCGATTATACTGACCTCGTCACTCGACGTATTTTCTTGAAACACCACTCGAGCTGCAATCTCGTAGTGTTTCGCAAAATACGTCTCGTGGCTCGGAAGTATAATCGATTATTTTCGATGCTCTTGTGATAGTATTGTCTGTCCAACGAGAGTTGGCGTGCACGTCACAGTCATGCGCAAATAACGACCCAATGCTGCCTACCTAAATAAATAAAATTCGAAATTGCCAAAATTCGTATCTGTCGTAAGTAATTTTCTGAAAAAGTAGTAATATGGTGATAGTGACAGAATCATCCATTTCGACAAATATTCTGTCCTAGATATATATCAAATCGTATGTATCTCTCAAGAAAAATTAACATTCCGAGTAATGAAAAAAATAAGTTGTCATTTTATTTCAAAATTTGCATTGCAAACGTGACATGCCGACTGCGCCGGCAGTCGGCATTTCACGTTTGACAGTCGCCGAGATAACCTAGTTCTTCGAGGATTTTGTAAGCAAAAGTTCGATTTAAGATTATTCATTACGTCTGGCAACAGTGTTCACGATCGACGTCATATAAAATTGATGACGTGCACGCCAACTCTCGCTGGACAGACTATATAACTGATTATTTTTCTAACCAAGCTAGTTAGTTGAGTACATTAGGTACGCTGGCTAGTATTTGGGAGGTCTCGGGTTCAAACCCCGGGGCCGACTGGTCTGCCATGAGTTTTTTTCAGAGGTTTCCTCATGGTAATGTAAGTCACTGCTTGCAAACTTATAAGGCGAATGCTGGGCCAGTATTAATCCTCTGATCCCTACCCACACTTCCTATGTTCCATAAATATCCCGTCTCACCTATCCTCAAGCAGCCCGCCTCCCTGACACATACTTCAGGGAGGAATGAAACACGTGTGTTTTTTTTCGCGAAGTGCATTACGTTTAGATGCGACTCGAATGGAATATAATATGGTCTGAAAAATCACGGTTTGAGAGCAAGCCGTAATAAAAATGACACAATAATTTATGAAATGATAAAAGGTATAGAGAAATATAAATACCTGTGAGTTTTCTTCAACAAGCAAGGGACAAGTTGAAGAACGAATTATTAAAGGTACGAAAACTATCAGAGCACTCAACTCAGTTCTATGGGATAGAGATATCAGGAAATATACCAAAATGCGTATTTACAAAACCATTATCCAAGTGTGGGATCTAAGCAAGGTCAATAGAAAAAAAAACTATACTCTACCTACAGAGATGTACTTTCTTAGAAGAAGCTGCAGGCGATCTAGAAAGAGTGAGAAATTAAGTAGTTAAAAGAAATATGAACGTCTAGAGAGAGATATTACTGACGAAATAGAAAAGAAACAAT